>BGPT01000397.1:32118-135644 GCA_003297045.1 Symbiodinium sp. clade C Y103
CCACCGACGGATCTCAGGACCGCCCTCAACCTGGTGCTGTTTTGCATTTGCTGCGGTCCTGACCGGTCCTGACCCGTGCCAACCGCAGCGGATGCTAACAGTATACATATCTCGGCTCCTGCCCATCATGATCTTGGCCCTTCAAACCAGATGCTGCGCAAAATGCAGAGCAAGGTGACCAGGCTAACAAGGAACCATCGGAACCCAGCCCATCATGAGTGAAGCGCATTATAGTACCCAACTGGGGCGGTCCTGCGATGCGTCTTGTGGAGAATATTGTACTAGTTCCCAGAGACGGATCTCAGGACCGCGTCCCCACTTTTCTTCGAGCGTGTCTGTCCATGTCTTTTCGCACACTTCCTGGTGAAGTCCACTATTCTGTCACGCTTATGCTGGACGACAATATGACCAGAGTCAGTAGCTCACGCGCCATCGTGGTTCCCACCTTTGTCTGCGCATTGTCTTTTCCTTCTTTCTCAAGCTTCGTGCGTTGCAGCGCAGCCAACCGCAGCAACGACGTTGACACAGCAGTCCCAAAAGAGAGCCGGGTTTT
Organism: Symbiodinium sp. clade C Y103; assembly: GCA_003297045.1. NCBI lineage: Eukaryota > Dinophyceae > Suessiales > Symbiodiniaceae > Cladocopium > Cladocopium sp. clade C. Next base: position 32,672 of record BGPT01000397.1, read on the forward strand.
GGCAGGCTTCACGGCCTCGCTCACATGGGCCCTCGTAATATATATACAGAGAGATAAAGAGGAAAAATCTGATTGTGTCCCATCCTGGCACCGTAAACGTTACGCCCAACCTAGAACCGGCCACACGAAGACCTCCCTACGCCGGTCCCGGTCCTGGTCCGCAGGTTGGTGTAGAAGATTACACTGCAGGTGGGTTTCGTGAAGAGGGTCATCGGCTCGCCCAGAGGTTCCAGGACCACCTAGCGATGATCAGGGACCGTACAACCAACCAGGTTGCAGAAACATCGTAGATGCGTAGATTCGCGTGGGAGCGGTATTGAATTTGTGCTCCCGTGACTGCGACAGATTTCTGTCAAAGTTTTGATTCTCGCTGTGGAACTTCACACCTGAAAATGGGTCACATGACATTGGCAACAGTGGCATGACAGTGGAAAAGCAAGTAGGTTACCATAGGTTACCCAAAAAGCAGGCCCCAAATCTCCAGTCCCAAAGCCCCAACTCTCCAGGCACCTTGCAACTGGCATCACCCTGCTGCCGCCGTGCCAGTCTTCCTGGGAACCCAGTTTAGAGGATGAATTCTTGGCGCCCAATTGAGCAGTGGTCAAAACCCACAATGCCATGACATCTATTATAAGTTGGAAAATAGGAATTCCAATGAAGGATTACTACAATCCCAAATATATTGGGTAGTATAACCCTGCATGATCATCGACAAACAGGGGTACTTGAACACTGCTCAATTAACTGTCAAAACAAATCCCAAGACAAAAAATCTGTCAAGCAAACCTTCAGACCAGTCAAATTGAAGGTTTCTTCAAGATTACCCAGCAAAAGACCATGTTTTCAAGAAGGGCTCTGAGCACCAAGCCTCAGCAACTCAGCAAGTACTCAAGGCACCCAACATACCCACAAGTCACCCAAGGCACCCGCCGATGCTCCCAGGCACCCCTGCGTAGCATGGCTGGTGCCTCCGAAACATCCTCACCCCCCGAAGGGAGTTGCCTGCAAAGGCTGTGGAATTCAGAATTTTGACACAAAAATGATTGATGAAATTTGGAACGAGTCTACTGTCATAAAATTGGGTTGATTTTTGATAGATACGTAGGTAGGCAGGCAGGCAGGCAGGTAGGTAGGTAGGTAGGTAGGTTTGTCTATGTATGACTATGTATTTATATGTACATGTGTGTATGTGTATGTGTATGCGTATGCGTATATATTTTGCTGGTGGCTGGAGCCCAGGATCAGTCAAAGTTTCTCTCATGTTCATCATCAACATATTGGCAACCTCAGCGATCATTTCCCCAGGGTAAACTACTATTAGATGTGGAACATCCATCATTGAAAGGTAAGTTTCTTCATAAACTATATGGTTTTCCACATTTATATGTGTTCCCCAGGCTATATCCCATTCACATCCCATTCAATCACCATTTTGAATGGTCAAATCACCATTTCAAATAACCATTTTACATCATATACCCATAGATACGCATAGATTGGTCAGTTTCCCCCAGGGTACCCTTGAAGAGGTCCTTTCTTAAGGCCAGCCCCGGCCAGCCCCGGCACCGGCCAGTCCTGGCCTCCCTGCGAAGCCGCCTGGAGGCCTTGGCCGGGGAACTGCCCCAATCTGATAGGTACCATATATGTCTACGTATACATACAGGTACATGCGTGTGTATATGTATATATATATATAGTTTTAATTAAATCATATTATATTACATCATATCATATTATATCATATTATATTATATCATATTATATTATATCAAATTATATACATTTATATATATATAAAAATATATTATATTATATCATATTATATTATATTATATCATACTATATCATATTATACTATATTATGTTATATCATATTATATTATATCGTATTATATTGTAATATTTTATATTATAGCATACTATATCATATTATATTATATTGTATTGTATTAAACTGTATTATATTAAGCTATAAATCATATTATATATATCATGTTATATTATATTATATTATATCATACTATATTATATTATATTAGATTATATCATATCATATCATATCATATTATATTATATCATATTATCTCATATTATTCTATATTCTATTATATCATATCAAAATATATTATATTATATTTTATTACATTATATTGTATCATATTATATCATATTATATTGTATAATATTGTATTATACTATATTATATTATATCAAATCATATTTTCTACATTACATTACATTACATTATATTTTATTATGGTATATTGTATTATATTGTATTATATTGTATTTCATTATACTATAAATCACATTATATTGCATTAAACTATATTATATTATATTTTATTATATTGTACTATATTGTACTATATTGCATTATATTATACTATAAATCATATTATATCAAATTATATTATCTCATATCATACTATATCATATCACATCATATTATATCACAGTATATCATATTATAGTACATTATATTATATAACATACTATATTATATTATATTGTATAGTATTATATTATGTAAAATCATATTTTATTATATCATATTATATCATATTATATCATATTTTATCATATTAAATCATGTTATATCATATTATATCATTATATCATATTATACTATATATTATCTTATAATATACTATATTATATTATATTACATTACATTATATTATAATATAGTATAGTATATTGTATTACATTGTATTATATTTTATTATATTATTCCATAAATCACATCATATTATATTATACCATATTAAACTATATCATATCATATTATGTTATATTAAATCATATTATATCATATTATATCATATCATATCATATTATATTATATCATACTATATTATATTATATCATACTATATTATAATATATTATATTTTATTATATTATATTACATTAAATCATATTATATTATATTATAGTATAGTATATTGTATTACATTGTATTATATTGTATTATATGATACCAAAAATCACATCATATTATATTATACCATATTATACTATATTATATCATATTATATTATATTAAATCATATCATATCATATCATATTATATTATATCATACTATAATATATTATATGATACTATATTATATTATATTATATCATACTATTTGATATTATATTGTATTATATCATATTATATCATATTATATCATATTATATTATATTATACTATATTATACTACATTACATTATATTACATTACATTACATTTCATTATGTTATATTATACTATATTGTATTATATTGTATCATATTGTATTTTATTTTACTATAAATCACATTATATCATATTATAAGTATATCATATTATACTATTTTATATTGTATTATATTGTATTACATTATACTATAAATCAAATTATATTATATTATATCATATTATATTGTATCATATTGTATTTTCATTATATTATATTGTATTATATTGTATTATATCATACTATACATCATATTATATTATATTGTATGATATTATACCATATTACATTACATTATATTATATTTAATATATTATATTGTACTATATTATAATATATTATATTGTACTATATTGCATTATATTATACTACAAAACATATTATATTATATTATACTACAATATATTATATCATATTATATTTTATTATATCATATTTTATCATATATCATATTATTTTATATTATACTATATTATAATTATATTATATTATACTATATTCTATCATATTATGTTTTACTATATTATATTATATCAAATCATATTATATTATATCATTTTATATTATATTATATCATATTATATCATATTATAGCATATTTTATCATATTATAGTATTTTATATTATACTATATTATATCATATTATATTACATTACATTACATTATAATATATTATAGTATATTGTTTTACATTGTATTATAGTGTATTTTATTATACTGTAAATCACATTATATTTTATCATACTATATTATATCATGTTATATTATATGATATTATAGTGTATTATATTATGTTATACTATATTATATTATATATTATACTATTTTATATTATATCATATTATAGTATATCATATTATATCATACTATATTATACTTTATTACAGTATATCATATTATAGTATATCATATTGTATTGTACTATATTATATTATATTATACTATGTTACATTGTATTATATTATATTATGTTATATTATATTATATTATATTATATATTATATTATATTATATTATATTGTATTATATTATATTATATACATACACATAAATTATCCAAAAAGAACCATCGCAAATCTGATCATCCTTTTTCTTATCTAGACATATCGTCATTCTGTGGTTGATTTCTCACTGAAATTCACGTCCTCCAGTTGCAGAGGGTCCAAAGGTCGATTTGTTCGCCATGGGTGCCTGAAATCGTCCTTAGCTGGTATATCATACACATATAGAGATATAGTCGTTTAAATTCTTTTAAACTATATATTATTATAGAATGGTGTGTATACTTTACAGTACCTATACATATATATATATATATGTACTGTATTGCATGTATTACAATATACTACAATGCATTACAATCCATTTCAGACGTGTTCTCTCCGTCAAAATGTTTCGAATCTCCCAGCTCTTAGCATCGGGCCCCAGGTTGTGCATCAGCAGAAAGGTCTGTTGAGCTGACCTGTGGCTGGAGAGCGCCCCATCAGGAGAAATGGATGGAAATTGGGGTCTGAGCACCCAAAAATGACATTGATAATCCTTTTTTTCCACTGAAATTCGATTTTATCAGCACCAAAATTCGAGTTGAAACCAAAAAAATACGTGTCCCACCACATGTTCATGAAAAGTTTCTATGTAGCCGTGCCCTGTGTTCTTTCTTCATGTCCATAAAAGGGTGACACGACCCAGCACCTCTTGGACGATCCATTCACTGTTCCTGGCAGACAACTTCAAGGCTTTACCGATGGATCTGACTTCAATTTGCAGTACCATACCTTGGATGTGCATCCCATTGAGTAAGAGTAGCCGGGGCGGTATATCCTATATAATACATATATGTGTTATATATAGAATTACATATATATATATATATGTAAATCCACCTTCAAGCTGCACACGAGATCACACTGGCAAGAAGATGCGCGAAGTCGCAACTGTTTTGCTTCCACAGCGCCACAAAAGGTGCGGTCTGACGTCCACGGAGCGCTGCCACATTCGCCAGCTCCATCAGCAGCNAGATGCGCGAAGTCGCAACTGTTTTGCTTCCACAGCGCCACAAAAGGTGCGGTCTGACGTCCACGGAGCGCTGCCACATTCGCCAGCTCCATCAGCAGCATGCCAAAGCTAACCAGGAAGAGCTCGGCAAGCAAGAAGGATGAAGCTCCCAAGGCATAGGCAGCGATCCACGGTTCAGGCCAATCCNTCCATCAGCAGCATGCCAAAGCTAACCAGGAAGAGCTCGGCAAGCAAGAAGGATGAAGCTCCCAAGGCATAGGCAGCGATCCACGGTTCAGGCCAATCCCAACAAAGAGCAGCTTGCTGGGGAGGTGGGACGGGCCCGAAACAGCTGCAGCACCAGGACGATGTACATGAGAAGTCATGTAAATCCACCTTCAAGCTGCACACGAGATCACACTGGCAAGCAGATGCGCGAAGTCGCAACTGTTTTGCTTCCACAGCGCCACAAAAGGTGCGGTCTGACGTCCACGGAGCGCTGCCACATTCGCCAGCTCCATCAGCAGCNTCCATCAGCAGCATGCCAAAGCTAACCAGGAAGAGCTCGGCAAGCAAGAAGGATGAAGCTCCCAAGGCATAGGCAGCGATCCACGGTTCAGGCCAATCCACTCTTCAGACGGGCGCGAGGGTGAAGTATTCAGCTGCAGCCACACAAGGCGAAGCGTTGTACCCCTCAATGGTCAGGCTGGCCCAAAGGAGGCCCGGCACGTCGCCCAAGACGAAGGGGCGAGGAGCAGAGGGACTCATAGCCAAAGCGCAGCAGCACATGCAAGCGGCGTATCACCGCTAGAAAAATATAAATTCAAGCATCTCCAGGGAACACAAACGGTCTTCCGCCGTTGTCGTTTCAAACTTCACGACCAGCCCAGATGTAGGACGAGCCAAAAACATCAGATGTCATGGGGGGCAAAGCCATAGCAAGGGCCGAGGGCCACCAGAGAGTTCCCAATCGCAGGGCATAGCTGTAGCTGTGGAAGGAATGCAACCAGCACAAAGCGCTGAACGCAGGCCAGAATTGAATTAGCTCGAGCAGGGATGTATATCCAACCCGCAACTGGCAGAGTAGCCCGACCATGCACCACCAGCAGTCGAGCTCCATAAGCAGCAACTCGAGGAAAAAAAAGGGCTCCACATGGGCCATATATAGGCAAGGGCAACCAATGAGCTTAGTAGGCCTGGGAGGGGAGAACACCATCTTCGTGTGTCCAGCAGCCCAAACCCAAGCGCAGCTCAGCGAGCCCCGGAGCGAAAACCAGAGATAGGTGCTAACGAAGAGCACCCACACAAATTCAAAGGCCGCTTCAGAGCATCCAGCAAATCTTGAATCGAGGAAGAGCAATGCTGAAACTGAATCAGGAAAAGAAACCTCAAGGGTGTCATTGCTGAAAGGTTACCAGCGCGTCCAGAGAAGCAACATAGCCCCCAAGCCAAAGCACTGATAGGTGAAGGATGCTGATACCGGAGCATGTCAAACGAGAACTCCACAGGTGCATCTAGTGGCACATAGTGATGGGAGCACCGCCGGGTGGTAAGGGCCTGCTCATAAAGCATAACCAAAGCACGGCTGCAGAAACCAGGCACCAGGTCCACGAAATGGAAGATGTCGGCCACCATATCACAGTCGCCAAGTCCACATAGTCCAGAAGCCAACATCAAGAAGACAAAGACCAGGGATCTCGCGCTAGCCAAAATTAAGGGTAGCCGACATGATCTACCATAGAGGAACTGCTCCAAAAGGAAGCGGGGACCAGCGCCATCAACAAGAAGAAGGCAAACCGGCGGGCAAATCCACCCTAATTGCAAAAGTCCAGTCACCGCCTCCACAACTCGAACTCCAGCAGTGAACTCGTCCACCGGGACCTCCAACTCAGCGACACAGCGTTCCAAAATACACCGCGCTTGAACAAAATGAATGCCTTCCACACAGAGGTCAAGCTCCTTCTCCAAGAACAAAAAGTCGAGCATCCAAAAAGAAGGAAACAGCAAGCTGGCCCATCTCACCCTTCTCGCACAAGCAGAAGTCAGAGCTCGAGGCCACACCACAAAAAGGCTCCTTTCCCACGGTCTTTTTGCATAAGGGCACCGAATTGAAACACCCCGAGAGGTGATATAAAAAACATCAGCAGTTCCAGGTCCAACCACATGGCACGGCACATACTGCAGAAATCTGTCCTCGAGGGGATCAGCCATCTTCTCAGCGTTCGCACTGAAGACAGCCGGCCAACACCGCGCCCGCAAGCGAACAAAGAAAACCAGGCACGCTCCACTGAGTTTGAAAGACCATCCATTCCATCCACCACAAAAGAGAATTCGCAAGCCTCCCGCCAGGGCAAGATGGAATAAATAGCTCAGCCAAGCCCAAGTCAAGGCCCCACTAGGTGTAAGCAAATCCCAAACCGCTCGTTGAACAACTCCCGCCAGGTGGTCCAAAGTGGGTTCTGCTAGCCCAGCTGAAACCTTTTTCGCACGCCAGAGAGCGTCACTGCTGCGACCAATGGCTTTGCCAAACCAGTCGGCAACGGAATTTTCAGTGCGCCAAATTCGCCAGCACAAAACCAAAAGATCCACTGCAACCTTCAGAAAGCTCTCCTCGTAGCAAAGCCAAAGAAGAACCATTTGCAGGTCAAACAAGGCGGAAAGCAGGTCGAGCGGGTCCTCGAGCAGGTTGGGGCTGCACGCACACCTGAATAGCTCTCTGATGCAAGTAGATCCTCAAGCAAACCAGGACCTCTAGAATGGGGCCAAGGAGGAGGCCAACCAAGATTCCCAAGATGACAGAGGGCAGATGCCAATCGAAAAAGGATCTAGCGGGACAAAATAGGGCTGGACTCTGAACCGGAAGCTGATCGAACAGCTTCCAGAACAGAGCCAGCGAGGTCCCTGTCGAGACCCCTGTCGCGAGTGCCGTGCTCATCGGCCCTGACCCGAAACAGCTTGAGCCAGCTGCAGCACCAGGACGATGTACATGAGAAGTCATATATGATTATATTTGTCTTTGTGTCTGTGTGTGTGTGTGCGTGTGCATGGGTAGATATACGGATATGCCCGGCTTATATGACGATTGCTAGCCACTTGCTCACAGGGATGCACATCAGTGTGGCTCAAACCTCTAACTTTCCATAAAATCCTGGGGTACTATCCATACATCCCAGTTATTTTTGTGTGAACAGAAGGGTACCAGCGTAAGTGGACCCATCACCATGATTCTTGATGATTGTTGGTGATGGTTGATCCTTGGAAAGTGATATTTGGGGATATCCCCTATGTCTGGGCCAAACCAAATCATGCTTTTGGTTTTCTGTCCCATGATATGACATTCCCATGTGTCATATCCCCTCAATGTTTCCCCCTTTTATGGCAAGACAACCTCCCAAAGAAAGCCTGTTTTTGTATTCGGGGATTTCTTTCAGGATCCCAGTCAGAGCGGCTTTTGATTATATCCTATTATATCACCATCATGAACCCCCAACGAATTCATGATCATCTTCCATTCCATGTCACCAATATTCACCAATGATAGATTCTACCACCGTGGTACGCTCAAAAGTTGCCTGGTACTTTTCCTCCATTCAAATGCTGGCCGACCTGGCACTCGGCGACTCGAAAGGGTTGTCCTTGAAAAAATCCCTGCTGGGAATAATCAAGTCACCTTCGAAAAGATAGAATTTGATTTAGAAAAATTGCTAAAATAGTGCTAAACTTGATTACTTGTGCATACTAATCTCTGAAAAATGGCTAATGTAGCTGGAAATTCAAAAATGTCCTATTGGAAAAATGTTGCGGGGCCGGTCTGGTGCATACCATTTGTCATCGCTTATCTGCTATTACCCACTTGCTGTGAAGGGATCTTAACTTTTTAACCAATCAACCAAATCCGCCGGCCTGCCGGCGTGTTTTGTGCATGTTCTTGTGATACATCTGTAGCTTAGCTAAGCTTGGGCTAATGTTCCTCTTGGACGGATTTTTAAATGTTTGTTTTCCGTTATAAATATATTCTTCTTCTTACGGATTTGTGGAAAGTCTGACCTTCCCCCCCCCCACTAACTAACCCCATCACCCTTACTAACTAACCCTCCCCCCCCTAACTGACCCCCCCTCCCGCCCCCCTTCCCCCCCTCCCCCCCTCCCCTGTAGTCTAATCTAATCCAGTACAGTCTAGTATAGTCTAGTTTAAACTCCTACGGTCTAGGCTAGTATAGTCTCATCTCGTCTCGGTCCTCCTCATCATCCTCATCAGCCTCATCATCATCCTCATCACCACCACCACCACCACCACCACCACCACCATCATCATCATCATCATCATCATCATCATCATTATCATCATCATCCTCATCATCATCTTCTGTTCTCTTCCATCCTTCTTCCTCCTACCCGGTCCGTCTTTTCTTTCGTTCCTCCGGCTCGCCTCTGGGATGCACCCTTTTTCCACGTTTTCTCCACGTTTTCTCTGCGTTTTCTTGCCTGTTCTCGCCTGTGGGATGCGGCATTTTGTCTGTTTTCTCCACAGTTTACTGCCCGTTCCCGGCAGAAGTACGCTCTCACCTGCCGCTTTTGCGCCCAACTCTTTCCGTACGCACCTGCCACTCCTGCTCTTCCTCTGCATTCACGGCCTTCTGTGCATGCACTCTCAAAGCCTTCTGTGCATGCACTCTCACAGCCATGCCGCTTGCATCTCCCAACTCGACTCCTTTCTGTTCAATCTCCACGGTCTTGCACAAACCAACTTTTACACCAACCAGCTTTTACACAAACACTCTTTTACACCAAGCAGCTTTTACACCAACCAGCTTTCGTACAACCTCGCTTTTGCACAAACCAACTTTTGGGCAAACCACCTTTTACGCAAACCACCTTTTACGCAAACCAGCTTTACACAACCCCTGCTTTCGCCCTGTCGGCCAAAGGCCAGAGGGCCGGCGGAATGCCGAAGGCTGTTAAATAGAAGGAAAAGGACATCTGTGAGGAATTTACATGAATTTACCTTACTGTATGGATATGTTATAGGCAATTTGATGGGGAAAATCGTCATATTGAATCATTATCCCAGGTAACGGTAGGGATGTTGAATAACGGCCGATCAGATGATCAGATAGAATGTCGCCCAGTTTGGGGTTTCCGGGAATGTTATTGTCAAGGGGATGGGATGAAGTAATGGTTTCATACGTTTTCTCCTCATCTGTCAGAAGTCATCGGACGGTTGTATTGCAGCCGCTTTAGCCCCCTTTTTTCGAAGGATGAAACTCGAGCATCGAATCCCGACTCCATTCACGGGAATTTTTGGGCCGGCTTCGATTCCTGGAAAAGGTGCCCAAAAAAAGGCACCTAAGGGCATGCAATGTGCGCAGCCCTCCGGATTGGACCGGAAGAGATGCTTTTTTGTTGACACAACACCACGCACACCACGCTGCTGATGCTTATATCGCATGTTGGGGTGGGCAAATTTATGACTTATATTGATTTACGATGATTTGTCGTTTGCCACTCCCAACATGCGTCATCCACATCAGGAGATCGGGACTGGGATGAGTCTCAAAACGGCAAAATGCGCAACAAGTGCCATTCTGGTTCCATGTTCTTGTTCACACTTACATATTCATGTTCCAACCACTTCATCCATATCCGACCCTTTGTGATCCGGCGCAGGGTTCGGGAGGCGAACAGCATAGAACTGCAAAATGGACCCGTGGACCACAAAATACGCCAACTCTGTGACTGAAGAAGCGATTTAATGCAAATGTTGGCCTTTGGATGTCCATCCACCCCAAAACATGTTGTCATAATGTGTCAAAGGTGTTGTCCACTCGGGCATGATAATGTTCAAACACCACAGCCTGTTCAGCACTGAGTCAATTCCCTCACTTCCATCATAATCCCTCCCCCTAATTATTTTCAATACCCCATAAACCCCTGCTCTACTAGCAGTTTTGGCTCTGTTCATTGGGAGGCCCAATTGTTGGGGCACTTCAATCTCCAGGGGATGGGATATCAGAGTCAAATGCATCCACTCAGTTGCTCGCAGGCTGCTTCTTTGCAGGAGGACCAAAATGAAAAATGCAGGGGGCTGAACTACACGGGAATGCAGAATTCGGGCGCCCCGAAAGTGGAAAGGAATCAAACATCGGCCAATGTCAGGCAGCTAGCATAGCTACTATAGATCCACATGGGGGTTCCCAGATTCAGCACATATCAGCACCGACCAACTGCAGAAGAAGCGCTAGATTGTCACAGCGCCCTTCCCGCCTTGGGGTATATTACAACCCTCAAGCCGGAGCAGTACAGGGAAATTGAAATTATGCTTCACGGTTTCGCCGAAAAAGAAGCAGGCTCACGTGACTCCGCAGTTGCTTCCTTGTATTTCCTCCAAATTTCCACGACCTTGAGGATGAAACACCAAAAATGATAAAAACCTCTTTCAGCTGAGGTCAGGTCCTTTTTTCCAGCCTCTTTCAGTTGGAAATACAAGGACACCTTCAAAGGCAATCCAATGGTTTCGGTCAAAATCAGGAGATCTGCCATCAGTAGGGAATGATCTCAACGTCGACGGCAAAACGGAGACGCTTCTCGTTCTCCACGGATCGCTTGGAGAGCTCTCCATGCCTTGGGGGAACCCAAAAAACGGCCCGGCCCCCTGCAAGTTAATGCAAAACTACATCTCCAAGACATTACAAGTGGTTACAACATGTTACAACTATCATAGCATAGCAGAACTGTACCTTTAACTTGTGTTAAATCCGAGTTTTGGTTGCGGGGTCCTCATTTTTCATGACAGCATGTAGCAACAACTTCCAGAAATGAGAGATTCCAAAATAACATTTTGAATTACCAAAGGGTTCGTCGACTAATACCCAACTTATGGTTTCGGGGGTAGTAGTTATCTTCGGGAACTACAACATGTTCTTCGGGAACTACAACATGTTCTTCGGGAACTAAAAGGTGTTCTTTTCTTCGGAAACCAAAACCTGTTCTTCGGAAACTAGGAAGTGTTCTTTGAAGACCATGTATTCGGAAACCAAAACAGTTCTGGGAAAGTTGAAGCCTCCTTCTGAAGCTACAAAACCCTTCTTTGGAAACTCAATGTGTTTTGGGGAAACTACACTATGTGATGCGAAAGGTGGTCAAAATCATGACCTGGAGTGTTGAATAGGTGTATTGTAAGGCAGAGCGAGGCAACTTCAAATAATGACTTGGAGCGTTGCCATGGTGCATTTTAGTCGTGACTTGGAGGATTGAATGAAAGTACTGTAGGGCAGCGGGGGGGCAAATGCAAATAATCACTTGGAATGTTGAGGGATTGTATTGTAGGACAACCAGAGGCTTTTAAATCGTGACTTGAAGTGTTGAATAATTGTATTGTAGGGTATTGAGGGCAAATTCAAATAATGACTTGGAGTGGTGACCAACAATACTGGGGCAGAGGGGGCAGGGCAAGAATTGGACAATGACTTAAAGTGTTGATCAACTGTATTGTCTGGCAGAGGGTGTGAACTGAAAGAATGACTCTAATTGTTGAGCAACTCTACTGTACGAGTAAGGCAGGAGGGGGGGAACTAAAGAAACGGGAAGGATATATAAATATTGTATAATAGATTATAATAGTGTCTTAGAGTATGGACCAAACATGTTTTAAGGCAAAGACTGGGTGAGTTCCTCAATTCTACAGAATAGTTCCTGAAGAGCGGTTCCTAAAGGATGGCTAGTTCCGTCAATGGTCTGTGAATGAAGGAGCTGAAGGGCTGGGTTTTTGCTTTGGGGGGTCCTAAAATGGGGGTAGCCTAAATCAATCCAAATCATCCATTTTAAATAGGATGTTCCATCATAAACCATCCATTTTGGGGTACCCCCATTTTAGGAAACCCTATTTGAAACCGTGAACTATTTTCTCGACTATGCGATGCTGTACGCCAAAAAAAAATCGGCCATGTCATGTAGGAAATCTGGACTGAAAGAAAAACTGACTGGAACGTTTTGTGCACGTTCCGAAAAGATCCAAAAAAAAATGGAAAGGAGTGCGATCATACCAACCATTTCCGGCGAATCCCATGGGAATCTGTAGAAAAAATGTGTTGAGAATCTTGCACAGATAGAATCTGTTTTCCCATTGAAGATCCTGATTTTCTAATTTTCCCCACTCCCGAGATTGTGCTCGACCACCGGGGAAATTCAACAGCCTGAAACGCGAATCGAGCACCAGCGCCGGCACCAAGGGGCCAATCAAAGTCTTCATTATTCAACGTTGTTCTCGGAGTCTCGGGGACATCCGTAGAACAGGAAGATTGTCCTCATCAGCAAGTCAAGTACATCGCCAACACTGGGCTCCCCACTATGGTCCTGCAAATGTCCAGAAACATCACGCTTCGGAAGGGTTCATCATGACTGATCACCAGGATTCTGGAACTACTTGGAAAAACATGGTCTGGTTGAGTGTTTTCTCCTGTTTCCCCTCCCCAAAAAATAACGATCGATGGTTCACCGCGAAACATGAGACAAATGTGTTCCTGGATCATCTTGGAGTCTTGGATCTCCAGATGTTCGTGGCATCCGAACCAACAAACAGGGAATGTCATGAACAACAAATTCTTCCATTGGGATTTCCCATGGCAAATAGCTGGGAGGCAACATGTAGATACTAGCAAAATCCAATGATACCAACGATATTGGCCGGTACATTGTTGCAAAGCAAAATATAAACGCATAGAAAATGCCGATTTTACCCGAAACAAAAATCAAACCATCTCCAATCCGAGGTACCCCAAAATCCAGGTGTCAGTTCCAAAACAAAACAGCCATTCTATGGCATAATTTTTGTGAACAGGATATTTAAGTATTTGGTCAAGTTGGTACTGTAATCGAAACATGGGACATGACGAATTTCGGTAAAGTCGGACCAATGGACCAAAGTTTATGATCATCATCCCATTCATATGAACATATTTTGTGACATCGCAAATTATTTTTCATGGCCATAATAAATACATTATTTGTTTCATGGCCATAAATTGCGGATGCCCATCCCCCATGGGGCCGTTGATTCATCTTGCTTCCAGGCTTCCCCAGCTCCCCTGGCGGTCGTACTGTTTGGCGGCAGCGGCGGCCTTTTCTGCCACCGATTCCGCACGCGGAAATGTTTCCTGGCTCAAGCAATTTTTTGCGGATGAAGTTGAATACCAAAGCTGAAGAAAATATATGCTACATATTATGTGCACTACTACAAGCTATTTTTTTTGTAGAGATCTGGAAGTTTAACAATGTTTGGCATAGTTTGACATCATACCTTGGTTGATTCATTCACACCGAAGTACCCCGACGGGTTCCACCCTGAGTTCCATTGATGTTCCATTCTCATTTCTCATCATTTGGGGGGGTCCACATATGGGGGACCTCCCAAATGATTGCCTTATCATGGAAAATACAATTAGAATGGATGACTTAGGGGTACCCCTATTTTAGGGAACCTCCATTTCTCGCCCCAACTGAGTGGTGATTCCAAAACGGTGATTCGATCACCAAAAACGACTGACCTAGCCTAACCCCAAAAGTTGAGGATCAAAAAAGAAAAAGAGTTGATTCCAGCAGCAATCAGATGAATGGAGACGCGAAACAAGACATGTCCGTCCCTTGAAGTCAAGGCTCCTTGCTCTCATCCATGGCTTGTGTACTCTTTGGTGTCAAGCCGAGCTTTGAGGCCTATGACCGGCATACTCTGGAGGTCAGATCTGCTTTCATCAAAATAAGCAATCACAAATAAATACCTTATCAACTAGACAATCTATGTGTAAAAATGATAATCTAATATTAGTTGATATCTGTTGAATTAGACTAAGATAGATAGGCATTTTTTTCATTGATAGATCTTGAGACAAGTAATCGACGGGATAGATCAAGATGTAGATAAACTTGAGAAACGTTGAGTATATCAGTATACTCGTATTTGTCTGTATGATCTCAACCACTTGGATTCGACCAGCCCAGCTCAACCCCAAGCGATATTGGCTCATCCAGAAACCGGTGAAAAAAAATGAAACAAAATGGGAAAGTATGGAAAGGTGACACCGAATCACGGACCCGATTTTGGGATATCATATTTTGCCCAAACCCAAGTTTTGGAAAGCGAACTCCAAGACGGCGGTCCGGGTCCGTGTGCGGCAAAATCCAGGCCCAACCCGCGGTCATTCTTCTTCGATGTCAGGTCTTTACACTATCTATCATAAAAATTCATAAAATATTATTATAAAAGAAAACCGGAACCTTCTAACCATCAACAAATCGCTGCTTCATTTGATGACAAAACTCACCAGCCGGATTCAATTGCAATGGGATTTCATGCGATTTCAATTGGAGTATCATGGGATCCTGCTCCCATCCCAGGGTCCCCAGGCCTTGGCCCACAGCATCTCCCTTTTCAAAGAGACGAGCTGTGTAGTGGCCATGTTCTCCTTGGACATCTTCAAATCCAGCGCAGCTGGACAGTAGATTGAAGGGGATATCGCGTTTTTTTACATGAAAACGGAGTGGTTGCTTCAAATCATAGGCTGAAATCTGAAATCTCAGGGAACATGGTGTGTGCAGTAGGATCATCCGTCCCAGAGTGGGGTACACGAGTCCCTATGAATGCATTGATGACAGGGACCTTCCTGGCCGTTCCTCGCCAGGGGCTGGTGCCAGGCTCTGGCAATCGTGAAAAAGTCCACCAGGACCTGTTGTAATTCCGGAAATAACCATGAAAAATGAAGATTTAATAGGATTCCACCAAGTCATCAGTTTGACCACAAAAAATCAGGGGCTGCAGCTGGTGTCCTTTATTCAGCCACATATACAGTATTGCATGACCTGGTTTATTGGAACAAGCAATTTGCAGTTTCTGTATCCCTTCATCCGTGTCCCCAAGTCCCTGGACTTCCAAGCATCAAGCAAGCCTATGGTTGTGCTGCATGCAAGAGATAGCATCTGCATGGATGGATAGACCTGCCATCCCTCCCAGTGCCCCCGCACGCAGAGACGGGGTCAACAGCTCCCCAAAAAAAAACAACACCCTTTTTCCAGCCTGATCCGCACCCAAATTCACCATGCCATCAGAATAGATGTAGTCACATGCCGTCACTAGCTCTGCCGCCGCCGCATTCAACTTACCCATTGCGACCCCAACCTTAGGGCTGGTGACCTTGAAGTTTGGGAATCCAGGCATCTATGGATGGAATGACAGTTGGATACTACCCAAACAAGATACATGATGAAGTACTAAAGATATCGAAAGATCGCCAACATCTGTGGCTTTGATGGTCTTAAACTTTGACGCATACACTACACACACACAGAGACAGAGAGAGAGGAGAGAGAGAGAGAGAGAGAGAGAGAGTCTGTCATACACACTCAAACGCATCTGGTCTGGTCACAAGTGCTTCTTGAATACAATCGTTACAATCTCCCATGCAGTAGATGCCCATAAGGATATAATTTCATATCTTGGAGCCAAGACAAATATGTTTCAGTCTTAGGTCTAACATGGGACCAACATGGGGGGATGTTAAGCAGTGACCCTTTCAGTAGCTACATGTTGATGGACGCTCGCCTGGTTTAGGATCACCATGATCCATGGATCGAAACGGTGAAAGAATCGATTTTCGGGCGGCCACTCAAACCGGTTCCAGGGGGAAGCTGCCATAATCATTTGTAGATAATCTGCCTTAAAATATATTATACATATTATATATATATATATCCATTGCCATCTTTGATTCCCCTGCTGGGTGCCCTCCAGTACCAAAACAATATCGAAAACCCATTGAGAAACAATACAAAATGATCTACAGTTCTGGTGGATCTTCCATATCGTTGTGTTCATGATATCCCAATAACTAGTTCTCTCCCCAACTGTATCCCACTTCATGTTCATTAATTATATATTCCAGTTATATAATACGTATATATATATATATACATGTATGTATCCCCAAGATATCCCCATTAAAGGATGGGTTTTATGCCCAATCAACTCTACCTCATTACATAAAAAATATCCCTGGCGTCCAAAATATTCACAATATATACATCCGTTAACGTTACATTGCATTGTATTACATTACAACTACAGTTCCCGTTACCATTACATCGCAGTATGCATAATTATATATATATATATAATTATGTGTATAATATATATATATATAGTACTACAGTACACATTTACATTCCAATAGTATATCGCCTTCGTATCATTGCTAGGAGTACCCATTCCCAGTCTTCGTTTCTGCGAGTCACGATGGGCAACGGCCACCGTTGCAGCTGCTGGAGCAGCTCCGCCCACGCCTGGGAAATCTCCGAACTAGATGGAGGTTTGAATGGGACAATAATCATCAAGAATCTACAAGTGGGGGATGTTCCATTGCCATGTTTTACCTCTGAAGTTAGCATTTTACAGTGACGTCGCAGTGAAGTTGTAATAATTCATCCAGAATATAGGTAGATCCTCTCGCAATTGAAACATAATATAAAGAGATCATCTTCCCCGGTGACCAACACTGTACCGGTTTCAGGCATCATGCCAAGGAAGGGGGTGTTTCCATGAAAAGCTGAAGTCCGAGTAAACAGTCTGAACCTTCGGGAGAGCTTCTGGACGTGTCAGCTTAATATATTTGACACTGCTGGAGTCTGCTGGAATTTCAGCTCAGGGAGAAGCGCTCGCTCTTCAGTAAATGAATACCATCAGGAGGATTCAACCCAAACCCCCCGGGGGACCCCCCCAAGAACAAACAAATGCAAAACAATTTGGCCCTTACAAAAGTGGGTGTTGGTGGTTAAATTTGGCCCTCCTGAAACCCTTGTAACCAAAGGGTCACCTTTGAGAGGATGTTGTTTCATCCCATGAAATTCCCATCACCGTTGATTTTATACCTCCATTTTTGCTGGTTAGATCCCCCATTCCGATGACCTTCAAACTGATGCCCCTGCCTGCGTTGCTTGACAGTCGCGACAAGAGCCGACCACCCAAAGAAATATCCCATGCCGACCGCTCTCTGGGGACGTTGACCTGAGACGATGCTGAGTTTCTGCACCCAAAAGCTTACAAATGCTGCCATGTGTTTTGCCATCCTGCCATCCTCCACCATCAAAATTGCCATAGTCTGCGGCTTATTTCCATATTATTGAGACAGACCCGTAATTTCAAGTCATGCTAGGTTTTGCAACCCTTGATCTGCCAAAGAATCCTATGTAGAACCCTTGGGACATCAGGTCGCAAACGTTGAACTCCAAACCGTCCCCGTTCCCAAATCGGCCAAGCGGCTCCGTCATATCGTCCAGGAGTTTTAGCAAAGTGCTTTCATCACAAGAGCAGTCGATCATCGCAGTCAACACGACCATTTTGTTCGCTGTCCTGCCAATCAAAAAAGGGAAACACAACTGTTTGAAGGTTGGCAGATCGACAGGAAACCCCTATGGAAATGTTCTGATCATGCAAATGTCCCACTTGAAAAACGCTTCGGAGCTCAAACTTGCAGGTCATCCATTGCACTGCTCTGGCTGCCATCCTTCTGGTTGTTGATTAAAAACCTAAAGGGTTTTGGGCCTTCAGCCGTCCTTGATGCCCAAAAGTCATCCAACTAGCTCTGGTAGAAGAGTAATGCTAGCAGCTTTAAAATGAATGGGGTTACAAAATGCTATCTATGTATATACATACTATGCTTTCTCTACATATATATATATATATATATGTATAAATATGTGTACATATATATATATATATATATGTATACATCACTATATAGTATAATATATATATATATAGGGAAAAAAGAATCACCAAGACGATCTACCACTTCGATGGGGCAACACAATACAACACAGATCAGTTTGGCACCTTAGGACCTTCCAAGAAGTCAACCCTGGCAGGGAGTACCGCAGGGAGTCCTTTGGATGAACGATGCTGCAAACCTACCCTGGACCCTCAGCCAAACATAGCTGCAGAACCAGGACTTGGCAGCCAAGATTCGCCCAAGACATAAACCCAAACATTGGGGGGGTCCTGCAATGGAGGAGGTTGGTTGAACCCCCATGTGTGTATATGTATAGCATGATATTGACTGTGTATATGTGAATGTGTATCTATGTGTGCATAATGTATTTGCATATATATATATTACACATATGGTAAAATATCGCGCAGAATGTTATCTATAAATCTATACAGTTCATGCAGTCAGCCACGGTCTGTAGTTCTTCATTTAGTACATCTTTGATTGATTATATGCATATTCCATGTCTTCCATAGATTCATGTTTCATCTGATGTGTATATTATCTATGTATACATAGACACATGTACAGCAATACTTCGACACCAAGTTCAGCATGTTTCAAGTCACCTGGGAAGGTTCCAAACCTCCAAGTCTTGCATCTGCATGTTGCATCTCTGGTCCTGTCCCTATGTACAGTGTCCCATACTCATCTTTTGTGTGTCATTTACATCAAAGTACATGATATGCATTTCTTTATATATTTTATATGTATATAATCATATCATGATTGGAAAATTGAACCTCATATATTCTGCGAAATATATATATATATACTCTTAAAGCTGGGGATCAAGTGTAGATGTCCACATCCAATGGCCTGGCGATGACCCGTCGAAGACGAGCCGGTGCCTTGCCTTGGAGCCATGGATTATTGGGGAGATCAATATGGAATGGGGAGATTATGGAGAGATTATGAAAAGAACAATTCATGGGATGGTGAGATATATATATATATACATATATATATATATACATATATATATATATATATACATATATATATATACATATGTATATATATATATATATGTATATACATCTGGAGATAGCCATAGAAAGCCATTCTGGACACACAAAAAACAGAATGGTACGAGTACGACCTGAAGCCTGGCATTTTCTTCAAGGTGGGCCCCAGCCAGTTATGGACCGTTGATTCAGAATCCCCATATATCCCCATTAAATATAGATATGTCAACCATCAACCATAGTTCACCTAGGTATGTTTAGCAACTTGGCTATCGGCCCCACCTAAAGTACCATTCTGGACCCACAGAAATTGGAAAATGATGATTTTGGGGTCCGTGATGGGTTTAGTAATGTGTAGTACCAAACCATTTCAGAGGGTTCTTCTATGTTCTTCTCGTTTAGTCATTTGGCAAACAGCGCTAGACCATCCACTCTTGGGGGTGATAATTTTCACCCATACAATCCCATACCCAATTTTTTGAAACCTGTCTGCAGATGATGGGGTCACCGTTGTTGTTGACGTATCCAACAGACCTTATGTAAGTTTCAAGGCGCGAGTTTCCTTGGGCAGGTAGGCCAATGCAAGAGATGTGGTGTCGGTTAGTTTGGGACCTTCAACTGCAGTGGTTTCCTTCCAGATACCGATCTGCTTACCCTCCGGTGTCATCGAGCGTGGCTGGCTGAGAAATCCCCTATAACTGTGCACAAAAAACGGGAAATCATCTACAAATCGTGAATTTTCCAATGCCATGTTTGACTCCACGAGGGTACTGGTATAGGATTTCATTTGAGCGGGTTTCACGAAAGTCTTCCAGGAAACCCACACAGATGGGATGGAAAGACCGGGTGCCTATGAAAAAGTCCTGGCCAATCGACCCAGTCCCCAACTTTTTGAAGATCTTAAGACCCCATAATTGGTTAAGGGAGAATGGGAAACCACCCATGTTTCGATGCAAACACCATGATTTCCGGTTACGATTTTCCCTCAAATCAATCCATGGTGTCTTCATTTTGATATTTCAATCCCATGCTTTGTTACTTCAATCCCCAATTTTGCCAGGCTAAGCCCCACTTCATGAACCAGCGGCAGATCCGTGACCCTGTCCAGCAAAAACTGCATGCCAGCGAGCGTGGCAACCTGAAGAATGTGGCTGCTTCGCGCCAATTACAGTAGGTGAGTAGGTGGGTCCCAGCCTTCTTAGTCCAGTCAGAACTGGGGTTCTAACATGTTATAACATGTTAGATAGTGTTGTAACATGCTATTAAAATGTTACAACATGTTATAACATCTGATAACCCACTCATTGGGGTGAACCACCGAGTATTCCTGCAAATTTTGTTGACGGCGATTCGAGACGAGCTTTTGTTGGACCGTGTTGGAACGGAACCTAAATCATTGCCATGTAGCAAAAAAGAACTGAAGGTTGGAAGTGCCAAATGGAAACTGTCCCGCAGCCCAGAAAGCAAAGCACTACAGCTACGACGCCAAAAACACGTGGCCTTTTTCTGCGCCAGGGCTAGGGTTTCCTGCGTGGTGTGGAGAAAATGGAAGGATCATCGAATCATCGATGATCTTGGCAACCCCATGGAACATGGAACACATGAAGGTCACTCAAAATCCTCATCCCGTTTACTCTGATTTGAGATGGAAACAAAATCAGATTCCACATCTGAAACATTAAGCCACAAGAAGTTCACTGGAAGTCGGTTGCAACAAATATTGACTTCTTTGGAACCCAGCCCACCGCTGTCTGACATCTCTACTCGGATTCGTCCTTCAACACCGATGTGAGAGGCTCCAGGCCGTACCTATGGGAGGATGACCTGATCAAATATGGGGATGGGTCAAAACCCATGAATTTATCAGTTTTAATGGGATGAACATCCATTTACCAGCTATTTTGATGTGAACAGAAGGTACCAGGGTTTTGACTCATACAGTAGCCATATCGACTGTAGCCTCTAGCAAACAAGCGTAAATAGACAATGGGCACAATCATGCGAATGAGACTTGGCACGCTTCTGGATTTCCAGGCGCAGCAAAATAAAGTAGAAAGGGGGATCAAAAACAGGGCAATGGGAAATCCGCAGGAAATCCCACATTTCTTCATGGGAAAACCGTGTACAAGGAATGGAGCAACTCGCCATGAATTTGTTTTCCACTGCGGAAGCGCAGGATGGGAATTCTTAAACCCCCATGTGCACCATTTGGTTCTGGGTTCACCCTGGTTGGTGCCCTGTTTGTTCAAACTAAAGTTCGCTTGTTACAGGATGTTCATGATCTCATCAAACCAATGGCAATGTCCCATCCTTAGACATGCGTCAAAAATGCAAAGTTGTTGATGATGTATGTATATATATATATATTATACTATATTATACATATTTATATATATATATATAAATATATATATATATACATAATGGTTCATAATACTGAATGTGTATGCGTAACAGATGGTAACAGTGTAGCTGCTGCGAGTTAGAACCATGATTATGAACCACTTGGTGGGCACTTGAAAAAGCGACATTCGTAACCCCAGCTGAGCGAAGGCACTCCGGCAGGAGGTTCAGCAGAGGGGCCTGGAGGAATGAGGCGGAAACCGCTGAGGATTTTTCCCAGTCATTTTCTTAGAGCCCCAAATATAGGAAAGGTCAGCAAAACACGAATTCAATGGGGATCATCCTCCGATTTGGGAAAATCAAAGCCAATTGGAAACCACCAGGTTTTACAAATTAAGTAAAGCACACCGAGAGAAAGCGCATTACCCTGCGGCAATCGAACGTCGCAAAGTAGCAATGGGGAAAAAAATCTATAGATGTGTTGCCCATAAAGACCTCCATTTGTAGGGGATTTCCCAGCTAGCGATGAGTACCGAAGGGACATCAAACACTTGAAATCTGCTCGTGCGACTCCTGGCGACCCCCAGCCTCAGCACCACCTGCCGCAGGGCCGCGGTCCCATCCCTTCAACCACCCCTAGAAACCATTGTCTATAGTAGGGGATTTACATTACTTGGGCCAATTGAGGGGGCGTTTAATATCACCCGCCATTTTAAGCGGATGTATATACATATGTATATAGATATATACTATACAGTGTATAATATATATATATATAACTATATATATATAGTTGGAGACCAACAATATGGCAATTATGATATGTGGGTCTCTGAACCATTGGGAAAGTGATGCTCAACCTTGTGATTTTGGGGTACATGTACCCTATTTTCGGTCAAACCTACATGACAGCGGCTTCCATCACCAGTGCTCCATGGCTATGGGTCAGGCCCTGGAGCTGGATGTTCATCCCAGCATTTTACATGCAGAATCATAGACGTTGACTCAATCCTGGTACACTGTGGTAAACTAACATAGCTATTGAGAATGGCTATTTATAGTAAATTGTCTCATTGAAAATGGTGATTTTCCATAGTTATGTAAACGTTTACCAGAGGGTATCCCCATGTTTGTTGAAAGCCCATGTTGGTGAAATCCCAGGTGTTGCTGCTTTCAGAAGCTGTAACTTGATGTGGTCTGAAGATGGGGTGCCCCAAAATCCAGGGATGTGATCATCATGTTCCCTTGTAAAAGTGCCATAAATTGGGGCCTGATTCCCCACTATCTGATTTTCTGGCTAAACCAAAAATCAGTTACTATTGGGCTAACTATATTCCCACTGTATATTCCAATTTTCAGACAAAACCCATACCATGATATCCTGGGCCCAGAGATATTTGCAGCCATGAGTTGTGCTAGCTCGCGAGCCTGTCTTCGAAGCCTGCCGCGCAGAAGGAACTGCACTGCCCAAGAAATGTAGATGGGGTTGTCCAAACGTAGGGAGGTTCATCCGATTCTAAGGTCATAAAAAAGAATGGGAAAAACGTATGATGACCTACTGGAATTTGTGGGTACCCTAGTTTCAGAGAAACCCCCTACTTAGTTGGGGATCAGCATCCGAATTGGCACTGGGGTGCAGTCCTGAGCTGCCAAATGGTGATGACAGTGGTGATATGAAACCAAGACGAACCAAATACACTCGTCATGGTGTCGTTATTGTGTGGGTACTTCGGATACTTGGTGAGGCTGGGCGTTGTGCCCCACTTTTTTCTCCATACCCCTGCAGTGCTTCCTTTTCAAAAACCATCAAATTGAATCTAATTTCTTCTTTTTGCGATGAGCGACATTCGGGAATTCAGTCGCATCTGTTTGCGATGACGACATGTGCAAATTCAGTCTCAAGCAAGCGACATTCGGGAATTCAGTCGCATCTGTTTGCGATGACGACATGTGCAAATTCAGTCTCAAGCATTCAAAATAGTGTGGGTTATTTTTTTGGATTCACGACTTTCCATGAATAACGTTTCCTTTGACGTTCCACCCACTCTAAATCACAGAAATTGACGCAAGGCCCTTTGCAAAGAACGCGGTGATCATCGATGCTATGCTTCAACTCCCAGCCATTCTTCATCAGATTTGCCACGACTTGGTCTTCTGAAGAACTTACTCTGTCTGGCCTTTGTAGCATCCATTTCAAGCGTTGCAAGTCGTGCAGTTCTAAAATGATCATCGTGACACTTTCCAGCAACTCCGGGTTCTCATCCAAAAAGGTGGCAAAACATCCCTCGCAATCAATAGCTAATGTGTCGAATGTCAAATTCAACGACCTCACAGAGTGCGCCGGGATCACCGTTCCATTATGTGAGTCATTCAGGTCCGCCACAAAGGAACCGTATTGCTCTTTGCCACGAGAAGCGCTATTCGCTTGTGGAGTCACCAATTTGTACGATTTCGATCCAATCGTTCCACGGACAACTTGAACGTCGCACTTGTGGTCTGCCAAGTTCTTTTCCAAAATGTCCCACACGAGTGGATCAGCATCGACGGAAACCTGTTTGGCGCCGTCCCCATGGGTCCCATTCAATCCCAACACTTTGGCCAGCTGACACGAAGCGTGACCATAACGTGCGCCAACCTCCAGCACTTTGGCACCAGGCCGCAACCACATTGTGAAAACAAAGCGCGATAGCTGTTCCATACGGCAATCAAACTTTCTTCCTGGTTCGACGTCAAAATCACAATTGCTCTCTTCGAATAAGTGTTCGCAATCACGCACAACTGAAGCAACTGAAGCATCAGCAGATGAAGGAGAAGAAGGCGGCGTTGAAGAAAAAGAAGGCGGCGATTGCATTTGGGATTGAACTTGCATCGGTGCACTGTGGTCGCCATGATAGCCAAATCGATCAAATCCATCAACCAAAAGCATCTTCACCAAGAACACAGCACATGTCACGACGACCACAATTGACTTCACTGACTGTGCCATCAGTGAAACACGATCAACTAAATCAACCGCATATTGAGTTTTGCGGAAGAGGTCGGCTTGAGACAAAAATCTGTCCATATCTTTGTTGAAATACCACAAGTACATCGGATGCCGCTGGCCGGAGTCTACAGATTCAGACCTAATGTTTGCATATTCCGGCCAAATATCCAAGGTCAATCCCTTGCGCAAATCCAGGTTTCCCCATCGATTTTCTTAGGATTTGACTCAAGCCATAAGCTCTCGCTGGCCTCCCACAAAGCCAATCTGAGGTCGGATTCAAAGAATTTTCAAACTCAAACACCAAGAAAAAGTTGCTTCATTATCCCATTTAGTTCCATGATGTTCCCATTCAAACCTCCATTCGGTTCGAGGATTTTCCAGCGGCCCGCCATGTTTGATGATACCAAAGGGTGACCCTACTGGCCCACAAAGCCAGCCTCGCTCGCTGCCACAAGGTCCTGAGAAAGATCCCTTTCATGGATACAAATATATAAAATTCTATAAATATAAATTGGCGATCATCTTCCCGTTTTCCAACATTTATCATCATTTATCCATGTTTGAAAGAAATGTCGTGTGAAACATCAGATTTCCTGTCACTGATGTTGGGACCCTCGGAAGCTGTTTCAGAGACGAGCTGCCAGCAGGGATGAGTCTAGGGGAAATGTTGCTGGAAACCATGGTGTTTACCCCATTTACCCCCAAAAATACATTGTTTTCCCTTGAAAATACTATGGTTACTTTCAAGTAAGATGCTGTTTTACTTCGATATAACTGGAAAACTCGAGTTTTTGCCTGGTAAATTGTCTCAAGCGACAGAAATTGCTGCTCCGTTGCGCGGCGCGATCGCTTGATCGCCAAATATATAGGTCTCTCCAACCAGAAAGTCTGGGTCGGATCTTCGGGAAAAACTTTACTCTATTTGCTGGTCATATTTTACTAGAATAAAATCAGGAGACTCGTAGACCACATCAATTGTTGAAGACTTTAGGCTTCTGACATCTCCGGAAAAAGTAAAAAGAATTCCCTTGATCAGAGATGGGAGTGTCTCAAAACAGAGCACCCTAAAATCCCATGCTTTGCCATAACTTGTGGTATCCCCCTCTTTTTGTGGACACATTCCAGAAATCATCATATTGCGGGTTAGTTGTATCCCCGTTGCAGCGCATGTTACCCCAATTATCTCCCCATATCTCCCCATGATATCGCATTATATCCCCAGGATGTGACATTCTAAATTCCAATGTTCAAACAAAACACTGATGCACTCCATATCCTATGGATCTTCACCAACTCGGTCCTGAAGGAACTGCTTGCATCGCGCAGGCGAGAGGTTCACACCATTCCAGGCCTGTGAGGGAGAGAACCTTGGTACCCTGCTCTTCACATCCCACCTAAAGCAAAACTGACATTCTAAAAATAGATGCCCCCAGCGTATTGGATCTACTGATCTATCTATGTTTGATTTGTTGGGTGTCAAAATGATGTAATCCTTGGAGAGCAGCAAGTGATTGTCACATTTATCATGTCGCCACTTCTAATGCATCTCTACTTGGTGGCATCCCACTTAGCAAGTAATTAGATTATATCCCTGGTTGAAAAAGGGATAAGTAGGGTTAATCAACTTATAACTGCGGTTACAGCCCGCTTACTAAGATCAGGATGAACCATCAAGCATATGTACTGTATCTATGCCACATTCGGGGGAAATGATTCTACCCCGAAATCACCTGCTCGTCGGGCCACCGTACGGTCCCGGCGCAATTCAGGGTGCGGTGGGCACCCAGTTGCTGGCGATCACTGAAGGGCGTGTACCTCGGGATGGCTAGAAAGTTTTCTTTGACGAAGTTCCCTCAACAAAAGGCCCAAGCTTACGAATATCATACCAAGTTCGCATTCGGTATCATACCAACATACCCTCTTGTAATCAAGCGTGGCAATGGAAAATGCACCATTTATAGATGACTCTCCCATTAAAACCTCCATTTATAGAGGATTTCCAATTGCCACGTTTGATTACCAGAGCATATACCAAGTAAACCGTCTCCAGTGGCATGCTGCATCCCGGGGAGCCCCGGCCCACCACTGAAGTGTTGCAACATCCGCACCGTCCTCACGGTTAAGCCAGGACGGGAGATCCAAGCCGTTCTCAAATCAAGACAAAAACCATTGGAAATCCCCTATAAATGGAGTTTTTAATGAAGGAATCAGCTATCAATGAAGGAATCAGTGTCCATTTCCGGAGGGTAAAACCACTGCCCTGCAGAACCCAAAGTGGGTCAACCCAATCATTTTTTGCTTCTGGGCGCCCCGACGCACTACGCGGCAAGTCCAGAACCTCCATAATCTTCGCACGGACGTCTCCTGCGGTCGAAAGCCCATGAGGCTGGCGGTTTGAAGTTTGAACCCATCCCATAAACAGCTGAGTTAGCTGGGACCATTATCCCATTTTTTGGGAAAATGAAAAAATCTGGGAAACCATCAACCAGTTCAAGATGGGAATGGGTTTCTGGTCATTGGGATACCTGTTTGGACCCCCACATGATTCATTTCCAGTATCAAACGCTCCATTTGAGGCGTCTCCAGCAAGATACCCCCCAAGTAGAAGATGCAAGGATTGTTGGATCTTGTCATGAATCAGAGTATGAAAACCTTCCGCTGACATTATGTGATAGTATGTGGGCATGATGACATGTCCAAAACGGGTATCAACTCGTGCATCCATTGTCAACCGTAAGAATGGCGCGAACGCTGAAGAAGAAAAACGTGGCCTGCCAAAAGTCGCCACGGTCTACCAGGGTGATGCTTCAAATCCCACATTTTGGGACATCTTGCCACACCACACCAAACCCCCAAAAGACAAGACCTTGCCATGTCATCGCCCAACCCAAGCTCCCATCGTGGCAGACTTGTGGATCCGAATGAAAATCTTCCCATCCGTCTGCATGTGCTTCACCGTCAACAAGACCTGAGTCCACTGGGGGGAACTGATGGGAATGCACCCACCATGTTTTGACATGTTTTGAAAAAGCAAATGTATTTCCTGCTTTTTTAGGCCACTATCAGAAAGGAGTCGCGCGGAGCTAGACCTCTTGGAGTGCGTAAAGTTGCGAACCTCCATGAAAATGTTTAGTGTGTCCAAGTAAAATAACTTATTGTTCATTCAAAACCATGACGCTATATTATCTATACATATGTATCATATACTGTAGCAATCCCTAAAGATGAGGAACCGCAAAATCATACAAAAACAGTGATAGATTGCTTTTATATCTTTTGGGGGATTATGTATATATATGTATATATATATATATCCACACACAGCTTCATGCAATCTGAACAAATAACTGAACAAAATGCTACGCATCAAGATCCCACAACACAGACCTCAGCACGGCTAACCTGATATGCTGGGCGATGCGAAATTACTGTCGATCATTTGCCAAGATTTTCCCATAAACACAGGGTTTGACACGTAAGATGTTGTCTCCAAATTCGGACTCCCCAAATTCCATGTTTTATCATCATGATTCCAATTTACTAAGATTTTACTCTACTAGATAAATATGTAATTGACAAATAGAAGAAAGAAGAAAGAAGGAAAGATAGATAGATAGATAGATAGATAGATAGATAGATACATAGATAGATAGATAGATAGATAGATAGATAGTTTGATAGATTTAAAACTTATGTACCATTAACATCTACCATTTTATAAGGGTTCCCCCCCCGGCATCCTTCATTTTTAGACAACCCAACGACGGATCCAACCCCGTGACTCACCTGGTCCTTGTCCAGCGCGCCAGTGGCTCCGCGGGCTGCTGGCCTAGGATTGTATGTAGATATCATTTTAGAATATTATATATTGATATATATATATATATGTATGTATGTATGTATATATATGTGTATATATATTGATATATATATATATATTGATATATATATATATATTGATATATATATATATATATATTGATATATATATATATTGTTACTATATATTGATACTATATCTATTATTGTCTCTTTATTTTGCTGCGTTGTTAAATATGTATATAGTTGGACTATGGCATTTCAAGGTTCAAGGGTTTCTGAAGTGTATTTTTGGCTTCATGACATCAAGGTGCGTTGCGGAAAAGTATGCCGGAATTGAGGTGGTCAAATGGGTCAAGAGGTTTCAGCTTGTCACCTGGCTGGCTCAACTTGATCTGCCCCCAACATGTGGTTGTTCCCTACCGAAAGTTTCTGGGTCCATTGGTACCCTTGCGCCATCCCCAGGTCCCTTCAAATCCATCGTTCTCGTTCATATTTCCCCTCTGAAAACATCGGACACTTGTCTGAAAATGGGGTCTACATCCTTGAAATGGCCATGTTCATCGGGAAACATGGGAAACTAGGGGAAACTGATGAACCATAGATGTGGATACCCCATGGTTTATGAAGAAAATGATCTTTAAATGATGGAGTTTCCACATCTTTGCTAGTTGACCCTAGGGTAACGGGTGGATTCTAAGGTAGCCACCTGAACGGCGCTGCCACGCTGGAGCCGTTACTGGACAGTCCCAAGCGACACCTGAGAGACCGTTGCGAAGAATGGATTGCTGGAAGTTTATCACGGGGAGAACCATGTTTTTATATATATTGATATATTACTGGATATATATATTGATACATATATATATATATATTGATATATATATATATATTGCTGGATGTTTCTTGATGTTTCTTGATGTTCTTTGATGTTTCTGGTAGATGGTCCCTTCCAAACCCAACTGGTAGATATCTCTGAAGAGAGTTGGATCCAGCAAGGCCTGGTTTTTTGTGACACATTTCAACAAATCAATGGCTGCTAGCCCGAATGGGACATTTAAACAACAGAGATGAGGTGTCACAAACAGAAATGGAATGGTTGACCCAACAAAGAATGTGGCTTCGACCCAAACGCAATCTGGGAATTGACCTGACAACCTTGGGACATCAACAAAATTAACAAAACTTGGGGTAGCCAACAAAACCCTGGCGAAACCACTCAGCAGCAAACGCAGTCACTACAGTACATCCACGAAGACATTGCATCTCATCAAAGATTCATCCATCATTGTGTAGACTAGTCCAACCAACAACTGGGGGGAAAGTATGACAAAACTCCCACCCAGAAATGGATAGCGTGACATTCTTTTGCGACTCAAGAATGTCCCAAAAGAAGATCCCAGGGCGGTTTCAACTGCATGCGCCACATCAAGAACCATCAAAAATCATCAAACACCATCAGAAATCAGTCATCAAAAGCCATCCGAAATCACCTAACATCCTCAAAAAAAAGTGATCAAAGTCATCAAAAATCATCAAGACTCACCTGCCAGTTGCGAAGTTAGGCTCCGGACACCAGGTGCAAGCTCCCCGAAGAGGTCAAACCCTCGCCCTTCACCTGGACCTTCATCTCGCCAGAGGCTGAGGAGCTGTGATAAAACCTCGCTTCCGGCGTGCTGAAGGGTCTGCAACCACCTCGAAAACTCATGGGATCTACCAGGGTCTTATGGGAATTTGATGGGATTATAGGGATATTATAGTAAAATGGACTTGAATGGGAATACCATGATTCTTATGGGCTAAATATTGATCTTTAATGATCTTTATGGGATATATCAATGATGATGTTTATGGGACAAATGTTGATTTTCTACCCGTCCTATATGAATTTTCAGCATTTCATGTGATAATTTTGGATATAGTCGGAACACATCCGGATATTACATGATATGAGGGGGATATTCATGGGGATACAATATCATCAATGAACACTGTTGGTATGATCATAATTGAAAATTGATACATGGGGATTTATTTGGATCGTTGAGAATATTTGGGGATGTAACGGGAATGTTATGGGAATTTGTCAGGAAAACGATGGTGTTTAACCTGTAACACCCGCGTTCAGAACGGCATTTTCATAGGGATTTTTCATGAGGAGTTGGCAACTTGGACCAGGTCTCCAGTTGTTGTATCACAGTTCAAGTTAATGCGGATATTCTTACTACTACTGGTATGATATCATTGTATATTTTTACTAGTGCATATAAGACGATATCAATATTACTATTGTTGTGATATCATTACACATTGTGACTA
The DNA here is from genome assembly GCA_003297045.1 of Symbiodinium sp. clade C Y103. NCBI lineage: Eukaryota > Dinophyceae > Suessiales > Symbiodiniaceae > Cladocopium > Cladocopium sp. clade C. The sequence continues at coordinate 64,137 of BGPT01000397.1, forward strand.
TATCGGGCCTGGGACCAAGGACGAGTGGAGAAAGACAGCCAGAGAAACCATTGTTGTGAAACTCTTAAAAACGGGGTTGTCTGCGAATCGGGATACCCCTAAATCCACTGGTTACCGTTTGCGGGGTTAAAGCCAATTTTCAGACAAGCCCATGTAATGAGGATATTATGGGGACATAAGGGGGCTACAATCAATAACCTTACATAGTCAGCAACTTTGTGTCTCTATATCACAACCCAAAAAAAGATGCAGAAAAAGCAACATCCTACTCAACTTTGGTGGTAAATCTAACCTTTTCTATGTTGGGGCGGCTGCATTTACAAAACAGGGAAGAAACGAAAATTGGAATGGGGGAGATGAGGTTTGCAAATATTTGATTTGGGTGGCTTCATTTTGATGGCACACCCACAATGGTATGACGGTATGACAGATGTGGTACCAATTGACCCACAACATTGGTCATGTTCAGTGGTTCAAAATTTGAAATTGGGGGTCGACAAGTGGATCCATATCCAAAAATCGGGGAAAACATGGAGAGGGTTGACCCGGAGAATTTGGTTGAGCTTTTGACCTGAATACTATCAATTACTTTCAACAAAATTCCAAAAAATTGGGGATCTTGATCAACGGAAAGGGGTAAGTCAGCCTGGTGTCACTCTTGTTTCAACACATCTGAGGTTCCAAACGGATTTTCTCCCCAAAGTAACAGATGTCGTCCCCCAACGGTTGGCGTCTGCACAGCTTACCAGCCGGAGGGAGGAGGAAATTGGCACCAATAACAAAGTAACCTAAAGTAGATCGGTCATTTCCCCTGCTTTTCTAGCTGAAATATCCAGGTTAATGTTGGAGAAACCCTGTTTCAAGGTCTTCGAAGAAGAGAAAAAAAACTCTTTGGGACTGTTGCGAGATTCACCCAAAGCATCCCAAAGTCATTCCAGTTCTGCGCGAAGACAGTTGAAACCACCAATCAGTTTTACCGATTTATACCATTTATACATACTTGATGCTTCAATCTCCACTAGTTCTTGGTTCAACATGGTTTAACCAATTCATTTGTAACCACCAAACGGGTCATATTGCCCCTTCTATTTCGTCGGTTGAAGCATCAACTCCCCACACTTGATGCTTGGATTCGGCAGCCTCCACCCAAATGACTGGATCGGCATGGGCCTCGATTCAAAAAGAATCTCTGGAAATGTCATCAATTTGGAGTCATCCCCAGTTTAGGGCAGAAAAAAAATATAGCAATATTATATATATATATATTATGTGGCAAACCCAATGATGAACCTCCCTAATATCACCCTGAATGGGTGGTAACGATGATCCCCAAATGGCAAGGTGTGGCCAGGGCTTTGTCCAAAGCTTTTGTGAGAACCGATCCATTCGCCGGGCTTGTGACTTAGCCAGGCCAGTATAGCTAGTTACGTCTCAGAGACCACAGACATGCTGCCACTGCACTGCTGCCAACACCATTCACTCAGTGCTGAATCCGCCAACACCATTCACTCAGTCGGGTCTTAGGATCTCACCCTGGTGCCCAGTCCAACGCGAGACCGCAAGACAAGGTCCTGGGCTTCAATATCCATCAGGGGTTGTCCGAACCCCAAAATCCATGGGATTGTTATGCATTATGCTTTTCTGCTGCAGGAAAATTGCCATTTCGGGGGGATGTCACCTTGCCACTCACAAACCCCAGCTTCCTAATAGGGGAGGGGTCCTCGAAATACAGATCATTCAACTTGTTTGCGATAGCACTCGCCATACGGTATGTATCAGTAAACAGGAAATTGATCACAATCCTGTTGAAATTCCCAGATATTTCTGGATGTTTCAGGATGTCTCCCCATGTTTTTTCAGGACTTTTTCGATCGAAAACACCATGGTTTTCCTCATGACCCGCTCGACGCGTCGACTCCTCGCCCCGTCTCTCCACAGTGGCGTGGGGCTTGGACCTGAGAGTCATGATCCCCTCAATATACCAAACGATTGCCAGGTACACAACTATAGCTAGTTTTTCTTGTACATATATATACATATATATATATATACAGGAAAAGTGTATAACTATATCTACAACTGTACAACTGTATAATCCCTTCCCCCTATTACTAAACCCCCCCAAATAATAAAAACTAGGGTCCATCTCCAATTTTGGAAAATTTGTGGTTGGCCAAATTGACTTTTAATTGATCCCCTTTAAAAAACAATTTCAAAATAAACCTACCATGTGTGGGTTTCACCCCCTAATAATAAAAACTAGTCAACCCCGGGGTGTTTATTAATAGGGTCCCCTGAATCCAAGTAATTTTTTGCAACGTATTAATTGCGTTTTAAATTGAGATTTAATTGATTTTGAAATCGAGAAAAATAGTTTTAGTATTAAGGTTTGGCGCTTACTATTAGGGATCCGCTTCGAAATCCAATTTTTTGCAACGTATTAATTGCGTTTTAAATTGAGATTTCATTGATTTTGACATCGAAAAAAATAGTTTTTAATATTAAAGTCCGAAGTTTACTATTAGGGTCCCCCTAATAATAAATACCCCCCTAATAATAAAAACTACCTGAGGTGTTTATTATTAAGGGGGGNCTTTTTGTTGCAATGAGTCTTCTTACACAATGAAGGGGTGTCACCACATAAGTCCTACAAAATGATGGGATGCACCATGCGCACCAAGTGCACCACCAATTGTTAAGTTTCCCCCCATAATTTTCCATATCTACAAAGATCTCCCAAGTAGAGTAATTCAAGTCTTATGTGGTCTTAGAAAGTGCCGCATACATCCAGCCTCATGCAGCCGAACTGGGTCGCATTTGGCGTCAGGGTCGGGTCAAGATGCGAAGTCGTCAAAATCGTGCAGCCAACAAGCCTCATGGAATCATTATGAATCCCGTGTGTGACCCTGGTTGCTTGCACCAAGGGAAAGCTAACTGTCTGCATTTCTACCATGAAACCTGAATGGTCAGGGTCTCACGCTGTCTAAACGGTCAATTTTCACAAGACATATAGACATGGATATAGTCTACAGTGCCCTTATTTCGAGTAGTTGAGGATTTCGTTGATCATTCTCGCCCCATAGCCCTGGTTCAGAATGAAGATAATGTCGAACCAGCAAANATAGTCTACAGTGCCCTTATTTCGAGTAGTTGAGGATTTCGTTGATCATTCTCGCCCCATAGCCCTGGTTCAGAATGAAGATAATGTCGAACCAGCAAACGCCGCTATTCAGATATCGATGCGGATCACCGCAGATCTCCATCCGATCATCCCAGCAGGCCCCTGAAAGCGGCACCAATCGCTTGGTTCCGAGCCAAAAACCAAAGTAATTCAAATTCCACATAAATTGCCACACAGATTTCACATTGGGCTCTGCGATTTGCGATTCTGTGTGTTTGACAGGCTTTCCTCCTTGGTAGCTCGCTGCCCAGAAATCAGGATTCATCTTGTCGCTCACTTCCATGACCACCACCATGATCTCTTTGGCTCATAGCATGCTCAACGCACCTTGCACCACTGCGAAATCATGTCCTTCTGTGTCAATCTTCAGAAGATCAATCTTTGCTAGGTTATGCAGGCGAGCATAGGTGGCTACATCCCAGGCCATCACTTCCATACTTCTTGCGTAGACTCGATCCGCCCTCGTCGCATGTTCCGTACGACCGGACTCAGCCAAGTGTTCCGCCAGAGAGGCGACATTGGCACTCCCTGCCAGCTGGAGACACGAGGTCACATTCGAGAATGCCGCATTTTCCAAAAAGACACAAAAGAGATTTGGAAACAACTCCTTGTTCAAGCATTGCATGGTCTTCATGAACACATCTGGTTGCGGTTCAAAGGCAAAAAACAGATTCTTGGCGCAGCCGAAGTGCTTGGCGAACTTCATGGCCAGTGTCGCATCGGAGTCCGAACCACCTGCATAGCAGCCTGCACCGATGTCAAACATCACTAGGCCATCAGTAGGCCACAGGGAGATGTAGGTCTCCAGAAAAACATCCAGGCCATCCCTCTTCCGCACCGCTTGATTGTAGAACTCTTTCGTCAAATGATCCAAGAAGTACTGTGGTAAACAAGACTGGAAGTATCGCTTCTCGGAATCAGCCGGGCTGACCGATACCGTGACAGTATCAGAAGCGTTTGAAAGCAGCAGGTTACTCACTGGGCTCACTGAGATCGTTTGATTTATTGTCCTTTCTGGGATCGCAGTGAAAAATTGTTGACATAAAAAGGGCTTCGGGAACACGATGACGGCGATGTTCAAAGCCAAAAGAACANGTTTGATTTATTGTCCTTTCTGGGATCGCAGTGAAAAATTGTTGACATAAAAAGGGCTTCGGGAACACGATGACGGCGATGTTCAAAGCCAAAAGAACAATGCACAGCGTTTGCAGCCGGCTGGCCATTTTGGCAACTCAGTCTAAAGTGAATATACTGTACATTAATAGTGCCAATATACCGGGCCGTGTTGAATCGGTCCAGCAATGAGGTGGGCTATGGTCCACTACTAGACTGTGTTGAAGGCCAGGCTTCTATCACGTCTATCCTGATGTAAAAATGATGTAAAATCATGAAGGTTGTGCTATATTGTGCTTTCACTATGTCGAAATAGGGAAAGCCAAACCTTTCATGGCGAGATTCGGTTCGTTCTTAAACCGTGATATGGCTGAGATTCAAACACAAAGGCACGGAAGGCGGTCGGAAGGCCATGGAAGGCAGTTCGAACGCTGCGATGCTGTGAGGCCATCATGGCACCTTTGAAAACCTTTGAATCATGGGATGATATTGGTACATAAATATCCATAATTCCCGATACATAGTGATACTTTTCATCTGATTGAGCGAAGGGACTGCCTTCAAAACCATCAATCTGTCTGTGACTGGGTTCCGGGACAACGGCGACAGGTTGCTCCGTGCAAAGCCGATACGACCGTGCCTGCAGCATGTGAACTTCCGGGTAAAGGGGAAGGAGCCCGCATACCCTCGACACAACTAGTAACTATAGTATTCAATGATCACTTAGGTACAATACCCTCTGGCGTACTGATTTTTGCAGATATATATACATATGTATTTATAATGTATGATTATATATGTATACAATATTCAGTATATATTATATATATATAATATGATTATACATATATACAGTAAACATATATATATATAATATTATATATATATACACATACCAGTAGTAATGAACATATAGGCTTGTCTGAAAACGAGGTACCCATTCCATCCACTGGTTAATCGTACTACAATCAAATCGAAATTTCTTGGGTAGGCCTTGTGTGGCCGCTCTTTTGCTGCCGGGTTGCTTCATGTCAAAAGTTGTGTAGAACGCCCTCATGAACCTGTCTTGGCTCGCCATGGGTCATGGGGTGGGGGTATCCCAAGAATTGGATGGTCAATAGATGTCAGTAGCTCATGGCTAATATACAGTATGTCAATAGTTCATAATAGTTCATGGTTTGTTAATGGATGGTTAAGAAGGTTAATGGATGGTTAGCAAGTTACAAAATCCGTGGGGTATGTTGTGACCCCAAGCATGGTTGGAAAAGAGAACTACCTTGGAAGTAGGACCTGGTCGACTGGCTCCTTTCTTTAGATGTCGGGTCCGCCATCCCCTTTCAGAAAACCACCCCGAAATAAGTGAGGATCAACTTGGCCAATTGCATAGAAAACGACTTGCATAGAGACGCCGTGGAACTCAGCTTGTGAATAGAGTGTCACTTGCCCCAGTCGGCTAAGATTCAACATACAGCGTCATGAACAGGTTGTTCATGGGTTGCCAAACATTCTCTTGGAGTGGGATATGTCGCCATAAACCCCTGACCTGAAATGTTGGCCCATCTATGGCCCCATGAGCTTGTAGAAGCTGTCAAATTTTGAATCCAATGCAGAGCATGAAGAATTGAATGAAATGGACATCTGAACACATATATGTAAAAACACAAGCCATGATTCTGGCTAAGGTCCCCCTTGCATCTAGCAATGGTTAAGCCATCTATATCCATCATTCAAATCGTGTATCTATTGAACTACCATTGTTGCTGCTCAGTAATTAGTACTCAATGTCATTCTTATCAGTTGTTTAAAGTTGGTAAAAATAATAGAAACTATGATAATATATAATATATAATAACAATAAACTCTCTTTTTACCAGTTAGGCACTATGTGCCACTGAATTGAACTACCCTTCACCAGTGGCTTTTCCACCCAGCGGAGATTGGTCATCGCCCGTGCGCACGTCATCCCGAAGATCAAGGGCACAGGTTGCGAAGCGCTGCCCCGCTGGATGGAGGGGACGCAGGACGTCCTAACCGAGGGATCGCCCGTGACAAGGGGCGGAGAGGTCTTCGACACAGACCTTGCTCTTTTGTTGATTTTTGGCTGAAAGTTTACCACTGTTTTTGAACCAAAACAAGAAGTGCCCTCAAGAGGTGTGTCAATACCAGCAGCTCGGTAAAGTTGGAGGCTTGACCTACGAAACTTGGAGATTTAACTTCAACCCAAAGTTGCATGACACACCAAAAAATAACCCAACCCATCCCAACCCCAAATTGGGGGTTTGACAAACAATTGAAGGTTCAACATGGGGTGACATGGCTTGACCAACAACAAGTTGGAGGTTTGACTAACGAAAAAGGAACTATCAGAATCAGAATCACATTAACCATGGTGGCTTCACAGACTGAAAGTTGGGTTTTACGGACATCATTTGGGGGTCTTTACTAACCGACTGAAAGCGGGGGCTTGCAAACACTTGGGGTTTTAAATTTACAACGACAGAGACCTAGAATGGTGATCATCAAGCAATAGTTCCTCTGACACATGATCCTAGACCAGCCTACCAGAAGACTACTGGTTCGACTACCCTCTGGGAACTGAAACAACGCTACGGAACATCAGCATTCTGAAATAGTTCTGACACCTAAATCATATACCCTCTGGTCAACTATAATAGCTATGGAAAATCACCATGTCCAAAAAGGTAAATGAACTATATAAAACATTATAAAACTATTTTAAAAATGGCCATGAAAAAGGCCATGTCTTCAATAGCCAGCTGGATCTGTCCTCCCAGTGATGGGATCCACCGACTCCAAAATGAACTCGTCCGGAGACATGCACAAGCTGAACTGTTTATCCTTGGCACAAGCTTGAACCAAGCGTTTTCTTGGGATTTTATGGGGATTTTATGGGAATTTTATAGGGGTACCAAGGGAATATGCTGGAATATAATGGGACAATTGGATAAGTTCCACATATGGATCACCCTAAAAACATTCTTCACAAAAGATCATGAGATGCTGGATAAAGCACTATGGCTCGTGAGCCTGAATGAAACAACATCAGCAAGGCCATTTGGGGTGATTCCCCGTACTAACCATCTTTCCAGTGACGTTGCAGCGAGCTTATCATTCACGTTGGTTCACCCAACAAAATCTGAGCACTGCACATGCTCATCGATGACGTTGATAACTAGTTGAGGTATCCTGCAGGTGACGGGTGGTGCATGCATAAAGGATCCCTAGGAATTGTCGACATCCGCTGATGTAAAGGTTAACATCTGCTGGTTGATGTTTGTTGGGGAGAACTGGGAGAACCCACAAAAAAACGAACGCATTCCTCTGGATCCAGTAGTGCTACTGTTTGAGATTGATTGAATTATGTAAGCTCAAAAGGATTCAGTACTTGGAAACCGCGGCCAAACACCTGGTTGAAACACGTTGAAACCAGATCCTTGTTTGTCTAATTGTGACAATCTATCTCGTGATCTGGTGATGATTTGCAAGACGCACAAATCCTCCAGTCTCGAAGGAGCATTGAGAGAACAAGGTTCCTCCAACCTTTCTCTTGGGATTTTGATGTCCATGTTTCTCATGTATTTCCAACAGAAGCGGGCACTGCCTGATGCTTAGGATTGTGGACCCCATCTTCCCTGGCAGTGCAATATTTCAAGATCTTCACATGTTTTCATGGTTCATCACCCACTTTAAACCAGCGACCGATCACCCGTTGTGTGGCTCCTGCTAAGATCATTGGCTGGTGGACAATCACAGCTCAAGATTTGCCTGGCAGCGGTACTTTCAAAGCGCATCATCGCCAAAATCTAGCGCCCCTTGAATCACGGATCATTGACGTTTACCCTCCGGTAATCAAACGTGGCAATTGGAAATCCGCTATAAATGGAGGTTTTAATGGGAAAATGGTGGATTTTCCATTGCCATGTTTGATTACCAAAGGGTATGTCATGTTTAGTTGTAAACTGGCCCATTTGGTATCCAAGTCCGACCTAGACCCAAATCAGCTCTGAGGTTGATGACTCTAGAGCCATGATGGCATACTGTGGGGATACCCCAATGGCCAATAAATGGAATATCGCCATGTCCTGCAGAGAATTATGGCGCAGCTTTGATACCCTGCAAAGTTTGCTAACATTTCCAAGGTACCCTCTGGTAAACTAACATAGCTATTGAACATGGCCATTTATAGTGGATTTCCCCATGAAAAACTGTGATGTTCCATGGTTATGTTAGTTTACCAGAGGGTATCTTCAAATTCCATCAAATTTCCATTCAAGCTAAACATGAACTTATGAAAAGCTGCCCCTCGCCTCTCGCTTCCCGCATTCATATTGGCGGTTGATGGATCAAGTCCACATATTTCACAAACCCATAGCCCCCCCCCAAAAAAATGCTAAAACTCAACAGAAGCCATTGAATATTTTCTTGAATGGCGATATCCCAAAGTTTGGGTCAAGTCCAGATATTGAATGGCATTTGAATGGCGATATCCCGAGGTTTCCCATGGTTGCCCCTAAAGTGGAAGCCAGTGCCACTGTTCCGGCAGCGAATGGCAATTGGTGAAACGCCTCGATTCACGAAAGGACCCAGACGACTGAGGTCGTCTGGGATCTACGGTGGATATGGCGAACCGGAGTTACCCAAGGAACGAGAGGTAGCACCAGACAAGTGGAATTTGTTGATGGGCATGTTTAATTCTGGACACAGCACATATATATATATATATATACATAGTTATATATGATATACACAATTATACACATGTACATCATAGTTCGCTTGAGCGCACATACTTGTTGCAAAGCATCCTTCGAAACTCTATCATCCCAATCCAGGCTTTCAATGGAGACTCAGTACGTTATGGACCAGTCATGTCGCACCAGTACTCCGCAGTGCTACCCTAAACATTAGCCCTAGTTTGACCTGGCAATGAACAACAATTCACCAATCATTTTGAGACGTAGATAATACCCTCTGGTTATTTAACATAGCCATAGTAAAATGGCTAGTTTTGGATGATTTTCCCATTAAAACCTCCACTTATAGGGGATTTTCCATGGCTATGTTAAATAACCAGAGGGTATTTTTATCTACAAAGATCTACAAGAAGGGGATATTCATATTATGCCTTGTCATCTCTGTTTTCAGGAGGATCTTTGGATCCTCTCAATATCACGTCCTGTCCTCGCTGGTGAGAACCGCCTGTTGCAGTACCCTCTGGTTTTTCAACCAAGCCAACTTTATTAAATAATCATATTCATGGGCCATTTCCCGTAGCTATGTTAACCTGTGTTAACTAACCAGTGAATCTTATAGTCTTATAGTCTCTTCTGGCTAGGAATATCAATACCATAGCTTTCAGATTCATCCCCAAATCCCCAGCCAGGCGTCACAATTTTCGCCTCCTCATTATATAGCTAGAAACGTCATAATGTGGTGAATCTAATTATAAGCTATCACCAAGATATCACTATCTAATTGAAGATTGTTGGTAGGAGACAAACAAAACAACAACATCCCCAAATGGAATGTATTATTGGGTTTACCATGGATTACCGATGTTTACCACATTCGACTGTAAAAATACATGCTTCGATAACATTTCCGTTGATCCATCACCAAGGTCGACACCAGCGCAGCTCTGAAATGAGCCGATCGTAGACACCCGGCTCGATGACCTGTACTGGTGGCTTTGACCAAGTTTGAGCATTGACTCCCTGATCATCAAAGAAAATCTGAAACTCACTTCAGATTACCGCAGGAATTACCATTCGAATCTATGTACTACTCGCTGGTTTTGATCAACAGCACATGAAAGTCCATTGGGATAAAATCGCCACAGGATTGACAAGTTGAAATCATGAGGCGGCTTGGGGAAGACTAAAGATGGTCACAAGTACCTCCTGCAAGGAATTGCAGGCCTAATGACATCAAACGAGGATGGGTCAAATTTTAAGGAACAGGGACCGCAGGTTTTGGTCATGATCAATATTCCGTATCGAACTTTGGGTGGTTCTACCTGTGACCATGGACCCGCAGCCACAATCACAAGTCCTTGTTTCATGAATCCTACAACCCCCAAAACATATTTTCCACACCATGAAGAAACATGCCGACATTCAAGAAATTAACTAATGTTGCCCGTTTATCTTCCCTGCCAAAAAAAATATGTATACACATTCATCCAAAAGATTAAACATATCCAAAAATTGACACAGTAAACTCCGGTTTGTATCATTTTACAAAGGCTCACCCTTTGATGTGGACGTGTTGAATTTCCTACATGCCGGACTTTTTCTCCGCCGCGATTTGAGGCCGCTGCCAGGAGTGACGATCCAGAATCAATCAAAGCAGGTGCACCCAACCTCGAAGTGATTGGACTCCCCGAGTCACCAGTGAACTGACTGCAACACTGAAATGTTGGGCTATGTTTATATCCTTCCTGATATGTGCCATGGTCAGAAAATGGTTTAAAGGCCATCCATCCCATCATGGGAATCCTTACAATGGGACCACCCCCCAATATGGGTATATATTCATCTTTTGGTCATGACACATATGTTGAGCGTAGCCACAGTTGGTAGATAATGCAGCTAAGCTGTATATACAGTAATCAACATGTTGAACCGGAAATTCTTGTATCAAAGCGCTAACAAATAAAAGCATATAAAAGCTATTCATCTACTTTCACAAATCAATTTATCCAAACAAATTTGCCAAACAAATGCAAATTGTCCAAAGATGAATTGACTTTGGTGCAGGATGCATTGGTGTTGTGCACAAAAATGAATCCATTCTTCAGGCATGATATGCCAAAGTTCACCCTTCACAACAGATGCAGTACCGTAGATACATATACAGTAGCTCCAAACATGTATTTCCATGGAGGGTAAAGCCGTGTTTAGACAGGAATGGGTTGGTCTTCATGGTTCTACTTTTTGTCCTTTCAACTTTCAGGGTCCTTCGGATCTTAAATCAAACTTTGGACAAAAGGTTCTGCCTAGGAATGCAGCAGCCTTTGAAAGGGAAAAAAACAGCGCCTGAAACTGAATCCGATTCAACACTCCCCAAGATATCCAAGCTTCATCTATGCAACAGTAGTTTGTCTGGACACCTGAAAGAAATCCCATCTAAGTTACACTGAGGCCACAAAACTATCCCCAAGACTGCGGTTTGCCCATTACCTTTAGAAACGAACTAATGTCAGTGAGGCCACTTTGGCCACAACGGGGGTTGCTGGTGGCAGTAGATGGTGGCAGTGGCAGTTAGGAGTAGGAGTAGGACGCGCAGTAGTAGTAAGAGTAGTAGCAGCAGCAAAAGATCTGTATACATATTATATATATATGTAATTATATACATAATATCATCATACTATCTGTATTATGTAAGAGTAGAGTAATTCCATGTTTCGATATGTTTTCTGTATTTCTCCGTGGTGAAATTCTGAGGCCCCTGACGTGCCACGATCGGGGAAGGTCACCTCGACACCTGGACGCCGTGAAATCTCAGGATTTCTCATCACCTTGCCTTAGGCCGAATGATTCTGCTGATTCTTCATGACAGGGATATAGCGATGTAGCGGTCTCCCAGAAACATCAAAGAAGTTATGGTGTATACAGTTTTCTGTTAATGAGTCACTGCGAAATCGTTTTTGGAGGACCTATCTACAAATCTATCTTATGATCCCATCCCTCTACCCTAGGATTTAATTCTCTATGTAGATTTTGGATCCTCAAACTCAAGGTTTCTGTGGTTTTTCATGTTTCTTCTCAAGGGGGCCCTAGATTTCATGCTTCGCCATGGATTTCCACAGGTGCCTGTGTCGCTCCAACCAACAGACCAAACGCTGGTCAGCCACAGGTCGGTGGTCGACATGTATTGGCCCTGGCGCCAGCGGACTCGATCAAGATGAGTCGAGGTGCTGAAAAAAGACAATCTGAAGAATATCTGAAGAACAATTCAGAAAGGTGAACTGTTATGAAAGCGGTCTAAAGGAGATACACAACTATATACAATTATGTATATACAGCATATAGGTACATATAAGTGCATATAAGTGTATTACTATACATGTGTATAATTTGTATTTGGCTGAAAGATTTCAGACTTCATGATTTGTTGGGGTCCACCGTTTAGAACCATGACGAATCTTGGTGAAGTTGTTACTGTACACTTCGCTTAAATATGAATTGTCCTGGCCCAAAGATGGGGTAACATAAAGACACACATCCCTGGTCGTTTGAGTACCACTGCCATTTATCCAGTCTTTTGGTATCTTTTGGTTGTCATGATCATGGATGGACAATTTTATGCCCCTGCCAGATGGTTTGTTCATCATTCCAAAGGCAAATTACAAGGTTGTAGAAACACGCCAGCCGCCATGGTTTCCAACAACGGCGAACCGCTAACCTCAAATACCTATTGCAAACATATTTCTTGAGACAAAAAAGGCCAAACATATCCTAAAATAGACACAGCAATGAACACTAACAGTCTACCCAGATTCCCATTGGGAATATGATGGCTGCTTTCTATATACCTTTCTATGGTGCCAAGCTACTTGACTCTCGGTCTCATTCCAAGCATCTGGGTTTCAATCAATACATCTGCTACCCCAGCAACAGTCCTCAAGGTTCCGTCCCTACAACACCAGGCCTTGCCGTAGCGAAAACGCGTCTCCTGAGAAGACAGCAGTTCAGGAAAGCCACAGGAAACTACCCGGAAAACAGCTGCTGGTTTTGTTGGGTGATACCTCCGTTTCCCAAGCATGGCTTAAGGATCCCAGGTTGCGCTTCTTGATGAATTTCCCGATTCCTGGGGTCACCCGGTCAGCCCCTAATCATTGGACTAGCCAGCCTACTTGGAAGACCACCCCATGAAGCAGAAGTGGTCTAGGAAGTTTTTTCTTACCCGAGTTACCAATGAAATGATCCAGGAATCAGGGTCCCACACCTTGGAGTGACTCGCAAGATCTGGGTCTCCGAAGACCAGTTGCGACCTGGCCGCAAGGAGGTCCCCTGGGCACTACCCCTTTTTGGACGTAGCTAAGGTGGATCAGGGCCATCCCATTTGAGCTCGAGCAAAAATGTTTGCAAGCAAGTCAAGAGTCCCAAATTCGTGGTGAATCTTAGATTGGCCCCGGTACCAAAATAAAATGTTCTTAAACACTGAATATGAACGGATAGATGCTATTTTTGTATTATATATAGATATATAGAGTACCTATCCCCACATATGATCTCCATCCAAGTCCTCAGACCAACACCTCCTACAACACCGTAGAATTCTCCGCGCGCTCCAACTCACCATGGCGTCACCGTGTTCCGCCAAGTGACTTGGCATCGTTGGAGCCGCGGCCAGTGAGGTAGAAGGAGAATTGCGCTGGAAGATGCGGATGCTCCCTGCCAAGGTTCAGGAAGTTCAGGGATCTCGTGGACGAATGAATGTCAATTCTGCAAATATATACAATTATAAGAATTATGACAATAACTTTGAAAGAACTTATATGAAATTATCATAAACAATAACAACAATAATATAATAAATATTATACATACATCATTTTATGAAACACACATATGTATTTGCGAAACTAAATGCACATGTGTATTTTACATCTATATATTGTATCATCATTATAGGCATGTTCATTTAGAGTCCACATCAATGTGTGCTTTTAACGCCTTGATTCCAATGGACTGGAATTTGGACACTTCGGGTAGCCTGAAGAGTTGGGCCTTCTAGCCCCACATGGTTGGTGGATGGATAGCGTGTCCATGCGTTGATGGGAAAGCCATCTCCAAATGGCTCGAGATTGAAGGTTTGTACTTTGCCAGATTGGACTACCAAAAGGTATAGTGATGATTTATGATGATTTGCAAACTCAAAGGATTGTCCAATCACCTGAGGCACCAGCGGCTTGTGATTGGCTGCAATTCAAACAGTTTCTTCCATGGAAGTCCGATCAAAATGCAGCAGCTGGCTTCAAATTCACACACACACCCCTTGAAATGAGGGTCATTTTAGTGTGTTAGCCTCACCAATTGAGGTTGTGTTGATAAAGGACATATTAAGGATATCTGCAAAATGAGGATCCCTGAAAACATCCCACAATGCAAGCCGAATGCCTGGTTTTTAGCATACTAAAACTCCACCATTTACTTGGGATATTCAGTTGCCACATCACTATACTTCAATGTTACGCTATTACATTGCAGCTCGTGATTTGTATATGTCTCTATGGCATTCCGAATCTGGATCAACAAAAAACAATGAATCAACACAAAAACAGGTGAAGCTCGAGAGTTCGATCAGGAAATCAAAGGGCCATGGCCACGGATCCTTGGGGATAAGCTCCTTGGCTCCGATGTTGACCATCCCTGGTTCCACTCCTCTGATCTCTACTTTCATCATGACCAGCTTTCCAATACGACTCGAATGGGGTTATGATATGAAATGTCCCGACGACTTTCGAGAGGTGTTCACGTGCTAGTAGGTCAGAATGGTCAGACTGATCACTTTAAGGATCAGAATCCATTTTTCGTGGACATGTCCCCGATAGAAACCCTTAGAAAAACGGTTTCGCCAGCATTTCAAGTTATCTTTCAGCCGCCCCCCCAAAAAAAATGGGACCCCAGATTCGATCATTCTTTTCGGCCTGAAGAGAGTGGAGACAAAGGTCTCGCCCCGCAAACTTCGGTCCGACGCATAGTGATGCGCCAAACCCAAAATACCGTCAGACTTCATGTGGGTATCCTCAATCCGGCGCGAAAAACTTAAGGGCGGATGTGCTGGACTCAGAGATCCCAAATGGGTCAGAATCATGCTTAGCTAAGCCAGGTATAGATAGGAGAAGTAATTGTAAAACAATTTTGACTTATAGATGGATACTACTCAGTTGGTAGCTAGCATGCACTTTCAAGCAGCGCACTTACCTTACCGAAACGGTCATCAATGCTGTCAGATACAATATGATACAATATATGTGAAACATTGTGAAACCAACCAGAAGGTAATGCATGGCAATGTACATGTTGTAGGATTGCCTCATAGCCGTGCAGCACAGGGTAATCCCAAAGCCACTGGTGAGTTGAGAAAAAAGGCTTCGTGTCACTCGCCCGTCTACCCAACATCCTGTGTCCAAGGTTTGAGTGTTGCAATGTTTAAGCCAGTTATAACCTGAATATACCTGAATGGTATGGGCTATGTTCCCACTTCATAGCATATTTTTTGCTGAGAAATTCACTATGTGCCGTCACTTTTCCGACTATTCACTTTCTTTCCATCTGTGCGCTCCCGTGACAACTGAGGACCCGGCAGACTCCATGTGATCCACTTGAATCAAAAGTTGCCCTTCTACCTGAGCGACCACTTCCCCAAATCCTCGAAGCTTTCCAGTAGATGATCTTGGAAGTGGGATTCATGGCCAGTCATGAATTTGATTCCATAGATAACATGATATATGTGTATATATATGTATACATCTTATAGCTGATGAAACATGATGAATAGAACTGATGAATCTCCCAAACAAGACTAGGATTCTTCACAGTTTCTCACTTATAACTTTTAACGCATCTTGCTAGGCAGTGAATCGACCCCATGGCCTGTCGACTTGCAAGTTGTTTCTTTGCGGAAAACTACCACATCTTGTTTATCAACTGGAAGGGCGGTCCTCAAAAAGAATCTGAAGGACAAATCGAGGAAAACGGAAGCACAGCGAGTTCGGCATGTTTTTTTTTTTCTCCGAGGACTGGCAGAAGTCCCCAAATTTGAAAGGCAGTGGTGGTTTCATCATCAATGTTGGGCATCCTGCAGAACGAAAATGGCCGGATGTAATGACCTCCTGCAGCTAGAGTCAAAAAAACATATTCAATTTCACATGAAACTCCAAAATGACAATATGCCATTGGAAAATCCTCTTCCAAACCCCAATTCGAGGGTTCCACATGAAAATTTAGGGGGTCAAACCACACCCTTCACCAAGAGCAAACGCCTCGAGATCTCCAACCCGCACGGTGTCGTAGAAGGAGCCTCTCTTGGCGGCACATCGTTGGATCCCAGCAGGTGATGAACAGAGATATCACGGTTTTATCACCAGCAAGACCTGTCCATGAAATTGTGAAGCTCTAAACCTGGGGCCAAGATGTGAAACTACTCTGGGGCCAGTACTAGCGTTTTACTTGGTAGAAACATGTAGAAACTATGCGAGCTTAGGCTGTGTTTTCGAACGACCATCACAGGCATAAAGGCCGGGTCCTCTGCTTCGAACTGGGCTCATCAATTTGACCCCGGAAAAAACGACCAAACTACAATGTGATTGGGGGATGGCCTCTTATGGTCACCCTCTGTTCCCTGATGCTCTGTTCCCTGAGGGCACTGCAACTGTCTGTAAGCCATAAAGAGGCCCTTGATCTTGGCTTATCTTGGGATCTCTTGGAACATCTTGAGGTATTTTGCCAATTTTGCATCCCCTTGCTATCGAGATGGAAGAACAGGCCTCCATTGGCCACCGTGCCATCGCCATAGCGGAAGGTGATACGATTGCCAATCCTCAGCCCGGACAAGGTGGTGGCCCATGACAGCTGTGGACACCGCTGCCCATTTTATGGATGATTTACCTATAAAAACTGTGATTTTCCATGGCTATGTGAAATCGCCAGGGGGTCCTTTAAAACAAAATACACATAAAGCAAACAATGTGGTATCTAACCAGCAAACCAGCAAAGAATTGTGTGTCTACAAACAAAGAAACGATTGTAGACCTCTCTAATATCTATAGAGCATAGAACTTAGAACATCCCAGTTTCAAATATGTTTTTCGCTCATGGACATGTACCTTTTTTCGTGATTTGTTATGTGAATATATCTGGGAGAGAACCTTCCTCCCAACTGCCTGCACACATGGAAGAGAAATGGGTGCATTGAGGGGTCTGTTGGTCAAAATACCCGCAAGGAGAATCGACTTTTCGAAATCCACTTTGGGAAAAAAATCAACCCCAAAACAATCTGGGTCTCCATTGTGGTGTGCTAGTTCACATTTTGGCACATTTGAACTGCAAAACTCTTTGCGTTCGCCTGTGACACTCATTTGGTTTGCTTTCCCATCTCCACCACTGCATAAGTGCCGAATTTTCAGGTCCAGATTGAAGCAGTTTCTGCCCAAAAGCTTCACTGGGTACAAGAACTGCAGGAAATTATTCTTGTACCAGTCAACTGTGGTAACTATATGGAACAATGGGATTGGAATTGGCATTGGATTTGTTACATTTCCCAACAGTATATCCACCCAATCCGTCCAAGTCTTCCGCTGAGGCTTCAGCTGTTCTGCTTTGCAGGATTTTGTGATATCAAACCTGGAAATCAAACTAGATATGCAGGGAGCGATAGAGGGAATCAACAGAAGGTAACAGTAGTATATTGTATATATACACATGCACATATTATATCAGGATATCCATGCAACAAAGATATTGTAACAGTGATACAAAATTATCAACTCTTATATATAAATGGATAATACATATATAATATCATGATATTTCACCACATTTCACTGAACTGAACACTACAAGCCACTTCTTTAATCCTACTCCTTGGGGTGCTGCGGCCTGGTGTTGTTTGATCATCAAACATTTTTCAACCATCAAATAGGTTGAGCCCATCCCACGTGTTGGGTGAAGAAATAGTTGTGAATCTACTTGAGCCACGGCTAGGAAGCGGACATTAGAGCTATGAGAGTCAGTGACCATCCGTGCTCACCACTGTGATGCTCAAACAATAGAGGTATGAAATGTCAGGCATGTGTAGAACATGGCTTGAAACAAATCCACCCAACACGGGCATGGTTTCAAGTGAGAATGTGATAATGCCCCAAGTATTGATGGTTTGGCAGTCGAAGTTTGTCGAACACAAACGCTTTGACAAGGAACACCATTTCTTTTTGGTGCCGTTTGCATGTACAGCAACATCTTTAAACTCTCACAAACGAATTGAAGATGGTCAAAGACTTGTAGCCCTCCAATCCCCTTGCACAGAAATTAATTTACGATGGTTACATCAATTTTCCGACACCCTCACAAACAATTCAACCCATCAACCACTTCTTTTTGGTGCGGCTAGTGTGGATGGTTAACTTGAATGTAGTTATGCACCCATTACTGTCCAACACATACTCATGAACACTACCGCAACAGGATTGATATGTCCGAACGTGTGGATAAACAGCCCCCAAGGTTGCTTAACTCCAATCTACTCATAAGCCAACAAAAACTTACAGTTTGGGTGACGAGCTGCTTTTGCGTCCGAGACTTGCATTTTGTGCAATTCACGGCCTCAGTGTCATGAGAGGAGAGTGACATGTTGCTGATTGAAAACATTGCCCCGCTGTAAACAAACATATCAAGAGGAAGTCATGTTGTTTGGCATACTGAAATATAGGACCATTCATGACCATTCCTGCAAATCATCTACATACTGTACTTCATCAAAGTTCTACCAACCTTGCTGCAGAATATCGCAGAACAAACAACATATAATAGAGGGCATTTCTGGGTTAAATTGCAGCGGAGTTCTATGTTTGTGTCGTTTTTCAAACATTGTTGAGATCCAAGTCTTTGCTAAACAGTTTGCACATGTCCAAACACGCAGGTTGTAGCCCAAAGCAATAGACCATGAATGTTTGCTACCCTTCGAACCGTCTCAGACCCCTAAAAAGTCCTGTGCATATATATATATATACACTGTATAAATGACTATGGATTAAAACCTGTAATACCAGAGTTTGATAGATTTGGGTGAGATGAACACCCATATACCAGCTATTTTGGGGTTCACCAGGGAACGAAGGTTTTGACCAATAGCCATATAATGACATGCAACCACAGCTGACTCGCACATGTCCTCACATCTAGACAACCATGACAACTGAAAAACATCACTGGCATGTGCAGTACGCCCTTGCAAACACGTGCAGCGATGGATGCAGTGACATACCTTGTGACATATATACTACATCTTCATTGACACATATAGTGACATGTAATATGACCTGTCTACGGATTGTTTTACACAATGTGTAGTCTGCAAATGTAGATTGAGGTTTATTTAGGACTCTAGATTGGCATTTGCATTCAAATGTAACCTTCATTAACCTTCAAATCCTTCAATATGGACTGAACCACACTTTCATATGTACTGCAACATAACCTGGCAATTGTTTCCCAAGTGTCAGGTGCACCCTACGGAAGCACACTTCATGACCCACGTGATGAGACCATTTGTACTGACAACCATACAAACACGAAATGTTATGACATGTTACGAATGTGTACTGATTCCTGATATATGCAATGACATCTGTCCTGAAAAAAATGCCGCGTGTTATCTCTTTTTTACAACATACTATAGTTAAAACATGTACCCTCCAAACCCCGGGTTCGCCCACACTCAAACAACACATCTATAAACAATATCATATACTTGTCACCAGAGGATTAATGAAAATACTGGCTATATGCAGCGATTTTGACTTTATGTTTTCAGGATTTAGGGTTTTAATTTAGGTTTTGGGGTTTTAGGGTTATAGGGTTTGTTGTTTTGGAAAGTTAAACACTTTAACCCTACGCAGGGATTTGAGCATGTCAAAGGATATGCGGGATTCACCGCTGGCAAAACTAGGGTTTGCAGCGAACATGTATTATAGCATACATTTACATATATATATATAATCATATATATATATATACTATATCAAATGTAATTGTAATTAATTATATACTGTATACACTGTCAAAATACAAGCACAGCTCGCCTTTTTTTCCAGGCTGTCTTCATCACGTCTACGAATCCCGTAGGCGAGATGTGATCCATCGATCCAGCGATGGTGACCTCTAAAGTCTAAAGTGACAGTTTTTGTTTCTTTCGCAACTTGGAGGTTTCCTAAGTCATGGGAGTACCCCCAAATCATCCAAGTCATTCCACCATGACTTTGTATTGAAACCTATGGTGACGACTGGGGGTAAAACCATTTTAGGAAACCTCCAAATTGAATGGAAGTGAATGGAATTGCCTGAAACTATTGGACTGAATTGAAATTGACAAGATTTTAGAAGCATATGAAAATTGAATGGAATTAATTGATACGATTTTTTCCCCTGTTTTTTTTTGGCGGCCAAGGCACTGGAATCCAAAGATCAGAGCTACCAGTATCAGGGACCACCTGGCTGAAGTGAGGTGCCCAATCATCCCCATGTTGGAGGCCCAAGAATCGATCATTCATAAGCCCTTATCGGTGGTTGCTAGTTCAAATTTGAACTTCATAAATCCTGATTGGTGGTTGGTTGTTGTTGGTGTTGCCCTCCAGTAATCAAACATGGCAATGGAAAATCCACCATTGATAGGGGATTTTCCTATTGAAACCTCTATTTTCAGGGGATATCCAATTGCTATGTTTGATTACCGGAGGGTATTGTTGTTGTTGGTGTTGTTGGCGGTTCAATCCCCATAAATCCCTGGCTTCAAACTGAACGTATACGGTACCAGTTGGGGGGGTCCCTTGGGCAGGGATCATCCTGTGACGATGAACATTTCTCTTCGATCAACGGATGAACGCAGGATCTCAATGGATGTCGACTATCCCTCCCTGAAAATCGTGAACTCTAGGAATCTGTTGGATTGTTTCATTCAGGAGTTGGTTTACCCCTTGATCTAAAGCCTATTCTTCATACATGGTCCCCCGCTCCAAGCAGCGGCCTTGAACTCTTGCCGCGGCTGATCAGGGCAGTCGGCTCCAATCTGTGAAGCAGGCTGGGTTGAGCCGGGTTGATGAATGTTGATGACTCGCTGTCATGGAAGACTACCAGCCAAAGTCAACAAGTCGAAAGAGAGATATTCTTTGGCAATCAAACGTGGCAATTGCAAAATCCTTCATCAATGGAGCTTTATAGCTGGGAAAATCATCTATACATGGGAGTGTCCATTGCCACGTTTGATTACAGGGGGTTTATATTGGTAGTCAAACTATATTCATTGATTCTCATACAGCAAAAGGCCTGGAAAGAAACATCTGAAAAATCAACACATACAGGCTAAGTCGTTGCACCATGTTGAACCAATCGTTTATTAGTCAAGTGAATGTGTACAGAATGAGTCACCAGCAGTCAGCAGCAACCTGCTCGCCAAAACTCCACATCGAGCATCCCATGATCTCGTAAGACAGTCTGGCTATAACATGACTAGATCGCAAAGAACATATATATATATATACGAATATATATATATATAACTATCATTTATCTATCCATCTGTCTATCTATCGATCTACCTATCCATGTACTGAGGCCAACCATCTGCGTAGAACAAGCCATTCCTCATCACTCTGCGCGCCTCAATTTGCACGTGGTACTGCACATTGTCATAGTTGCCAAGTGCGTTCCTGAGACTCAACCGGTCCAACAGAATGGGACCTCTTATCATTAGATGCTACTGGAGAAAAGATGGTGATCAACTACTCTTTTAAGGGGGTTCGCATGTTTCGACCCACTCAACAACTGTTGATTAACACAGAAATGGTGCGACGAACAATCTCAATTTCCCTATGGATCCAGTCCTAGCTTCTGAGGGTGTATTTTGGGTACGTACTTCTGTTGCTGCCAGGAGTTTGCTTCGGACTGCGCTATGTTTGGATCCAAATTGCGCTATGTTTGGATCCAAATGATTGAAAAACAAACCCAAACATGAATCACAATTAAGGCTAAGTCAAAAAGATGCCCATGTATTTTCCCTTGAGCAACGCTCAAAACAATCTTGGACCCCCAACAAACACCCTAGAAAACATGGGAATGAGAGAAGTCAATATGAAGTCACTGGGGTCACCAAAATGTCGCCCAGTGTTCCTACGCGCCTTTGCCAACTGCCCTGATCCATCCAACTTTTCATGCGCCCCTAATGGGTGAAGTATTGGGAACCTTCAACCAGCGGAGCTGCCCATCCGACAAGTTTTTGCACCATGAATAAATGGATCCACAAATAGATTCAATAAACATTAACAAATAAATGGATTGAACTGAGATTCAGAACACAACAGTGGGATCTGTCCGAAATGTCTCCGAAAAAGACCGAAGCCAAGCGGCGGATGGGAGTCCAACTTGAGCCGCCGTCCCATTAAGGTTGTGGCCTTGCAGTGGCTATCCCAACATGACCCGCCAGGTGGCTGTCCCTGGGACAGGCCAACTACCCAAGTGGTGAATAAGTGGGTTGTGACCTATCTATCTATCTATCTAACTATCTATCTATCTATCTAACTATCTATCTATCTATCTAACTATCTATCTATCTATCTAACTATCTATCTATCTATCTATCTTTCTATCTATCTATCTATCTAACTATCTATCTATCTAACTATCTATCTATCTATCTATCTAACTATCTATCTATCTATCTATCTAACTATCTATCTATCTATCTATCTATCTTTATATCTATCTATCTATCTATAAAATTATCTATCATTATCTATCATGAACTATCATTATCTATCGTTACCTATCATCAACTATCATTATATATCGTTACTTATCATTATCTATCATTATCTATCATTGTCTATCATGATCTATCGTTATCTATCATCAGCTATCATTATCTATCGTTACTTATCCTTATCTATCATTATCTATCATTATCTATCGTTCTCTATCATCAGTTATCATTATCTATCGTTACCTATCATGAACTATCACTATCTATCATTAACTATCATTCTCTATCATTATCTATCATTGTCTATCATGATCTATCATTATCTATGATTATCTATCATTATCTGTCATTATCTATCATTATCTATCATTGACTATCATTATCTATCATTATCTATCATTATCTATCATTGTCTATCACTATCTATCGTTATCTATCATTATTTATCAATCAATCACTGTATATTTCTATCTATATACCGTGTTACAAGACACATACATACAGTGTATATATATACATACATACAATTACATACATAATATCTATAGATATATATATATATACAGTTGGTGACTGTAACATAGAATGAGGGAAATATGTCCAA
Organism: Symbiodinium sp. clade C Y103; assembly: GCA_003297045.1. Classification (NCBI taxonomy): domain Eukaryota; class Dinophyceae; order Suessiales; family Symbiodiniaceae; genus Cladocopium; species Cladocopium sp. clade C. Next base: position 87,536 of record BGPT01000397.1, read on the forward strand.
CATTTTGCCTGGAACACATGGAATGACGGGGTAACATAAAATGAAGCCAAAAATCAAGGAACGAATAACTTGGACGCATTCTATGTTCCATGTCTTGTACGTCATTCAAAGAGCAAACTTTCTTGGTTACATGTTCCAAAACGTCATTTTAAGTTTCAGTCACCACCTATATATATATATAGTATATACATACATGTATATATATATATGACTATACATAAGAAACGCATGGTATGGAGATTTTCTCAGGCACCATCCCCTTGCTTTAGGGGTCCTCCCCGGACTCCAAACATGGCCAAAAACTCAGGACACTTTCATTTGTGGTCAATCTTCACATGCAAAACGCTGCATCAACATACAAGAATAACAGAAAGAAGGAACATCTACTGAGTCATGCATAACTTTCGCATTGATTCAATGGTCTGATGCAGTTGTATTCACCTCATGGGTTAATTTCCCAACCATAGACACACCAACAGTACCATTCACCTACTCACTAGCATTCACAAAACGGTTCACATAGAGTTCGGGCGGGCAACATGTTGGCCGCAAGAACAGCTGTCTACAGTTTTTGCAGTTTTCTTCATCTCCCTCCAATGGTTGACACATGACACACCAACCTATGAGCATGACGCAACTTACCAGCAGGAAATCTTGGAATCTCAGGGTCGGTAGATGAGGATGTTTTGCTGTATAGTATGTTGGTTCAAGATTCAGACTGGCAACCGACGTCTCCCTCGCATGGACTACATAATTACATAGAATTATTGATTCAAACAGGATCTGATTTTGTGTATTACAAAAAAATGATTTGCCAAATTTGACAAATCCAAACTTCAAAGCTGAAGGTGAAAAATGCGAACTGCCTATTTTTAGATCGGAACAAGATGGAACAAGACCAGAAAATGGATATGCAACAGTAAATCCTTGACATTGCACCAAATGTTGACTGCGCAGGCCCGACATCATGTGTATCCACATGGCAAATGGGTTTGCCTGAAAATGGGCTACCCCCTATTCCAATATATTCCAAGATTATCATCATATTCCCGTTGAAAAATATATTGAAATAGCAATTTTGGGCATAAGCCATAGCCATACCCCATTCTTGGACCCAAATCGCTCCCCTCCACACCTCACCGCCATGCGCGACCTGTGGCCGTAAGCCTTGACGGACCTAGTCTCTGCACAGCCTATTTCATATATACCATTTACATCCATTTACGACATGTTAGCAACCAATGGAAATTAATGACAAAAACCATCCCGGCTCCGGCTGCTGTGCACGTGAGAGGATGCCCTACTTGTATGTGCATCCCCGATTGATCTCGAAACCTGGTTGGCAAGTTCCTCATCATACTTTAAATACTGTTTGTATAAACCACACATCCCTACCCTGACCATCCCTGCCGCGGAAAACAAAAAACTCAGCCGCAACTTGCACGGCAACAGGAACCAGCACCATCACCAGCACTAGCACCATGGCAATTGCCACTGCCACCAGCATCAGCATCAGCACCAGCACCATCACCATCATCAGCATCATCAGCAGCATCATCAGCATCATCATCATCATCATCATCATCACCACCATGATAAACATAGTCATAATTCAAAATCGTCATCAAACTGACTAAAAAAGATCTGAACAAGTGTGATTCATATCCACCTACAATTCACCAGCATCTACCCAGATACAGTCTTTAGTGGGGAAATCATCATCTTTCGGCCTCCGTCAATGGCAGCACCAGGCGTTGGGCCTTCGCTTCATCTGCGCCTGTGAGCAACTCCAGGAAAACCGCGATGTGATTTCACCAGCACAGTAGCGTGGGATACTTTGCTTTGATTTCATGGGATCTTTTGAAAGAAAGGACTTACTGGTGCTAAACGTAGGGAATGGGGGAATGGGATGATTATCAATGGTTATCAAAGGTCATTCCCCATTCCCTATTAGCACCAGTAAGAGGAAGACAAAACAAATCGACTTTGCTATTTCTTGAGCTGCAAACAATGCGGGAAGATACTGGTTTGATTGGTTCTCATCGGATGCTTTGGAGAACACACGAATACACAACAAACATCAACCTGGATTTTTTCAGAATCCCAGGAAAACCTTGGCACAGGTTAAATTGCCAGCCATCGTTTGTGGTGACGTTGCTGTGAGGTCGTTCTATCTCAGATCGACATCATGGGACTGCTTGTGGGATCATACCCAAAAACATCCAAAAAGGGGTTAAGATGAAAAGAGCTCATCTTATATTATAAAGACACACACACACATATAATCATGTACATATATATATATATTACATGATTATATATGATTATTTAATTATATAAGTATACACGTTCAAATTGGTAGAAACTACAGAATTTAAACATAAAGAAACTGATAAGCATGTTTCTGATTCTTGGACTTCTCACATCAATAATACTCTATGAAACACAACTATGATACAAGCGTGTCCAACTTCTAAGAAAATGGTATGATCCTCCAGCCCAAATGAATGGTGCATTTGCACGCCTGGAAACATCGAAACCACTGACCACTGGTCTATACTGATGTGCAAATCCCAGAATGACGTTTTTTCTTGCCCACATTGGTGCTCTAGTCCAGGTGTCTAGGTACATTGGTGACTCTGTTGGAAAATGAGTCGGGGTAAATACAGCAATACCCCTCGATTGTTTGGGTGCTAGTTTGGTGACAATCACAACATGGGGGCAACAACTAGGTAGAAGTGAGGGTTTGCCGATTGGAGTTTTCATTTGGATTGTAATCCGGTGAATACCTAGACCGTACGTCCCCAAAACAACCAGAAGATGAAGCGTTGCATTGCCATTTATCTCTCATGCATTTCAGCTAGGCACGAGTGTGCAATTCCAAGTTTCTAGTTGCCCTTGAATGATGCGAGGGATCAGGAACAGGATGGACAGGTAATCCAGCTAATTCATCGTTCCCCAGCATTACGCATCAACCTTCAATTGAGAAAGCTGGATTCAAAAAGTGATGTGATATTCATTGGTGAGTCTCCTCATTTAAACAAACCAATACCTTTTAATACCTTTTAGAATGATTTATCAATCCGGAGTTGACTTTAGCGACCATAGATCTTAGTCAATGATGCTGAAACTTGGGGTTGCCCCCATCCATTTTATGGATTTTTATGGTCCAAGAACTCAACCTGCTTCGTGGATAGATGCTCCCACTTCTGAGTAGTCAAGGAGTCAAGAATCCTCCTTAACGCATCTTAAAGCAGAAGGCACAGTAAAATCCTAAACCACCATCATTTCTGGTTTACATCCAATTGTGGTGGGGAATGTGGCCGTTGGCCGTGCAACTCATGTTAAACCACGTCAACTCAGCATGTCTGTGCATTGCTCAGCAAAGTCACACTGAACCATCCCACATAATGGATTGGTTCAAGGGAAAATCTACAGGAGCCATGTTTTTTTGCACCAGCTCTCCCGACTTCCTGTAGATTTTCCCTGAAACCAATCCAATGACATAGAAATCACAGGGGCGCCTGTCAAGACAGACAGCAACGCAGCAAAGTGAAGCTGAAGCCACATGGCAGCCATACACCTGACATCGGTGACAGCGCTGGAGCGAAAATTCATGGGGCACATTGGGTTGCCACATCGTTTTTGAATATGATTCAGCAACTGGAAATAAACTAATGTTGGAGAAATCAGAGAAATGAAACTGTCCCTTAATTACGAATAATTCACGTAGGCTTGATATACGACTTAATCATGGCAGCAAGAGAGTGCAATCGAGGTCAAAAGAGAATCCACATGACAAGCCCTTCCATTCTATGCCAACTATTCCACGCTCAGCTTATGGCTTGCTTCCAGCAAGCAATATTGCCTCCTCATTAGGTGGACTTCTGCGGAAAGGTAAGAAAAAACAATCCAATGGCTTGGATAGAGTGTGAAATGACATGCTGCAAAAGTGTTCATGTGGTAAGCCCAACAATAAATAATACATAACAAACCTACCATTTGGGGATGGTTTGTACAACCAATTCATGGCGATTTTGGGATGGTCAATTATTGGCTTTATCACACTACTCCAATGTTGAAGGCAAGGAGTCCCAAAAAATATCTTTCGGACGCTCCCTGGTCTTCAGCAACTTGACAGACCAGCATTTCATGAAAGGTCAGAGGGAGACTATCCTCCAGATAATCAGATAGTTCCAGCACATGTATATGAATCACGTCTCCAAACCGGATGAGAAGAATATGCCATGAGTTATAAATGTATTTATATATAATATAGGATATAGTCTGCTTTAGTACATGGACATATCATGTATATATCATCATATCATGACATTTTAGATTCATGTTTGTTGCTCTTACAGCAAAGAAGCCCTGATTTTCCCACTTCCCATGGCCCCTTGGAGTTGGAGTGAATAGATGATCCGCTTCCTTGAGCTCGGGTTGCTCAATACTACCAACAAATTGCTTGCTTCATCCCAAACTTTGCACAATCTTAAGTAGAATTGGCAATATGGAAACATATAGAAATAATGGGAAATATATGTCCATATGTCCAACCTGTTTACAGGTTCCCATAGCCATGTGAGCTTGCGCTTGCCTCGATGGTATTGTGCTCTCTCTCATGGGCCCACCATCAGGATGTTTGACCCCCGTGGAATCAACGAGCAGAACGAGTCAAGAGCTCTGCTGGATCACCCCTTGTCATCAGATGTTGTGACAAGTCATGATGACAAGTCGCAATGACTCTGCCCGTGTGCAAAAGCAACAAATGTTCAGCACTGTACCTGAGTGCAGTGGGGGAATTCTGTTTACTTGCGAATGTGGATGCAAGAATCTGCCAAAATCTTTAGCATGTTCATGACATTTCATGACTTGGTCGAATTCTTGTGGCCACCATTGCCGTTACCTCGTTTTTGAGCCGAAGTTAACATGCAACAGAAGGGAATAATCAAGCAACTTGCGAAACATTCCTCATCTTTGGAGCTTCAAACAGCGTTCCAACTTGCGATTTCTACAAACACAATCAACATAAACAGTGATCTCCGCTGACCCCTATTTTGAAAACTTGATCTGGACGGCCAAAAGCAGACTCAAGTGGGTTGACAACTTCATTTGCGTGTCCCAACGTATGCAGTCTTGACATGCCTTGAACATTTCCATTTCAATGTGCTTCTGGTGATCTGCACTACCACTTTCAGTTTCAGATGCGTGGTCGGGGCTACGTTTTTGCTTGAGTGTGCGGCTGTGCTTGTTGAGGTTCAGGCAGGGACATGTTCATAAGGGACCCATGCCATCATTGCAGATCCGGAAGACAAACATGATAACATTTTCACGATAGACTTCAAGTGACATCACAAAAATGTTAAACATGGGAGAACCTTGATAATATCATATCCCATGACATCCATGGTGCTGGCACATCTGTTAGCATCAATTTGTGATTATTAGATATTGTTAGGGTATGTTTGCAGCTATAAAAAGGTATACACATGTCTTATATACCTAAATGATTCGAACATGTGCGCCACCTCACCCAAACATTTCAAATAGAAAGATGGCGTATCTCAACAAATCGCAAGGGGGTTGAATGCATTGATACGTGGACGTCTGTGTTGTGCCCTTGGATCCTTTTATATCCGTTCCTGGGGTCCTAGAGAACAGTCTCCGACCATAGATTTTGATCACACCAGATATCCTCTGGTAGTCAAACATGGCTGGATGCAAAATCTCCCGATTCATAAGTCATGAGTTGATCTCCATTTCACGCTTACTTCACCTCATACATATCACTTTCCCTGATAGAAACCTGACTTCTAGCAAGCCAGTATATTCCACCATCAGCGTCCAAAAGTCACTCATGGAAAGCTACACTGTGGGAACCTCCAGTTCAAAGTTCGTTCATGATTCCGATCGACTATAGTAATAATCAGTATCATAAACCATAGTAGCTTTGGATTTCCACATTGGATTCTAAATCCCACTAGTTGGTTTATAAATCCCAAGAACTATAGTTAAACTAGAAATAATTATCACAAACCATATAGTTATTGGAGGTATAAATCACCATTTCCAATTGAGCCATGTTCTAAGTGTCTTGCATCCTGGCGCCAAATAAGAACATGCTTACGCCATTGTTGACGGTTTGCTTACACGTGCACAGGTTTCGCCTGCGCACATATCTTGTCTTACGCGGGGCTTACGCTGGCTTACGTTCACTAAAGTTTTGCTTATGCCCCACCCTTGCAAGGGGCCCCTTTCTAAACATGAACACAAGGGTTTAGAACGTGGCTCAATTGGATTTCCCAGCTCTCCATTCCAGCGCGTCAGTGCCATGTTTTGGGTCCTCACTTCGTGTTTCAGGAGCTTTGCACCTGAACCTGGCGCAGCAACGTCCCCCCGAAAAACATACTGTGGATGGAAGAAATCCAGCACCAGTTGGTACCTAGACTATTGGTAACTATGAAACACTCCAAATATTAGGATTATCACGGGATAAAGCATCTAACAACTGGTGCAGGGTTTCTTCCATCCACAGTAGAGAAACCACCAATCACTTTCTGCAACCCTCAATGATTGTAACTATTTAGTAGGACCTTACTTGAAACAGGCTACAACCAATTATGTCTTTTTGGCAAACCGGGGAAATGTTGAGCCCAGAGACGGCCCCCCAACCCCACCTGAAACTAGTTTTCCCTGCCAGAAAATGGTAACGAAAACGTGTTTACTCATCCAGCTTCATCCCAAAGTTTGTTTGTTGTTTCCAAATCCTAAATTCTCTGCGAGTTCAATTCCTTGAAATCTCCTACTTTTCTGATGTTTCCCATGGTTTCACTCCATTTTCCGGAGGAGATCTCTGAATTTTCTCCGCCCAAAATGCCGCGTTTCGTGCTGCACCTTGCCCCCCTTGGGCCGCATGGCCACCACCACCGAGTGCCCTGTGGCCGGGAGGATGGCAACCAGCAGCTGCTGGGCCAACTCTTCGTTGAAGCTCCCCAGGGTCTCCTGCTGAGTTGTTTCTTACCCGGGTCGAATGATATCATGATGTTAACATTGAAATATGTATATATATACATACACAGATTATAATGATGTATATAGTATTATATGATTATATAATTATATAACTTCTATACATATATATAGAAGTTATGTATAATGTGTTTGCGTATCAATTCATATCCATTCCTATTGTATATCTATATATTATATACTATTATATATAAATCGAATGAATCTGAAATAGAGCCCGCATTTAAAAAATGGTTTATGATTTGGTTGGAACCGGAATCAACACTTAAACCATACGAAGAAATGACTTGGATCAGTTCACCCAGATGATTTCGATGGACGCTACGTCAGCAAATTGAGAAACTTAACCAACGAATGTCACTCACATTCAATGGAACTGACATACAGCTATGAATATTGTGAATTACATATTGTTTTTCCTATCATGTCCATGTAAATCATCCACAACAAATAATAACAATGATATAATTAATAATAATACATACATATTCCCTTATGGAACATCACCTAAAGTAAGAGTGAGCTGATGGTGGTTGGGAGCCCCCAAGTGGCAACAAAGGGCTGTTCTGTAACGTGGCAAAAAAAAAACGTTAAGGCCAAATGATTTCTACGAGGTTGATTGGTTTTGAGTTGATTGCTAGTTCAAGTGGTGGAACTTTTGGTGCTCACATTTAGTGGCTGGCAGCTAATTTGTTCCAGGTTAAAAACCGTAAAAACATGTTGAAAAGGTCCCCCTCTTCAGTTCATTCACCTTCACTGTCACTGTCAAACTATGCCTTTGGTTTCAGTATCACTCTTTTGGCAAGAAATGGAGATCCCCCACAGAAAATCATGGGAGATCCAGGAGTATCCGAGGACCCTTCACTCACTTTTTGGATTCATACCAGTAGCCGGTCCTTCCGCGCCGTCCACCACAAAGACATGATGCTTCCCACATCAGGTTGAGCAACGAAGCAGCGCGAAAAGTAGAGGTCCAAAGTCGTTCCGGCCCACCAACCTGGAATGGAAAACGATGGACATTCAAAACGGATGGAAGGTTCACTCCAGAGTAGAGCCAGTTGCTGCATTCCCAAGGTGTAGTATCTATGGCAACAACAATTCCATATAGTGTCCTACCATACATGTATGGCAAGAAATTGCAAGCAAATCTGGATGGACATCACTTTGCAAATGGCTGTTGGCTTTTGAACTCAAGCGCAGCTACTTCGGCAAGAACCCTGATGCCTCTCAGGTATCATGGACTTGTTGCAATCATGGTTGACTTTTCAAAAACATTAGTGTAAACAAGTGTAACCTTTGTAAACAAACCCTAAGGATGGAGGTCTTATATATCAGAATAAAATAGAATAAACATAAACTATTATATAAACCCAATGAAATCAATGAAGAATCATGAAGAATCACAAATCCTCACAAACCCCGAACCACAAACTGCAATAGGGACATACCCAGAACCCATCCAGTGTCAACAGCCATTGGAGGTTTTGACCACCACAGATTTTCCAGATGTTTACTGGTTGGATCCGGGTCATGGTCCCTCCAGAAACTTGTGGCTGAGACCTTGATTTCAACCCAGCTGCTCATATGCATTCTTATCATATATCAAACTTTGTACTAAACTCTCAGGACATGGTCGACATATGTCGACATCATCCTTTTCAGGTCCCTTTAAGAATCTTCGTGTCATTTTCCACATAGACAGTAACCTTTACTATCGCCCCCCATGGTCACCTTCATGTCCGCCCATGGCTGACCCTGGATATATGGCACAACTGTCACCCACAGACCTTCCATTCACCAGTCGAGGAAACAAACACAGGTACAGATATTTTGTCGCCATGACACTGTTGGTGTGGATCAATTCCTCAAACTCCCGGCGGTCCTTTGGACGTGGCCACTGCAGAGTTGTCATCATTTTCTCATTTTTTTTTCGGTCCAATCAGACACGGCAATGAAAACTTCACTCTGTGTAGTGGGAAAATCTCTGCAAACAGGTATGTTGGTGGTGGATGGTGGTGGATTTTGCATCAAACCATGTCGGACTACCATGTCAGGTATGTGGATTTCATTCTCGTGTTCTGATGTTATCCTTACAAGTTCACGCGTGCAGGGAGGCAATCAGCTACCCTACAGGGCGAAGTTTTGAAAACCATCCCCAGTTGGGGTTTATGGCATACGACCCCTGAGAAGATTTAACCCCAAATGGTTTGGTAATGTGATGATATCACATATGGGACCCCCCGGTAATCAAACATGCCAACTGGGATTCGCGCGCAAATTCATCTACTGTTCCCACTTGCCAACTGCTTTTGCTACCTCTGTTGTTGACATGATAACAAGACTCACCATGGACATCCGGAACTTTGTGAATTCAACTTCCTTTGATCATATTTACCATCTGGTTATTTAACATAGCCATGGAAAATCCCCTATAAATGGAGGTTTTAATGGGAAAATCATCCAAAATTAGCCATGTTCCATGGCTATGTTAAATAACCAGAGGGTATAATATAATAAGCATTAACTAAATCATCAAATTAAGGGTACCCCATGGCTACCCCGTCCTGCTCCACGGCCGCTGAGACATTCTCCTTGGTGAAGGCGGCGCGCGCGTCCCGCAGACGCTGCAGCTCCTGTGGTGGTTTTGGCCCGTGGGTGAGTCAACAGCCATGGAATCCCTTCTAGTTCACAAAATCATTGGGAATAATGATGGAATAATGATGGACATAGGTAATTGTTGGTAATTGGATGTTCATCTGAACTACACATGGTGTTGCTTGGCTTTGTACCCTCGCATTTCGAGCATCCCCATTGGAGCGTTTGGGATGGGGGAGTGGTTGAGTCGCCTCAGAATTCTGAATGGAAGCACAATGAAGCCACCGACTTCTATTGCAAATATGTGTCTGGATCATCATGAAATAATGAAATCATATGACATCATCATGTGCTGTTGGTATGTTCTTGTTTGTTTGTGATGTAAACATTGCTATTCCTTTTTAAATGCAACATTTCTTTTGAATGATTTCAAATGATTTTAGATGATTTTAAATGTATGTCTCCTTTCCTGGCTGATTTACATCAACATCCGGGATCCAATCCCACTGCGACAGGATATTGATACCAGTAGCCATGATCATGGGCAAAATTGCCACTATGGTAGGTTACATAAAATGCTATAAATGGTGGTAACGGTTAAAATTATGCTAAAATGTGTTCCCATGGATTTAGGGAACCACTCCAAAAGTTGGGGCATGACGAGCAAACCCAACAAGCCTGGCCAATTTCGAATACCCTTCTTGTAGTACCATCAACAATCAACAATTCATTGGAATCCATTGGAAGAATTTTCTTTGGTCAATCAGCCTTGCGAATCAAAGTAAGTACCTTCCTCAGAAGACTTTCCCAATGACTTTCCCAATCTGTAGGCTCCACCTTGCCCCACAACCACCAAGGGATCCCAGAGACCCCAAGGGATACCGAGGGACTTCACGCGTGGCAGCTACCAATTCATCCGATTCTGCTGGGTCGCATTCGAATCGGACACCTGATGCGACATGTTGTAGATTATGGTGCACAAACGCATGTGTAGAATATAAGAATAAAATATCTAATTCATATTGGAATTGACGTGAATTCAACTTATATATAGGTATATATTATAATCTGATGTATACATATATGTATAGACACATGCAGTATGTGGATGTTTCCATGGCAATCGTAGGTATAGTACAGCACGGTTCCATCACGTTGGACATCACATCGCTAATCTTGTAAAAAAACTTGCTCGCGCCAAACCCTACGTTCGACTACCTGCAAAGAACACACCCAAACAATAATGTACTTGTTGCGGGAGGTTCAATGGAAACATTGGCTATGCGCAGCAATTTTATGCAGCAATTTTGCCTGTAGGCTTTCGGGATTTCGGGTTTTAGGGTCTAAGGATGTTTAAGTTTTAGGGTTTGTTATTTTGGAAAGTTAAAGAAGCTCTGGCCCTATAGGCAGGGAGTCGATAATGTCAAAGGATATAGTTGTGGCGAACATGTCTTATCTGGGTATTAGATCATGTGTCCTCCGTTTATGACAACAAAAGAAGTGCGGTAAACCCCAAACTAGCCCATCCCCATTTTACCCGCTATTACAGTACCTCTTCTGGGAAGTCTAGACCATACCCAACAAACGGATACAAACGGGGGGTTACATAATATGTTTAGAACAATTTTAGAACATTTTATAACTGGGTTTACCACCCAGATCATGAAAGGATAATATGCTTGGAGGATCATCCCACTTAGCAACTGGTTAAGAACCCTGGCGATCATAAGTTCAAGATTCCCTCTGTTGTCCCAGTTATAACTGGGTAGTTGACCCCGCAGAAAACTCACCAGTGACGATTCTGTGGGTGGCTTGAAAACGGGGTACCCTATTCCATCCTGTAGTTTTTCCCCGTTTGGAGGTTTCCTTAAAATGGGGGTACACCCAAATCATCCAAGTCATTAGACCATGTTTGTATTGAAACTCATGGTTTTTGGGGATCGTCCAGGACTTAAGAAACCCCCAATCTGGAGGGATTCCACAAATCCAAGGTACTGAGACTACCTTTCCGCGCCATTCCCATCTTCGGCGGCGACAGGCCCATGTCAGTTCCCACCGCCACGGAATACACCTGGTGCATTGTCGATGCGCCAGAAAATATCGGTGATGCTTAGGATGATGTATCTATGTAGTACTATGTAGGTTGATTTGAGAAAAGACATACAAGAAACTCGGGATCAACAGTTTCTGCCTCAAAATATCGCCGGTTCCTGCAATTGGTTCCTCAAACCAATTATGGGATTTTACTCCAGGGTGGATCAACTGAATTCTGGTTGATATTGGGCAATTTTTGCATCATAGGTTAGAAATGGTTAGAACATGTTAGTACTGGATCCGTTTCAACTGGTCAACAAAAAGGGTACCCCCAGATCGAATCGCAACTATACAAAGAACAAAGAGTTTTGGGCCCCAAGAGGCCGGCCATTTTTTTCTGAGTCAAACTGTGTATTTAAAAGACCTGGTATACAGGTGGGTACTGTATGGGCCCAACATATGCTGTCCGAAATGGGCGTTTTTTTTTTAAACCATACGCGTGTATGTCTGGGTCTCTTGAAGAGCTGCCCCGGAACTGAAGAGTGTGACATGAATCAAACAAAGTCGAGTTGGGTTGTGACAGAGCAACCATCTGTTGAAAAGATGATCTACCCTGCAAGAAAGTACAGGTACATGCTATCTACGTCGTAAAACTGAGCCGACCTCAGATATTTTGGACCATGAACATGTGCTGAACAACTCTCGATGCAGCAGCTCCTATTCATGCGAGGCTGCCTCTCCCTTGGCGCTCTTTGCTTGTGCATGAATTATATCATCAACTCCATATGTAATAATACATATATATATATACATATGTTGTTCAATACCATAATTTTGCCTACTACGAAGCTTGAAGTCAACACCCAAATTTTGGGTGCATAATTATACCCCAAGCGGATGCTGTGGATTCTAAACAAGCAGCCTTCAAGTATGTCTACAAGTCAAAAAATGTGACAGCCTGACTCTACAGGGGATGGGCATGGGATGGTATGGGTCAAAGTATTCGACCCCTAAATGCATGGTTTAATCATTCATGTTTTGCCCCAATTTTGTGTGTCTCCATCAGTACAAGTGTCTTGACCAATCCACATCCCAAATGCCTATGGTCGAGGCTGGGCCAAATGCATTTCAGTCTCAGATCATGGGAGCACCTCAAACTAAATTGTACCTCTGGCTGAATTCAATCATGCATTATGCTTGATTAGAATACAGTACCCTCCAGTAAAATAACATAGACCCTGGCAGATAGGGCTTGGAAGATTAGTTTCCACCAACAATGGTGGTTTTCAGGGTTAGTTTACTAGAGGGTAACTTCACCAAAAAATGAAATAATATGAATCATGTGATTTGTTTGGGAAGTCCTTTTCATATGATGCAGTTTCTATCCGATTCGAGCTAGCGAGGTTGTCAAATCAACTCGGAGCAAGTGGGTTTGTCTGAAAATGGGGTACCTCAAAAATCCAATCTATCCTCATCGGTTCCCATATAAATGGTTATATATGTGGGGACTCATTTCCCATGTTTGTATAGACAATAGCTTATGTCATAGTATACATAGTATGACATAGTATGACATAGTATGACATAGTATGACATAGTATGACAGAGTATGACATAGTCTGACATAGTATGACATAGTATGACATAGTATGACATAGTATGACATAGTATGACATAGTATGACATAGTATGACATAGTATGATTGTTGTTTATAGACATGTATACCACAAACATATACCACTAATTATCCTAAAATGTAATATAACATAGTATATACTAGTATATACTAGTATATACTGTAATCATAAAATGATTTGTTTCATACTACCATATACTACCGTAAAATTTAAATCCATCATCTTTTCATGGCCAAACACATGGAGTGTCATTTCCACTGCTCATTACAGTAGATACTACATCCGATCACTCTTCTTGCTGGTGAAATCCCACCTTTTACTGGACAACTCACAGCCGTTGCTGGGTTCAGCGCACCTGGCCCCGTTGAAAGCGCAAGACTTCCACCAGGCGGGTCTCCAACAAGCGGACGAGCAGCCTCAGAGTGGATGTTCCAGCACAGCATTTTGATGGGAGCTCCTTCCCAACGTTCATCCCAGCATTCAACCAACAAACCAACATCAGAAACACCATTTATCCAAAGATGTCCGCATGATATTCAATGAATTTCCATGATATCCGCATGATAGTGCACCATATAGCACCATTTTTGTTGGTGAAATCCGAACCAAAAAAACATGTTGGTGAACTCCCCATGCCTCCAAGCCATTTGGATCCACATGGCTAATCCCATCTCGCCATGGTGCTGCAGCTGCATGATCTCCTTCAGCTCTTCGGCGCATTTCTCCAGCGAGGAAGCGGAACTGCTGGAGGACAACTGCAATGGGAAACTCAGCACCGTGCTGCCCTGTCAGGGAGATTCCCAGGATTTCCCGTGGCCCTGGGGCTAGGCATAAAACATCATAAGACCATGTCGAACATATCGGATTCAAGAGGGATTGAATTTTCATTTGATATGAACGCATGTCGTGCTTCTTGAGTTTGATCCTTTTTCTAAAACCATTGAACAATCGCGAACAGTGGAGGTTTAGTCGCCTGGTACATGGGTTGGGACCCGAGGAGAGTCCCAAATGGCGGGACTGGGGATACAAAGGTTGTCTAAAATGTAGGGCAGAGCTGGCAGGAAATACTTGCGATCTGGTCCTGCTTACATAGGGCTGAGGATGGCAACTGATATCTCTGTCATGTATCTAGGTAATGGAAAGATACAGACAAAATCAAACTGAACTTGGGGCTGCTTGCTTCTAAGTTCGTAACCATCATGGAATGCAGCGTGGCCAAGACCAGTTCCATGGTCAATGGACTGTGTAGGTGTGTCACCCCAACTACATCCCCCTCTCAATCTAGCTGGTTTCAGTCCAAAATAATCCATACTTCAAATAAACAAGTTGTTGCCCTCTAGAGAAGGAATGATGGAGACGGTTGGTGTGTGAAACTGATCTTGAGTAAATGTGTCAGATGGTATGTAAATGGACCGATGCATAAAACGTGTAAAACCAAGGGTTGACAAAAAAAAACAAAAATCCTGAAGAGTGGAAATGACAAGGTATCAACATCAATCACTGAATCATGTTGTGAGAAGATGCTCCATGAATGTGGTTTTGAATGACGGTTCATAAAAGCAAATGTTGGGAGTGTCAATAGATAGTAACCCATCCATGTTTCATTGGGGATGTATGTTTCTGAAATGTAATCATACAATGTTATAGTTCATGCAAGATGTGTTTCAAGAGCAGCTATCCGCAGCTATTTTCCTCAGATGGACGCACAGTCCTCCCTTTGGATTTCCGGCCCCCCCAGGAGCGTGTCTTCCTCCCAGTGGCACCTCCCCCCGGCCTGCAGTGGCAGCGTCCAACCTGCATGAAATTTGGGAGGGGTGGGCAGGGAACAAATTTCACATGCCCAGGGGGGTTTGAACCTAGAAACATCGGTGCACAAACTCTAACATGACAAGTCATGTGCGAGTTCATGCAAGATGTGTTTCAAGAGCAGCTATCCGCAGCTATTTTCCTCAGATGGACGCACAGTCCTCCCTTTGGATTTCCGGCCCCCCCAGGAGCGTCTCCTCACCTTCTCCGCCTTCTCAGCCTTCTTCTTCTCCTTGAACTTCTGTACCTCATCATAGATCCTCTGGCTTTCGGGTAGAAGCTCTCCCAGGACTACCCACTTGCAGTTCTCTTCCGTCACTCTGATCCTCTTGCCTAAATCAAAGGCGTGGTAGTCCTGGTTCGTGAGGTCATCCGCCCTCTGGTTATCTTCCCTCTTGATCCACCTCAAATCTGCCGTGGTTTCCAAGCTCCTCAGCGTCTCGCTCACCTCTATCACCAGTAGGGCAATCGGGAATTTTGTCGACATTCCCTTTTTCAGAATAAACTCATTCCCTCGGTTGTCTGTAAAGGCTTCTGTGTGAATGCTCAACCTCCCTGCATCCTCCTTTGACCACAGCTTTATAGCCACAAGGGAGGCCAGCATCTCTAGCGCTGCAATCACCCTCTTTGGGTTCTTGCTCCTCATGCCCAACCAAGGAGCTAACCAGGGTTGAACTCTTTCAGAGAACCATTCACATTGTCTGGTATCATCAGAGGTCTGTCTCCAGCCCCCGATCCAGGCCTCAGTCTCAGTGGCCTTCGCGTCGGTCCAGACCCTCACAACCGACGCCTGCTGTGGACGACGGTAGGTCTGACTTCTTCCAATCTTCGCCCTTCCTCCAATTTCCTGGAAATCCACCTCAGCAGCATCAGTATAAACCAGGGTACTCTGAGCAAGCCTCTTGTGCCCCAAACCGCCGAAGACCACGCAAAGAGTGGCCCCAGCAAAGGCCGTTCCCAAGGAAGCGCCAGGGACGCAAAGCTCAGCCTCCCCAGTCCTGCTGCAAACTCCAGGTCGCTGATCTCCTTGCGGTCTTCCACCGACTTCATCCACCGACACAACCAATCAGACCTCCTTTCTGACAATCCCATTGCCAACTTCCTGTAGTCTGTTGAAAGACCTACCCATTCAGTCATCCATCCTCCACGTTGTTTCTGCCACTTGAACGGGGCCCCCGCTGCAGCCATCACCAGAAATACCAGGACTGCTCCTACTCGGCCGTCCCTCCCCGGCGCAATGACTTCCAGATCGTCCGCATAGAGCAACATCTCCACGAGGAACTTGGGGCCCAAGACATAATGGGTAAATCTGATCAGCGCTCCACTGATCCTTGCCCACCAATACGGCGTGGATCCTATCCCAAACGTCCCCACATTGTTGACGTACACAAAGTTGTCCTCCGAACTCACCCTGCAAGCCAGGAATCCCCTCTCTGATGCTTGGTACAAAAACCTTCTGTGGGCCTTTTCAAAATCGCCAACTAACGCCATGACCACCTCCTTGGATACGGCCAGTTCCTCAAGGACACATCTCTTCTCCCTAGGCCCTGGCATTCGGACCTTGTCTCTGCACCGTATCCTGTTGTTCACACCTATCTCATGGGTGCCACCGTGTATCACACGTTTCTTTCCCGACACCTCATCCTCGACCACCACCGCCAAAGCTGCAATGGCTCTATTCTTGCCGTAGGTACTCTCAAACTCCTCAAGGCTCATCTTTGTGACAAGCCCCATCTTTACCTCCGCCTCCAGGTGATCTCTCAGGTGCCCTTCATGCTCCACAGCCGACATGTAATTGGCCTTCTCCAAGCTCCACACCGCGCCCGGATCGTAGTCCAACGCCCACTTCACCTGTTGTTCAAAGATGCCCGGCGTCCTAGGCAGCGGCTCCAGCACTCCCAGGGGTAGACCAACACACGCCCTTTCCAAGAACTCATAGTCACAATCACCTGCCTTCTCCAACGCCCCTTTGAGCAATCTCAAGAGGAAAGGCTGCCCCTCCGGAACTTCAAGGGCGTTCTCCTCCAGGCCCAAGGAGTGCTTGAGCATCTGTCTCACCTCCCCCAGGAGCACTTCATCTCTGACCAGCTTGAATTGGTCTCCCCCTTTCGTCATTCTGAAGAACTCCTTCTCCAACTCCACTGGCCCACCAGCATACTCAACCACCTTCTCTTCCAGCTTTCTCCTCATCGACCTCCATTCTTTCGACATGGGGAATCTCCTCTTGCCCCTTTGCCATCTGCCTGGTGACGACAAGCCCCCCCCATCATGAAACGGGGTCTGATATCCCTTCCAAGTGCAGCTCCTCGGAGGGCCGTCCCCACCTGGGAACAAGGGTTTCATGGGGTCTACCGGCTGTTCTGCTGGCTGCTCCTCCTCCAGTTTCTTCCCTTTCTTTGTTGCAACTTCATCCTCATTTGGGATCTCGCCCCCTTTGGGCTGCTCCTCCTCCGGCTTCTTCCTTTTCCTTGTTGCAACTTCATCCTCATCTGGGCACCCATTGCCTTCCCCTCGCCTTGCGTCACTGTACCGTTGGTACGCGGCAATGATTGTATCTGCGGCCCATCTGCACAGCGCATCCGGCCAGGCTGCAGCGGCAGCCGTGCGAAAGGCACCATCTTGCCGACCGATGAGGGACGCACCTTCCCTCGGGGGCAGCGGCCCCGTGTAGTAACCATCGTCGTCGAAGTGGGGAACATCTTCAATCATCTCTGCTGGCAGGGGGCCCTTCAACTTCAACAGTAGCCGCGTGGGCTTGACTGACTCACTCCCAAAGTCTAATTGGGAGAAAACACACGTCCTCAGCCCTTCCTGCAATGCCTGCTGGAACTGGGGGAACTGCCACATAGATGCTGGTTGTTGCCCTGGAATTCGATCGTGCTCCGTCCTTCCAAGGTCCTCAGGCTGTTCCATCATGCCCACGTGGTCTGTGTGCTGGGCCTGTCTCCGCATTGCTTCGAATGAGAAGTCACCCAACAAGTTGCCCAACTCCGCCTTCTCTGCACTGGCCCGACTGTTCCAAGGAAATCCTCTAGGATGCATGAGGCTCCTCACGGGGTGTGGTCCCCGATCATTCGCCCATGTTGCCCGAGAGAAAGTCGAACAGGGCGGTGTCACAATCACAGCAAAGAATTCACCCTGGGTGATACGTTGTAGCCATCTCTTCTGGACGTGCTGTAGTGAGAAGTCATCTCGCCTGTTCCTTTGG
The DNA here is from genome assembly GCA_003297045.1 of Symbiodinium sp. clade C Y103. NCBI lineage: Eukaryota > Dinophyceae > Suessiales > Symbiodiniaceae > Cladocopium > Cladocopium sp. clade C. The sequence goes on from BGPT01000397.1 coordinate 105,849, forward strand.
ATATCCAGCTCAACAACTTCCACTGAAATGCCATGCTTTTTGGAGAGCCTCCTAAGGTAGCCCCCCACTGAATTCTTCCTCTTCCGTCCACTGAAGACGTAGAGGACCTTCAAAAGTCTTCAGGCGGCCCCGGACCCTTGCGTGTCCTGGGGCATGTCCTGCCGGCTCCTCGAGGTACATTCCAACAAAGAATGCTTTGCCGAGAAGCATATGCCACACACGTGCTTGTACTTGCACTTTTTCGCCTTGCACTTCTCACCTGAGTTGAAACGGTAACACACCAGATCTCCTTGCGGGGTGTGTGAAGCACAATGGCCACCAGCTGCAGCCTGCTTACCTTTCCCTCTGCCCTTGTCTTGCCCCTTCTTGCCCCCCTTTTGCTGCTTTGCAGGGGGTTGCGCCGGCTCTGATGTCCTCCAAGGCGGTGCCGGCCTCTTTGCATACAAAGCCAAAGGGGTTGTAAAATGCCTCTCTTTGATAATTGCATCTCTCGAGGCTGCTTTAAGGGCCACCACCCACGACTTCGCCTCACTGTTGACGAGCTTTGCGGCATGCTTCCGCACCGCATGCTCATAAGAGAGCACCAAACTCCACGGAGGACTTGCAATGGTGTTCCCCTCCTCATCTTTGGCAACCAGTCCATAGACGTAATCGCCCAAGAGGTAATTCTTGTATTCTTCTATCGTTCTCTCATAGTCTCCTTGCAACTCCGTCCTGTTGGTGTGTCGTAGAGACACAATGACCATTGAGTTCCTCATAATGGTCAGTCTCCGGCGAAGCTCCTCCGCATTGGCTGGTTCTTTCACCTTTGCAACTCCTCTTTTCAGGGTGATGTTGCCTTTGACGTTCCATACCGGAACTAAATCCTCCGGATCAACTTCGTCCTTGGAGACCACTTCAGTTAGGGGCTCAGCCCGGTACTCACCAGCTTCCACCTCAGCGAGCTTCTTCTCGACATACTCTTTGGCTGGCGTCTCTTTATCCTCCATCTGTCCATACCTTTTCTCCAACATCTGCCTCATTGACGTCCACTCACTGGAAATCAGAGGTTTTGCTCTGTCCTGCACTTCATACTCCGCATCCACCTCGGCAGCCTTTTGCGATCTGGATAGTGCATTGGTGAAGGCACAGACTATAGCCGCCACCTGCACCCTCTCTCCTATGGTCCTTGTTTGATCCAAGTCCCAGTGATCCTTCAGCACCTGAACCAGATCGTCTCTGTCCTTAGCTAAGGACGCCAGCTTTTCCACCGATGTCACTCCGTGGTGGAAGAACAACCTCTGATTCTCCTGACTGACCTGCTGCCTCGCCAGCAAGTACTTTAGGTCTGCTCCTCCAGCTTTGTCTGCAGCTCCTTCTTGCTCCTCCGTCAGGACCAGCCGCGGCATCCTTCCGACCGATGTGGCGCACACCAGTTTCGACCCTCTCCACGGCTGCGGAGTGACATGAAGTGTACGTTGCACACCGCTCATGCTGCTAGCACGACATCAATGCATCAACTGCAACTGCCTACACTCATGTCCCTACCCCAACCGTCTCGCCTTTCTCCTCCGCTGGGCTGAATGGCGGCCCACGGGGCTGAAACCCGGCATCCCCCGCCTCACGCTGGGGAACGCAAAGGGAGATACATATCAATGGGGGTATGGGGTAACCTTCCATGCAAAACATGCCGCTGCCCCCCAAGCAGTAACCCCGGCCATGGTGCTCCATGGACTTTCCCACCGGCCATGGGGCTCCCATGGACTTACCTCCCAGGGAGCGTCCCCGGTACCCACCCAGCCGTGGGGCTCCACGGGCTTCCTCCTGGGGAGCGTCCCCAGACTGATGCCGCCACTGCGCACATTTTAGCCGTCAGTGACGTCCGACATGTCCAGGTCGTCGCATGAGTCACTTGTGGACTCCGGTGCCTTCTCCGCCTCTTTCCTCCAGCAGAGCTTGCACCACGTCGAGTAGAACGGCGTGTCGGGCATCTCCTCATAGATCTCCGCCTTGGCAAAGCTACGCTTCTTTGCCATCCAACATGCATCAGGTCCAAGCAGATGCAATGTGCCCCTTCCTGCACGTTGGTACACAACCACGTATCCTCCTTGCCTCTCCTCGGCAAGCTTCTGGTACTTCTTGTCCTTTGGGGCACCTCGCTCCGCCTTTTCCGCCAAAACCTTCAGCTCAGATTTCTTCTTCCTCTTCTTCTTTGCCTTCTTCACTTCGGCATCGGCTTCTCCTTCTCCGTAGACATCCCAGCTGCCATCACTCTCCGACCCAGAGGTTGCGACCTCCGTCTCTTCGCCACTGGGCTGCTTCTCATCCACTGTGGTCTCCATGGCTGAGATGATCTTGACCTTGGCCTTGAAGGCTTCCACAGATCTCGCTGCACCATCCGGATCTGCGCCCCACTGCCACTCCTTGAGCTCCTCGAGGATGCTTCCTTCATCGAAGGTCTCATAGCCCTTTCCGCTCCGGACCACCCGCACAAACTTCTTTTGAAGCCTGGCAACTGCCGCATTGTAGGTCCTCACATATTGGTCACTCCCTTCTGGCATCCACCTGCCAATCAAGTCCCGGTCCGTCTTGCCGACACCCATGGCAGCCAGGCAGCTAGGCAGCGTGGACCGCTCGGAGTGCTCGGACCAAAACCGGTCCCACCTCGGGGAAGATGCGAACCCCTTCATAGTCCACCAGCGACGTGATGACATCACTGCTTGCTGCTGCCGCTTCATAGTATTTCATCGGACCCACACCTGTCTGTCCGGAGTCGAATGCTCCTTCGTTGAACACATACTCACCCTCTTCTCTCCAAGTCCTCTGCACCAGATTGTAGCCAATCTCCAACCAGGTCGGTTCTGTTACGTAGGCCTCTTCACAGATATACAGTGGGAGTTCCCTGACTCGTTTCCCAGCCCCGGTTGTCTTGGTCTTTTGGAGCACCGCCGTGAGCTTTCCATCATAGAACCTCACAGTCCTGACTTTCATGTTTGCCGCATCGCTGAATCTCAAAGCTCCCCAAACCTTCACGAGCTTCATCCAAGCTGCGACTCTCCTGCCCATGGGAGCTCTCCTATCCAGGACCAAACTTTCCATTGGCCCAATCATCATTGTCAGCCACCTCGGAGCCCTCTTGATTGGGGCTGCCTTCGATTCAAGCTTCTTGACCAGGTCCTTCACCACCAGATCCACTGCTTGGCTATCGGTCAACCTATCCCCTTCAGGAACACCTGCCATTTGTTGGAACCAGGAAATTCCGCGGGAGACTGCCAGAGGTATGGAGGCGCCCATCCCCTCTTCCTCCCGCACAAAGAGGTAATCAATGAAGCTGGTGGCTGAATTGACAGCATGGTTCTCGCCCATGCTGCACCACTTCCTGAAGTGCTGCCAGCTGGCAAGATACCGACGCAAGGTCGATGCTCTATACTTCCCCATCAAGGCCTTGAGAGCCCTCTCTGGGTTCGCCGTGTTCTCCATCTCCAGAAGTATCGGTGCTCCGATCTCCGTCAACTCCTTGACCAGTATACGAAGCACTTTGCTCTCGGCCTCATCCTCTGTCACCACTCTTCCTGTTCTGAGCCTCACACTCTTACCAAGTGTTCCCCTCCTGGGCACGGGGGGCGCTCTGGCTGCCTCTTCCTTCTCAGCCTCTCTTTGCTCCTCCTTTTCCATGGCCTGCGCTATCACAGCATCAGCCATCATCTGCTGAGACGAAGATGCCCCTGACCCCTGCAACCGGTTATCCAGGTCCTCCATCTGTAGAGCAGCATCTACTTGACTCTTAATATAGTCATATAGTCATAGTGCCAGTCCTCATACTGGAGCCCCAGATGACCTACCAGCTGCTTTGCGAGTGCCAGTTCCGTCCCTGACGACACCGCCAACCTTGGCCCAATCAGGCCAAAGGTCTCCAGGGCTCGGAGCAGTTGCGCCGCCTGCTCGCCCCTCTCCACGCCAGGGATGGCATCAGCCATTGCACCCCACTCTACCAACAAATTTCACATGCCCAGGGGGGTTTGAACCTAGAAACATCGGTGCACAAACTCTAACATGACAAGTCATGTGCGACATAACATAATTACAGTACATACCATCCTTATGATGAATTTTTACACGAACATGTACAACATGTACATATAATGATGTGATATTGACTTATGATATTCATATATCTTTATCGGCAGGTGTACATTCTGTCATCAAAACGTGGCCAAGAAACTACACACCTTCCCGCTTCACCCACACCAGCGGCCCAGCCTTTGGCTCCACCATTCGAAGATGCACATCTTCCCAAACGGTTTTTTGTGGAAAATGGACGTCCTGGTCTCGCGTTGGAACCATGTGCAATGATGCGGGGATTGGTGATCCACCTATATGTGTTTGGTGGATCTGTACGATGGATAACATGGTCACATGTTGATCAGTGCCAATAGACCGTATTGTTTGGAGAAAACAATGTATGTGTTGCCCAGATTATGTTAATTACAAAGTAGAAATCAAATTTAGGATAATCACGGATAATCATCTCATTTTTGAAAATTGGCAAAACAAAACAGTGAATGCACCAACCAGTTCATTTGCTGACATACCTCACGGGCGTTTTTAGTGGCTATTAAATCATATGAATGATTTGCTGCTTATACAAAATTCATAAAAATTCCATTCTTGTTGGTTGAATCTCTGCAAGATTCCTTCACATGTTCTGCTCGTAGAACCCCCATTCTTCTTGTTCAAATCTTCTATTGTGTTCCTGAAACTTGCCATTGCATTGATTATATATATATACATCTCAGTCTTTACCGCTGAAACCTCTGTTTCCGTTGGCAAACTCCCAAGCACCGAGCTGAAACAAATGGGCCGGTCCAGGGGGGTCACAGCTTCACGCATTGTCAAGTCGTTGACTCGTTCATTGGCGCCGCCCCTGAGCTAGCATGAGGATAAGGTACAAGCAGAATCGGTGGGAATTTCATCATCCAATTTGTACCAGTTTGTATGTTAAACATCTGGATTTTCTCATCAAGAAAATTGGACTTCAACTATCAGAATTGGGGATTTTACCAAACATGCTGATTCAACAAGACATGCAGATCTAGGCAACACCGGGACTGGGTGGTTTCCTACCAAAAAATCGTTCGCTACCAAACCACCGGGACTTTTTAATCCATAAAAGCATTGGGGAAGTGGAAAGGGTTGGTCAAAGATGCTGAAAGCCACGGAATCCAGTCCCTAGTACAAGGTATACATGAATTCGCCATCACCAAGAACTACAATTATCAAACAACTGTTGATATTACACACTTGAGTGTAGTGGGAATTCCACTCATTTTTGGCGATGTGTAAATTTTGAACATTTGGGAAAGAACACAATGACGTCAGCAAAACAGGACACCTATCAACTTTAACAGAAAGCCAAGCATCTGGTTGGGTATGGAGCCTAAATAGCTCCCGAGCAGTGTCAGTAGTTTCTCCTAAAGCAGTCCGGCCAACTTCCAGGTGGAATCTCAAAACTATTTGTTGAGAGCTGGGTTCACATACACAGCATTTGTGATTGCAGTATATAGTCGGAAATACGCTTCACATCACCTTTTATTTTGCATCAACCACAAGGGATTGGGTAACTGGGCATTGCTCAAGTTTTTCAGAAGGAACAAAGATCCAAGGTTGCCATACACCTAACATAAATACATATAAATACACCCAACAAAGATCCAAATTTGACTACATGCCCGGATGACAAGAGTCATGACTCACCGCAACCAAACAGGGTCTGGGTTGGTTCATGGGTGGCATTTGCGACTTTTGGGTGTACTACACACATTGTTTATCAATGTTTATTGACATTACCCTCTGGTAAACTAACATAACTATGGGAAATCACCATTTTCAATGGGAAAATCCACTATAAATGGCCATTTTCAATAGCTATTGTGACATAGCCAGAGGGTATTGTGGGTGACAGTGACATCCCCATCTTGCTTCATCCCCAGGCATTGCCAGCTCCTTCTTTGGCAACTTCCCAGCCACCACGAAGGTCCACTCCCGCGGCTGGCTGGCGCGCTGATTGAAGATCTGACAGAGGACAGGTTCCAAGAGGCTCCAGGCTCTGAGAAAGTTATTGTACATATGATACGTATAAGGGGGGTTCCTAAAATAGGGGTACCCCCAAATCATCCATTTTAATAGGATTTTCTATTATAAACCCCCAAATCATCCATTTTAATAGGATTTTCTATTATAAACCATCCATTTTTGGGTATGTCACTGTCACCCACAATACCCTCTGGTAAACTAACAGTTTGCTATTGAAAATGGCCATAGAACTAGTGAATTTTTCCCATAAAAAATGGTGATTTCCCATAAAAAAATGTGATTCCCATAGTTATGTTAGTTTACCAGAGGGTATGATATGTATTATGTATAACGATTATCATAATGAGGCCCACACCCACTAACAGCTAGGTTGTGAGTGCTCAAGTATGCTCAAGTTGTGTCCACATGGACGAGCATGGATACATCAGAAATCGACTGGTGTAAACATATGGCTGGCTCCAGCAACCCTGTCTTTTCAACAGGAACACCATTTCAGAGGCACAATGAGAGTCAGAAAATCAACTCATCATCTTATCCTGCTTGTATATAATATGTATTATATATATAAATACAATTATGTAATATTATATACATATATGTGATAATTCTAAGCAACTATTCCAGTTATGACCAGTCCCAATGATTGGTACCAGTCGCACCGCTCCTGCGCAGCCGTTTTGAAGTTCAACCGCAAAATCCTCCAAAGACTCGGTAGCCACGTGTACCTCGGTGGGATCGCAGTCGGGTGCAAGTGTTTGGTTTCGTGGATACGGGTTTCTTATGGTTTCTTCATACCTGACTTTATGTCTTCTGCATGAACTAAACGGATGGATATTGTACAGGATAGTAGCATCGAGATTATAATCCCATCCCGCTTCCTCCAAGTTCACCAAGTTTAGAACTCCAAAATTGAAAGGCTGAGTCTCAAAAATACGGTTCTGAATAATCTACCATGAACCCCAACCCAACTTGAACTTTATTCTTGGGATAATTGCCCTTACTTACCATTGATTTATGGTAAAGTCCTGGTGAGTTCCTCTCAGTCACCCATTTTCGAGTCCGAACCACAATTGCTTCTCCAACGAAAAAAATGGAGCTGGATTTGCGTTTCCACTTTCAATCATTCAATGGCTGATAAATCAAGAATATGAACAACTAATTGTAAGTCTGTTGACATATGACATATAGTAGCCAATGGTTGATGAACTTTTTCATGTACCCTCTGGTTATTTAACATAGCCATGGAAAATCCCCTATAAATGGAGGTTTCAATGGGAAAATGATCCAAAATGGGCCATTTTCCATGGCTATGTTAAATAACCAGAGGGTAATCTGATTTATCTTCTCCCCTTCATGGAGAAAATCAATCAACCCCTTCACTCAAACCTCGGGAACGCAGCCAGTGACGGATGGTTGCCGGTTACAGCACTTTGCACTCGACGGTGGAATTGACCTACAGCGATAGCAATGGCCTTGCCTAGGATACCCTGCCGGAAAACAAACATGGTTTTAGTTGGCCATGACATATTTGGAAACATGGCAAGTTACTCTACATTTACCCGAAGAAAATGAAAGCAAACGATATTGAACAAGATTGAACCAATTACCATCCCTTCAGGCAAAGATCATCCACTATCAGTCCGTTTTCCTATGTTTTGTTAGGTGATACAATGCTCCCAACACACCCCACCCTAAATGGGGCACCCAAAACCAACGCACTTCCTTTCTGCTTGCACACGGTTTCAGGGGGGGTTCCTATCAAGGGACAGGAGTAATCATTATCTTTGGATCTTATTTTCCAACTCAAGGTGCGTTTCAACCGCCTCTTATTCTAAAATGGGTTAATCTGCCAATGGTCAAGCCGGTAAGCATTCAATACAGACCGTTTCCTGCAACAAATCAGGATTTGACAATCAAAAAGTTAGGGGTTCAGTCGCTGTGTTTGAAAGATCACTGACATGAAATGCTCAATGCTCAAATATCCTTAAATCCTATTCTTCCTGGTCAAATCCCGGTAGCCAACCTTAGATACCCTGCAAACAACTTGCATTGTCCGATATGATCTTCTCCAATTCATTCACCAAGACTTTACCATACTTTACCTAAAACCCTCCGGTAGTCAAATGTGGCAATGGAAAATCCACCATTTATAGATGATTTTCCCAGCTAGAAACCTCCATTTATAGGGCATTTTCCAGCCAGCCCAGTTCACGTGGCGCGGGGCCACTTTCTGAGTTCAGGGGCTCAGCAACGAGAAAATCGAGGCCATCAGCGAAAATGGGGGTTGAAAACCAATCACCAGTGGGGATATGATATGTCGGATATGTAGCAATTAATCTGATTGAAGTTCTCCCAAAGGTCAATGTATTCTTACTCATGTGCCTCTGATAGGTTTATCCCACTCTGTGTAACATGTTTTGGTCCTGATTCATTTTGGTCAGATGTTTACATGGGTAAGCACCATGGTACCTTCGATTTCCATTTAGATAGATAGTACTTCTGGATGTTCAATCCCTATGCATATAAAACTTAATACTAATATATGTATATATATATATATATATATATATTCTGTGTATACATAATACTCTTGTATATTTCTATGTATATATATATATGTATACACAGTATATACTGTATACATATATACATTCACATATACATAAACAAATCCTATGCCTGAAATGCAACCATCAGCATCTCCAAGGCACTCTGCGGATCGCGATCTTCGGCCAAACGCCACGCCAGAAGGCCCAGCTTTACCAAGCTCAACCTGCCATGCTTGCGACGGAGGATAGCAACATCCACTTGGATTTTAACAGCAAACATTTTATCCGCAACATGACTTGAAGTATGAAAAAACTCGGGAAATCATGAATTGAGAATCAACATCGGCTTCAGTCAGAAATGATGGGGCTAAATTTAACAATAGGCCAGTCCAGCTGAATCATCATGATTCACGGATCTGATGTAAGGTGATTTTTAGGTGATTCTCCATGCCTAAAAACTCATTGTCTCCATTAAGGTAATTTTCAAGTCGATGGGATGTCACCCCAGGAATGGCTACTGGTATCATTGCAAGGGTCCCTGTCAGCTGGCGATTCCTCGGTCATCCACTCCTAGCCAACGTTAAAGCTATACTACCCTGGAAAAGAACTATCCTCTACAGTAGCAGGGTATGAGGCAATGTGTATATATATATATATATACACGCAACTCTTTGTCTCTGTCTCTCTGTCTCTCTATCTCTCTATCTATCTATCTATCTATCTATCTATCTATCCAATCTAGTCTAATCTAGTCTAGTCTAGTCTCGTCCCGTGTAATCTAATCTAATCTAATTCAATCTAATCTAATCTAGTTCAATCTAATCAAATCTAATCTAATGTAATATATCTAATCTATCTATCTCTATCTATATATGTTCACTGTGTATCTATCTAATACAAGTTCCCCTCCATCAACAAGGCTACTCGGGGTAGTCCAGGTTCACTGGTTCCACCAGCAGACCTGCCGGCGCTGCCAGAACTTGGGACTGGCCGAACGAAGAGCAAGGCAATAAGCATCAGGAGAACCTGAGAGATGTGGCCATGGCGGCCATGAACTACCCGGAACATGCTGGGAGAGGGGTGGTCCTGTTTGAATCATTTTGACCTTTAATGATGGCCATCAAATTGAAAACATATATAGGGCTTTGAACTTGAAATGAGGATTTGGTGGTTTTGTAGGTTCAAACAAATTCGAGATGAGTGTAACACTCAAAATTTTCAAGCTCTTTGGAGGTGCAGAGCGAAGATATAACTTGGAACCAAATATGGATTTTGAGGAAGAACCAAACTTGGAACAACAAATGGAATTCACCAATATATGTATGTGTGTATAATATATATATATATATGTATGCAGTACACACACATTTATATTGGATGATCTGGATGAAGTTGACAGTTGGGTATCTCAACAACAAAGTATGATGGTAAGTGACAAACAAAGGGACATACTCAAGAAACAAAGGGCAAAGACGTGATACCCCCTAAAGACAGTAATCTGGATAGCAGGCGTCTACTAATCATCTTGAGTCTGATCAAGCATTCCACTGGTACTGCGGATATATTGAACAAATCAGGAGGAAGACAAAAAGCTTGGACATATACAAACATACATATGAATATGTAGCGAGACTGGGATGTGCTGGGTATGGGTCAACACTGGTTTACAACCATATGTGTTTATCTAATCCCTGCGAAGGAAAACAAGCACAATCAGAACAGCAGGAAACCTTGAAATGATAAGGTAAACAACTGGTGATTCTATAGCAGACTACACACACATTTCGATCTTTTGACAGCTGTCTATTCCCGCAATCAAGCAAAGATTTCCAAAATGCTTCCAATCGGTCCAAAGTTGCACAGAGTGGACTGTCAATCAAGAGGTTGGTGTTGGGTATAGCAGAACACAGTATGATAATATCCACAGTATGGTTATGTTGTTCTTGAAAACTGTCAATGGCTAGCAACAAATTAAAAGATTGGTACTGTGATTCGTTGCATCTCTGATATTCCGAGCTATTAACATTGTTGTCGGTGACCCAACTGCTTTATGGTGCTGGTCTATTAGTCATTAATCAATTTACCCCTTCAATAGCGGCCACAGATTTGGTGTTTCCTTTGATCTCCCCACATAAGTTAGTCTCATTAAAATGGCCATGATTGGACCGATTGGAGGGATAAATTATGATAAATGCACCATTCTCAGACAAACGTACGATAAGCCAAGTCTTTGATATCCTGTAGACAAAGAATCCACAAATTACTATATGTCTATATTCACTCTTAAGAACTCAAGGTCAATCGACTAACCTACCCACCCCCAGTTCCTCAAGCTAATGTTCCAGCGCCCTGCACCTCGAAATCCGCTGGCGAGGAAGATGCATCCAGGGACGTGGTGTAGGCCTCTCTCAGCAAACAAAAGCGTTTCATCGGGGAGACAAACACATGTCAATTCATGTTTGAGTAAATAAGCGCATGTACATGTGTGTATAACTGATATGATACGTATCATATATAGATGCACTACATGCAAAACTTTATAGTATATGTATATATACATATATGCTCTATAGAATTGTATGATATTGTATGTCTATGTAGAAAAAAAAAACATGCAAAAACAAATACGCACACACATCATTTGATTGTGCTCCCCTTTATCTTTGGTCACATACGTGCATCCCAGCTGCCTTTCAAATTCTGGGCCCAGCAAAATGGTTACAAATGGAGAATGGAATATCAAAGGGATCCCTGTGTTTTTCTCGTGTTTGTACTGAACTATGTACTGAACTATGCAGTTTCAATCAGTTTCATGGTTTGATGTGCGCACTATCAGTGAAGCACAACTATGATGATTGACCAGTCATGAATTGGAATGCACATCCCAATATGGAATCGATAGGCGGGTATAAAACACAAGTCAATCATTTGTTTATGATCTGGGCAAAATTTGGGCCACTTTGGTATACCACTTGTTGATACTTATCGCATTCTATCATCATTTATATAAATTCATTGAATGACATGTGGCTATGTTGGGTGATACATAATATATACATTCATACGCATGTAAAGCATCCAGCGCTGCCTCCATGGTGGGTGGACTTGGATCCACGCGCTTCCCTTCCAGGCATTCCTGGCGACGTTCCACGGAATCTCAACATGGGAACACCACATATCCCCAATTAATGGCAGCTTTACCCCGGAAAATGATGTTGTAAATTAATTTGATTTTGGGGCGCCTATTTCTCAAACAACCCCTTACGGACTTGCCACATCGTACTACTGGATTCCTAAGCAGGACAAAGCGCCCTTGTGGCGGTGGCTTTGCCCAAAATGGGCAAGCGACCAACAGAAACACTTTTTTTTTGTCGCAGCATCAATGGAGGTTTAACCAACCGAACATGGGGGTTTGACATGGTTTGACTATCTAACACACAGCTTTGGATCAGATTTCATGACAGATTTGGTGGTTTAACCAACAACATTAGCAACATGTTTATATATTCAGTTTTCTTCTGCAAATATCAACCGATTGTCGGGGCTCGCCACTATTTCAGAAGCATTCTAGGTGATGTTGAAGCCCACAGAAGACGGACAACATGGGACATATCTGTGGATCCCTGTTGCTGGTAAGGTTTTATCGCAATTTTCTTGCTTCCTATAGTGTAGAAACGTCACCTGACGCAGATTTGATCGCTATATGTAACTATCAGGTGGTGTTTAGTACCCCACCAAGAGTGGAAGTTGAAAAACAGAGACTGCTGAAGCCTTCACTGGCTGATATGGCTGGGTGGTTTCAAAGTCTGTCCTTTCATTTCCATGGCCCACGCCCACCTTATGAAACCCCAATTTATACTTGGGTGCGCATCCCAGGGGTCGCAAGTGCTTCCACAACCTTGTTTAGTTCCCCCAGTTATAAACGGTGATAATATACAGATGTTTATATGCACAAAATATATATATATATAGTATGTATATATATATATATAGTATGTATGTATGTATATATATATATGATATTATGCCATATTTGGGAATACTTGTGAATATACCGATTTATATACTGGTTATATCTGGCTAACTATCATCTAGCTGCGAATCCGATGACACACCCACAGTCCTGCAAGGACTCCGCGGGTAAGCCACAAATGCCCAGCATCATTGCCTCGGAATGATCAACCACCGGCTGTCTAGAAGGTATGTGGAGAACAGGAAAGAAGTGTGTGTTTGTTTGTGCATACATGGTTCCCTTACTAGCAATCGTGGAGATATTTTGGTGAAGTCACAAGAATTTACCCAGATAATAGCATCTTTGCCCACTTTGCCCATACATAAATTGCCCAAAGTGATGGCTCCCTCTACTCAAGATGATTGCCCGGTCCTTTCTTTCATCAATCCATTGAACTCAGGTCATCATTTTCGCTGGCCAAGCAACACACATTTGGTTCACTTGAGCTTCGCAGCTTATCCCTGTCGAAGCGGGGGGGGGGAGATGAAGCGAAAAGGTTGCCAGACAAACACCTTGAACAAGGAAATGGTTTGTCATATATTGACATTTCAGAAATAAAAGGGGGAGTGAGCAACTAAACCTTGGACACCTGGATGCCCAGCATATTTACGTTTAGCAAATTAGGTTTTGTTATGTGTTTGTCTTTTTTATGGGAAAATAATACATCTATATGCAAACTGACATCTGTAGGATAAAGAACAGTCAAGCCAAGCTAGTGTTGTTTGTTCTGAAACTTGCTAGATCTCACCCTCGAAACGTATGACGTAAACCGCTGTGAAATCAGGAAACCCGTTTCCATGCATCCAGCACAACACCAACAAACATGAAGTCCACTTACTCATTCAATCTGTGGTTTAAGGTGTACATGTATGTTGTATTACAAACAACTTGTGTACTTAAACATATTGTGGTATGTATACTTGTGGCCATATATATATATATTTTAGATAATATTATACATATTATATCTATCTATGTATACAGTATACATACATCATGCAAGCCGGGCAAGCCCTCCACAGGCACCACCTGTATTCAGGTGGATACTCTTGGATACATGATAGCGACTTGCGGAACCAAATCAAAGGCCCAAAGCACTAGTTCGCTGGGTTCCCTACAGAAGTAGTCACTTTGGTGAGGTGAATCATCAGGTCCGGCTGGGGTCAATTTTGCACAAGTGAGATGTATAGATCATGTCAACCCTGATCTCAACCCTGGTTGCCAAATTGCTTAGACCAGCCATTCCTGCCGGTCTATCCGGTGTAGATTACTACACAAGTTGGTTGGGTTACCTCCACAATTTCACGGACTAACAAAGGAACATACCAGGTGGGCCCCAAGGCCCTAACAATCTTGGGCGGTATCTATATCAATTCTATAATACATTCATAGCTTTGCCAAGAGACTGTTTCCGGCGAATGTTATGTCACTCCCCAAACAAGAAGGCTTTGTGGATCTTTATTCACCACAATTCACCGCTCTTTTCTGGTTTCATGGAACCATGGCTGACCTTAGCAGGCCAGTAGATTTCTCCAATATGGCAAAAGACAAGCTTTTTATAAAGTAACCTACCACTTAGCACTTAACCATACTTAGACTTAAACATACTTAACCGTACTGAAGCATACTTCACCGTACTTAATCAACCACACTTTACCCCAAAACACCTAAACATGGAGGTGATTGCTGCAAGCCAAACAGTTGGGGGGACATCGCCTCCGCTAAACATCCCACTCTCCTGGCAGGCAGAAAATGCATCTGACGGACCCCAAACTGGGCAAATGCAAGGATTAATCTGGATCAACTACCAACATTTTGATTGAACTGAAATCTGGCAATATCCTTTGGATATTTGGCATCTGAATAATTTGATGATTATAAGTCCTCATTTGAGCCATTTGCGTTGGCCTCACGAACATCGAACGGACATGCATGGCGCGGTATTTGCTCCATGTCCCTGAGGGATTACCAATTGGACTTTCTCATTTAGATTATCTATATTGGACACTAATGGGCCATCAATTCTAAGTCTAGTGGTTGCAATTTGGCCATGCACATGGGTCTGCTTCTTTTGTTTGCATCTTTGACAAGGGGGGATGTCGGACGTCCACCCCAACTCAAAGCTAACCTTAGATATACCTAAGATGTACAGTATATACATGTATATATGCCACATGCCAGTTGCCGGTTCCACATCATTTTCCCAATAGAAGTAGCTAAAACATCACCGGTGCACCACATCCGAGGTCCTGGAACTCCGACAGACCTCCCCAACGACGACCCTTCACCAAAATCTCATCGTCGTACAGGTCTGTCTCCTCAGTGACACTTCGCTGGCTTCAACACGGGGTGGTGTGGCAATATCCATCGGACAATTTTCACGGAAGTGGAGATCCATTTACAAACTCTGTTGACAAACTCTGATATCCAACGTGGTGCCGGGGTTTTGACCCATACCCAAAATCAGTTCTGGGGGTAGTTGTAACATGCTATGACCACATGGTGGATCTGGTGGGACCTACTCATACCCTCTTCACACCGGAAGCGCGATGCAATATAGGTATATCTCGCATGGGCAGGTTGCAGAGAAATTCATATCTTCAAGCGGTGGATGCTGCTAGGTGAAATGATGTAAAGTCCACTGAAATCAATCTAAACGAAGGAAATATACGTCCTTTAGATGACTGGTGATTGACTTTTTAATCAATCAACTCTTGAGTGGTTCTGCGTGATTACATGTGGGATGTATATATGTCTAGCTTGTAAGTGGGAATACTGGTCAGGAAGTCCCCTTCAGGTGGAGGTCCATTTCGAGTCAATTTGGTTATAAACATATATGGCGAATTTTAGACTGCCTCAAAAGAAAACTCTTAGGCGGATGTTAGCTCTTCCATTTCTATAAAACATATATCCATATATCTGCTTCATGGAGAGAACAGCAATCCATCAGCATAATTACCAAACCACTGTCTACCAAAACAAAGCTTACCAATCCAACTTACTTCAGTTAGCAATTTGGATAAAGATCCAATTAGCGTAGACTTGGCTGGAAACAACTCAAGCGCTCTGCCGTGCTATCCGTTTTGACAACTTTCGGATGTGGTTAACAGTCAACTTTGAAACACTTGGTAGTGTGCTACCTTGATGTGTGCCCACTTGCTACTGTATGTTCTTTTGGGTCTGTGAGGCCAGCTGGTTGTTGGTTTCAACATCTCTCGGAACATGCAACCCAAAATTTGATTGAAGACGCATTGAACAAGAAATGCAAATGATTAATGTCAGAAAACACAAATTAGGAGCGATGTAAATTGTGACTGAAACCCAGAGTTTCATGATGGTACAGGATAGCATCGAACTATTCAAGGGCCTCGCGTTTGACAGCCCAGTGGCTATGTGGGTACACAAACACGTGTGTCCAAGAATCTTCAAACATAAAGAACCACTGCAGCATGGATGATGAATTGTAAAGCTTTTCTCCAGGTCAAGTCCTTGGGTATCCCAAAACAAAGGTAGGCTTTCTATAGTTGGAACATCAAAGAAACGTCCTGGTTCCCAAGAATTGCTGATCCAGGCCCCTACGGCACCCCGCTCCACTTCTCCCGCCTTGAAGAATATCCGAAGACCATTCTGCAAAATGACTTCCTGATCGTGGCTCTTAGACTGTCACGGTCACACATCACATCAACCTGAAGTTTTGTGGTAAACCAAAAATGGTCGACTCAACCATGTTTTCATTCATGCAGAATGTCCGATCATTGGTGCGTGCAAAAATCTTGCAATGTTGATCATGGCTTAGGCGACAGCTGGGGCTGGAGGTAGGATACAACCATACGGCAGCACGTGAGATATGATCCACTCCGAAAGAAACACTATTTGAAATGGAATGCAAAATTAGATATTCAGACTCACGGATATTCTGCATTCTGCTGGGTGCCCTGCTTTCATGGTCTACAATATTTTGGTCGGTCCAAGGGTTAGACCCTGGAGACCCACAGATTGACTGGCAATGTTTGGCATCTCACCACCGACGTGATGAGGGCACCCAAGGACTTGTTGCAAATATGCAACTCCTTTGATCGCAAACTAAGCCGTACACTGTAATCACTGTAATCATTGGATCATTGGACATTTACAACAAGCCCATTGCCCCTAGGTTTTAGGCCATTTATATACATGATTATATAATTATGCAATGTAATATATATATATATATAGTATGAATGCGTAAATACATCTGTATGTAGAGAGGATTATAGAGGTAAGTCCTGAAACGGCCACTTGCACTTACAAACCCAAAATGGTCACTGTGAAGTGCCAGGGATCGGAAACCGGTTGCACGAATACTGGAAGCACGTCGGCTCAACCAATTTCTACCACTTATTGACCGCGTATTTTACCCAAATAGTTGTTTGCCTACTATGTTTGCTCTTATTCCATGTAATAATTACTACGCGTATCAATTACCAGCATTCCTTTTCTACACAAGATCCTTTCACATGTCCATCCCACAAGACCCCTTCTTAGGAGATGATGATCCGATAAACCCTGCCATATCCATTTTTGTTTCCATTAAAACCATTGTTTCCCATTAAACATTGCCATAAATTGGATGATTTGGGGGGTTTCCCAATTCAGGAAAGCCCCATATCCCGTCCTCTCCCAACTTCTCATCCACATCTGCTGCCAGCTCCTTCCGCGTCGGCTTTGGAACACCTTCGGCTCGAACCTCCGCAGCGCTCGTTGGAATTGGCACCTGGGTCACCTGGCTAAGCCTTGGGTTGCTGGTGAATGATGATGTGAGTGACCCGTTGTAAAAAACAAATATCCGATATAAAGATATTCTGCTAAAAAGCTGACATGTTGTGTCGTGAGGGGTATCGTAAGGTTAGCCCTGGAAAACATCATGTTCTAAATGCTTCAACAACTCGAAACAGCAGGGTGCCTTCGATAGGGCAAACATGGGCAAACGGATTACTGTCACCTTAGATTTCGGATCACTCGTGCCCTCAAAAATGCACATATCTTTATCTCAGGTATATATATGATATATAATATACACATATGTACTCTATTGACTTAACATTCACCCACATGCGATGGGGTGGGGTAGGGCGACCAAAACAAAATGGAGGTTACAAGCAATTCAAATTCGGACTTTCAAGCGATCCAAACTTGAAGGCACAAGGCCATCCCAGGGGTGAAGTGTGACAAGTCTAAGGTTCAACCAAAAGAATCAATAATGTATGCCTGGAAGGGTCGGTGAACATCAAGAATCTTGCATCATCAAACATCGTGCAAACCAATGCTACTCAGAAAACGCAATACGCACAATTAATTAAGCACATACTGAGATATATTGAGATCAACTCAGCAAATAATTCATCGCCAAGTCACATTCATGTTGTCTACACTCCTGTGTGTGTGTGTGTGTTTGTATGTGTGTGTGTGTGTGCATGATTAGTTGTATCTGAACATGTATCGATATCTTTATACATAGAGATGTAAATAACACAAACTTATGATACATCAATTCATTGTTCATAGATAAAACAATAGCAACAATAAAACAACAATAAGACAGGGCTACTAGTAGTGGCAACAATATGTACATATAACATAATTATATATAATTATATATAACTATATATACATTTCTGAAAAAAACTTGAATGAAGGTACAGGGAAATATGCTTAGGAGATGCAAAACAAAAAGACACAAGAAGGATGATGGTGGAAATAACAAAACACGAACGGAAAAGGACAAAAGGAGGCGGAGGAACATTTCTTCCAAGAAAGACGCTTAGTCTTTCCTTTTCTGGCTTTAAAATGCAACTTTTCTTTCGCTATTCTACTTTGATCCAAAATCATCCAAATCCTGACATCGGCATTTGGAATCATAACAATATTCATCAATTGATCAATATTGATAATAGATCAAAACCATCCAATAATGTGTACTGTATTTATATTATATATATATATACAGATATACATAATATACACGATAGTCATGATAATGATGCTACCAAGGAATCAAACAACCTGAACTCCTCCCCGCCTCTCGTGGTTTGGCGAAGCCGTTCGCTGGCAGCAGCTGCTCTGCACAGCCTTCAAAGAGTCGCTTCAGGCGGCCGTCCACATCGTCCTGATCTGGAGGCCATGCCTGGAGCAGCGGGGTAGCGGCCACTGGGGGCCGTGGGTGCTGTTCCCAACTAACCCTTGGGGAATTCCAGGTGAACATTCGGTCACAAAACCGATTTTAGATGGGGAACAATGGGGAACCATGCGTGATTCTTGCGGAAGAGCTGAAGGCAGCAAAATTGGGGCAAAGCGGCAAGTGACAAGACATAGACTCAGAAAACAAAGCACAAAACGGATAAACATGGGACCGTAGACTAACCAGCAAAGGTACGATGTTTGCATGACATGCATTAACAATGGGAAAACAAACAGCACGACCCTGTGATGTGAAGCAAGGCGAGGCAAATATCAAACCGGCAAACATGGAGGGTTTCGTCAGTGACAATATTGAAAGTTAATCAACAGAGGCTGCGTGTTGTAGTATCAGTTCTCAAGAGCAATGCTCTATCTTGGGGTACGGATGGCCAAAAAAAATCACCAGTCGCACACAATGGTACGGTGGTACCGTATGGTGGTGGGGTAAATGGGTAGGGGTAGGTAAACAAAATATTATTGATAAAAACACTTGTTGTTAACCGACACTGGATTTCAAACAAGCACGGGATTTAACTACGGGATGCTAATCAACAAAAACAGACTGAAATCAACAAACCTGTACAAACAATGGTAGAATTATGACATATTCACCGTCGATACCAAAAATGGTAATATGTCATATAGGTTCAAACCACAAACATGAAACAAGGAGCAAACATACCGAACAAAACGCAATCAAATGATATCAACTGTTCTATACAAGTAAAAGTATATTTGTTTTTTTCTCTCGAAATGCATGCGGAATCTTTCTATGGCCTATCAACACAACAACTTGTGAACAAATAACAACAATGTCTACACCAACAACAACAGGCGGCATAACATGTCCAAACCACTCAAAACCAAAGGCGATCCGGCCTTTGATGCAACGGCATATCCAGGAGATGAAAATTGAACATCGTAAAACTAACTTACTAAATCACATGAACAAGGAAAACAGGAGTGACAGGATAAACATCCACTGGTTAATGGCTGTGCCTCCCAGGGGATTTTCTAAACAGGAGGTGAAGTTTGAAACCGCCAGTGTGGGCAAAATCAAATGGGGAGATTGCGTGATTGTGTGGTGTTTAAATACACGTCCGGGTGACCACAAACAACGTTGCTATGAAACCGGTGCAAATGGGAATGTCAAACAAAAGCTGCTGGGGATATTGAAGCAGAAAAACCTTGGGAAAGCGTCAACAACAATGGGATGTTGAGGATCACATGTTGAGGCATTGAAGTAAGACACACATAAGAGGGATGTTGACAAACAAATTTGACAAATGACATGTTCATGAACAGAAACTGGCCAGAAATCTGCAGGTTGGTGGTTGAGACTTTTGAGTTTCCCAGACCCCCAGTGTTTTAAATCATGAAGGCATGAAAACGAAAAAGTGGATATGTGATACAGGTCTACAAACAGTGGCCGGGTGTCGCTAAGAACAAGTATTGTTTATGATCAATGAAAACGCCTACAGTTTCAAACACAAGAGGTGTATTTACAAACAAAAAACATGCAATAAATTCAAACCATTTGGGTTTGTCTGAAGATATGGTACCCAAGCCCATCGTATTGTTTGGAGCATCATTTTCCCCATGAACTCATGAAATATCATGAAATCATATATTGTATTTTTGGGGTATACCTTTTTTGAGACAAACCCGTGCACATGGGTATGTATCAAATCATATCTGGCTATTTTCTCGTAGCCTATCATGATCCCACTTCATCCCAATAGAATGCTGGGTTTTATACTCCTATATTATCAGATTGTTGCGGACAATCATTGGCCTTCCATCTGCATTCAGCTACTCCACTCCATATCCCCAGTAAATGCCCATTCTATGCCCACTATACACCCATTACCACCTCCCCTCCCCAAAAAGAATAGAAACACGGAACACAAAACCTTCTGGGAATTCAAGAGTTTAGATGGCCAATTTAGTCCGATGATCTATAACTGGCGATCATATTACCAAACAGGAGCCATTGATTGTTGGGTTGGTCTTGTGCCCCTATGGCCTATGCACGTTTAAGGTCTGCCGCCTCCATTGTCTCCGCCGTGACATCCTTCATGATCTGCGCCACTTCCTCCTGGGGCGACTTCTGCGCTGGTTTTCCACATCACCCTCCAAATACCTCCGTCATATTCTAAATGAGTGTGACTTGTGCAGTGTAATCATATATCTGTCAATTTGAAACATACATACTTATATACACATATGCCTATTTACCCAATGAGTACATATGATATGCACAAGTAACATTCTATATATATATATACACATGTATAAATATATAATCATATATACATAGATGTGTGTGTGTGTCGCTTACACAGTGGTTCTACATGTACATGTGTATATATTCATATATATATATATGACTACATACTGTATGTATGTATATACGCAAATTCTTTATATGATCTGTACACGTTACTTGTTCATGCATTAATGAAATTTCATTCATGAAACAAATACATACCAACTATATACACAAACATATGTCAGTACTATGCATTCAAAATGTAAACATGGATGTCTCACTGACTCATATGTACGTGTATGTATATATATATACATGTTTATATACACATATACACTCATTCATTAAATCCAGGAAATACACCAACTATGCACAGATACACAGAATACATGAAATGGATACGTATAAACATTGATTTCTATTGCATGTATCCCATGTATCTGAATCGGTTGTATCACCCACTGGTAATCTACCAACTGATTTCCTTTAATTCTAAACATCAGGTGACTAGTGACATCTATTCATATCTCATTCCTGGTGTTACGTGAATCTCTTCATTACCATCTGTTCTATGTGCTTTTCAACCCCACATTGATTCATACTCAAGGTACATGACCTTGGTTGAAATTGCTTTCCCCCCAGGCTACCAGGTAGCAACACCATCTTCCCCAGCAGGTATCTCCTCGGAGGGTAGATCAAGAGAAGGTCTAGGAAGACTGACTTGTCTGCATGCCTGTGGTGAATCGCTGTCAAGAAGTGTGGACCTATGAATCTGGTTTGGTTGGAAATGACTTCTTAGCCTAATGTTACGTTCTGGTTAAGTTTCAAACATGACCTGTCCATTTCAACCTGTGATAATGATCCTAAATGAATAATTGATAAGGTTGAAAATTCCAAGCAGCTTCAAGCTTTGAAGCTGGTTGGATATAGCTGGTAGCTGTGGATGTTCATCATGCCCAAAAAATACCATGGTGATAAAGAAGGGACATGACTCATCCCAATTGAATCCATGAATTCCAATCATGATCAATCTCGGATACACACCAAAAAAGTCATTGTTGACCTGGGCATAAAATAGTCCAAAGCTTATATTCATGTGCAGCTTACAATGAACCCACTGACCTTTTCAAATCAGGTTTCGCCAGACATATGTAAAAGACAATTGCCCTCCCACAAATTGACATAGATCCTGCCAAATACGGGGTTAGACGATGAGTTTCCACTTATAATTGGCTATTTGCAGGGTCTATGTTAATTTGGTGAAGGGCACATTTATATGATTATATGATACGTATATATATATAATTATATATATATATATGTATATATGTATAAATATACATATCGTATTTTTATAATTGAATATTGTTATGCAACACCATAACAGATAGGAAAGCGGGAAACATGGTTCTATCTTTTTGGGAGTTACTATACATCTATACTAAAGTACAGTCAGCAAGAATACGCTGCGCCTGCAGGACGCTCCAACAAGTGTACGCTGGGCTGCGGAGCGACATCAAGGGGGTGGCCTTTGTGACAAGGAGGACGTCACACGATGTCAGGGCCCTGTCTTTCAGGGGAGTAGTCAGATATTGAACTGGGGGAAAAAAAACATATAAACATGGGAACTGAATGGGATTATAGTTGGGATTCTGAATATGTCTGACCCATTATTTGGCGACATTTTTTGGTTGTTTTCCCAGCTGATCAATAGGAACTACAAGTAGTTGGGACCCCACTCAAGACATCCTTCCACTGGTCACCTTTGGTGATGTTTCGTGGCTTTTGGCTCACAGCTATGGGGAGACATGTACAGGAACAACCATAGGTCTTGACTCTTGCTCTGACGATGAGAATCATGACATCTTGTTGCTGCTGGCCAAGTGTCCTTCAAAGCAACTCTGGTAGAAACAATTTTGAGACGATGATGCAGATTGATTTATGGGATGCATAAGCAATTGCAACTAAAGTGAGAAGGATACGGAAGCAATACTCTGAGTGTCAACAACACTAACAAAGACCTCAAATGTCTTCTTGAAAAAATGTTTTTGGTAAGCTGCAATCTAAACATTGCAAAAGTGGATGCCCATGTATGGAACCTTTGCCAACATTTGCCAGCAGTAAATCTAGGCCCCACGTACAAACAAAACATCAACATAGGCATAAATAGCTCATAGAATCTCATAGACCATGAATGAAGTTTCTGAAAAGCCAGAGTCGCAATTTTCACCACAACGTTCTTTGTGAAATCATAGAGCTTGGCAATGCCAGACACCTCTCAGCTTCGCGTTGGAATGTCATGTGATTCAAGGCAAACAGATTCGTGTGGGACTCTATATCGAAGCAAATGGGTGGATAAATTCTGCACAGAACTACACAGAACTGGCTGTTGAGGGCAACTACACAGAACTACACAGCGTTACCATACTCAGATGCCCACGCAATGTTAGGTCCTTAGTCATTTGCCCTGGATTCTGCCCATAACAAATTGGTGGCTTTGGGTACATAAAGAAAATACCATTTGAAGTCATGATACAAGATTAAACACCCCCCTTTGTCAGTGATAAAATCCAAATCCTTATCAGTCTCAACATAGGGGTTTCTCCTGTGTGCCAATGCCGTGTCTTTTGTCCATTTCTGGATATTTGTACTTACTCAATTTGACCAATTCATCCAATGAAGACCACAAGAAAACAATTGTCTTTGAAGCAAAGATCTTGCATGCAAAGGTGATGTGATTCTTCCACAATTTTTGGCTATTAGATCTATCTGACCCTTTCTGACAGTTCATTAGTCACTAGTCATCTCACTGATCAAATGACTGTCAAAGTTCTTTGAGTTCTGAAGGAAAACATTATATTTGTATATATTTGTTGTAACGCATTGAAATAGTAGAGTGTAATCATCGTTGGAAGATCCTCTATTTATATCTACCCGTAAAGTGGCAATTCTCTAACTTTTCTGTTCCCTGGCGAGAGTCTATCCCACAAGGAAAACACTTCATGGTAACCAGTAGAGTTGAAGTCCCTCAAAATGTTCCTGTTAATTATGATTTCCCTGTTTTCCTTGCTTTCCTTCATCCTCGGCTTAACCTCATGTTCAACTTCCAAATGTTTTGGGATGAAAACATCCATACGACCCTCTCCTCTGAAAGGGGAGGCTTTGATGAGGCATCAATGCTATTGACAACATTTATCATACAATCCGCAACGGCTAGGACATTGCTATTTGTCAGTCTTCAACTCTTTAGTCGAGACTGTCCCAGTCCTTGTTGTCAAACATTCAAAGTCAGAATAAATGACGAAAGGTGCTTGAAACTTGTCATACTAGTTCTTGAAAACCATGTAATCTGCTCCATCAGGCATTTCAATGCATCGCGCTTGAACTAACATACATCCTGTTTCACTATGTCAGTTCATTCAATGGTTCTTTTGATTGAAAACCATGTCCGCGAAAAAAAAAAAAACAATGAGACAGTTTTGCTTTGTGTTTGCTAGCTTGATTTCCCATCAGTTTGTCGTGATTTTTGTCATAAATAGTCATGAATATAAAACTGGTGGTATTTGTCTCCGTGATCAGGTTTGAGAAGACTCATTTGATGAGTTGCACTTTGAATCATGGTCTTTCTATAGAGAAAAACTGTTCCTTTATCATCATAGGGGTCGGATAAGGTCGGTGTATTTGCTAGTAACATTGATTGCTATGTGTCCTTCGTTCTTTTCTTCCAATGTGCCTGTATCAACATATGAGGAAGGAAACTTCACATTATCCCATTTCAGTTCATCGCCGAGTCTTTTGTAGTGAGATACTCTCTTGAGATGTTCTTTCCCATAGACTTTACAAATTCCAGACTGAGCGGAACACGGAAAACACTTCTCATCTTGGTTTTGAATTTCTATCCAGGCTTTCTTGGATTGAACCCGTTTACGGAATGGACTTGACTTGCCCCCAGGAGTTGCATTTATCAGTCTCTTTCACTGCTGTGCCACTTTGTTGTAGTCCTATGTCTGTTGCCAGTTGATTGCGCAGTTCTGTTATTTCATCTGCGTTGGTGATTTCATATCGTTAAATCCTGATGTTGATGTCAGTTCTGACATCTTCGTTGGTCTTGTTGCTCGTGATAAGTGTGGTGAAGACTTGTAGTCCTTACCGTCATCCCCTTTTGTTTCTGCAGGTAGTTTTTGAGTTGTAGAACAGAAACTGAATGCATCCTCTGTCATGCGCTCATTATCCTTCGTTTGTTGGTCAGTCTGGGCTAGAGCATCATGGTTTGATTTGGGGTTTCAACCAAAAACTTCCCCCAGAACAAAAACGTTGTCACTGAAAAGGGTTTGGGCATTTCACCAGTGGCATCCATTCCCAACACAAATGGTGGTTTGACAGTTGTTAAACAAATTGGACTGATTTGGACTTGAAATTGATTGTTCTTCCACAGGCTTATCATGAAAGTGCGTATATTACTTCTTCTGATAACCTTATATGAATGAAGTCAACCACAAGTTCTGCCCATCAGGATTTTGTAGGGCAAATTGTTTGCAGACTTGCCACCGAATTGTTTCCTAGAAAACAATTCAAACACCGTGCATCAAGCTAGGGTCATCGATATGGGATCACATTCACATCTTGTAAATCCTTCTATCCGGATCTACAATGCCAAGCCCAAAAGTCAAATGTATGTGCTCTGCTGTGACTCGATATACATCGATATGATACAGTATACCGTATGAAAAGATCTGTGGCCCATGGATCAAGGAGAAGGGTGAGAGAGCCTACGGCCAGGTGGGGTTCTGAGGAAACAGGAGCATTTGGCATTTTGTCAATGTTTGTCAGATATGAAATATCACAAGGTAAATTGGTTATACCAGCTACAGCTGACTACAGGAAAGGTCTATTGCGTCTTCCAAAGAGCTGGGTGTATCAATCATGAGCGCTGCGACCCGGAGCAATCCCCGCATCAGCATTTGAAATTCTTTTGATCTTGCTTTCAAGTATGTTTCAGTGACGTTTGTTTTATTGAGACCTGGAAAGACTTTGGGCAGAAAGAAAGAGATCGTCAGCGACTTCAAGGAATGACAGTCCGCAAAAGCGGAGTCTGCAATCCTACGCAAATTGCTTGGAGTCATCAAAATAATGAGCTTCTTTAACGAGCCGCAACCAGAAAATGCTTGGTCACCAATCCAATCCACAGAGCTTGGAATGGTCAAAGTCTGAAGCAAACTGCAATTCTCGAACGCACCTGACGGAATCCCAGTGACATATTTTGGAAGCGTCAAACTCTCCAGCGAGGTGCAACCAGAAAAAGCATCGCCTCCAATGCCAATCACAGAGTTTGGAATTGTCAAGCTCTTCAAGGAACTGCAACCAGAAAAAGCATTGTTTTGAATGTGTATTACAGAATTTGGAATGGTCAAGCTCTTCAAGGAAACACAACCAGAAAAAGCTTCTGATTGAATGCGTGTCACAGAATTTGGAATGCTTAATCTTCTAAAGGAACTACAACCCTTAAAAGCACGCCACCCAATGTGAGTCACTGAATTTGGAAGCTTCAAACTCTTCAGCGAACTGCACCCTTCAAAAGCAGAAACTCCAATGTGAGTCACAGAGTTTGGGATGTTCAAGCTCTTCAAGGAAACGCAACCAGAACAAGCTCCTGGTTGAATGTCTGTCACAGAATTTGGAATGCTGAAGCTTTTCAAGGAACTACAACCCTTAAAAGCACGCCACCCAATGTGAGTCACTGAATTTGGAAGCGTCAAACTCTTCAGCGAACTGCACCCTTCAAAAGCAGAAACTCCAATGTGAGTCACAGAGTCTGGGATGTTCAAGCTCTTCAAGGAAACGCAACCAGAAAAAGCACCCAGCCCAATGTGAGTCACTGAATTTGGAAGCGTCAAACTCTTCAGCGAACTGCACCCTTGAAAAGCAGAATCTTCAATGTGAGTCACGGAGTTTGGAATGGTCAAACTCTCCAGCGAACTGCACCCTTGAAAAGCAGAATCTTCAATGTGAGTCACGGAGTTTGGAATGGTCAAGCTTTTCAAGGAGGTGCAGTCAGAAAAAGCATACGCCCCAATGTGAGTCACGGAGTTCGGAATTGTCAAACTTTTCAAGGAGGTGCAGTCAGAAAAAGCATACGCCCCAATGTGAGTCACGGAGTTCGGAATTGTCAAACTTTTCAACGAACTGCCACCAGAAAAAGCACCGCATCCAATGTTAGTCACAGACTTTGGAATTGTCAAGCTCTTCAAGGAACTGCAACCAGAAAAAACATTCTTTTCAACGTGAGTCACGGAGTTTGGAATTGTCAAACTTTTCAAGGAACAGCAGTCCCAAAAAGCATACGCCCCAATGTGTGTCACAGAGTTCGGAAGGGTCAAGCTCTCCAAGGAACTGCAACCCCAAAATGCATTCGACTCAATGTCTGTCACTGAGTTTGGAATTGTCAAACTCGTCAAGGAAGTGCACCAATGAAAAGCATCGTGCTCTATGTGAGTCACAGAACTTGGAATCTTCAAAGTCTTCAGTGATTTACAATGGCGAAAAGCAAACTGCTCAATGTGAGTTACTGAGTTTGGAATTGTCAAAGTCTCGAGTGACTTACAAAACATAAAGGCCCCATATGAAATGCGATCGACAGAGGCTGCAATCGTCAGCTTCTTCAACTCGCTGCAAAACCCAAAAGCACAATCTCCAATGTGGGTCACATTCGCTGGAATCGTGATACTCTCCAGCCTGCAACCAAAAAATGCTTCCTCTCCAATGTGCGTCACAGAGTCTGGAATGTCTAGATTCTTCTCTTGGCACTCCGACCAAAAAAAGCAACGTTCTGGAATATGACTGGCCCGGGACGGGATGATGATGTTGCAAGGGACTCGGAAGGCACCGCTGACCAAGGCGTAACAACTTACCAGTGCGGCGCTGGTGCAAAGGCAGCTGGAGAGGCGGCAGCTGGAGAGGCTTCGTCTTGCACCACCCCGTCGCATGTTGACTCGTGAAAGTCAAATTGCGGGTGGCCAAACAGAAGTAAGTTCAAGCACCTTTGAGCCTAATCAAGAAGGCTTGTTGTTGCTTGTTTTTTGGCAGGCCAGAATTGAGTGTAGTCCAACTGAAAGCACCAAACCGGCTGTTTCAACAAACATGGGGAAAACAAACAAAACAAGCAAAACAATGAGACTGGCCATACATATAAATTGTAATCACTATATATGAAGTCATTAAGTGTTGACCTCCTTAGAAAATATCAGTGGTAAGGAACACACATTGACCAATAACATGACAAGCGCACCATGCAACATACAAACCCAAACTATCCCAGTATCCCACCTTCACTTTTTTCTTTGGGACAGATTCCAGATGTTTAGTTCTAAATATCCCATGAAATCTCATCATCAACTGTTTTTCATTTTTTTTTTGTGGACAACATCCCATGAAGCCACGCCTCTTCACAGCTAATCTGTGGCAAAATCTGCGCCGCAATCCGTGCACGTTCTTCCACGCCAGGCGCGCAGTCCTGGCCCAAGGACGGTTTCCTAAGTCATAGGGGTACCCCAAATGATCCAAGTCATGGAAGACCATGACTGCGTATTGAAACCCATGGTGAGGACTGGGGATCCACCATTTTAAGAACGGAAAGAAACCCTGATATTTTACCTATAATACATTAAGAATACAATTACTGAAAGTGATTCCAGCA
Organism: Symbiodinium sp. clade C Y103; assembly: GCA_003297045.1. Taxonomy (NCBI): domain Eukaryota; class Dinophyceae; order Suessiales; family Symbiodiniaceae; genus Cladocopium; species Cladocopium sp. clade C. The sequence continues at coordinate 134,663 of BGPT01000397.1, forward strand.
TATTTGATGTCATTTACTTTTTTAAACATGAAGAATTGAGATTGGGATTTCACCCACTGTTTATCGTTCGTCTCAACCTCCGAAGCTATGGCCCTGAAAAACAGGGAACCTGAGGTTTCAAGCCTCTGGACTTTAGGGCTCCAACGATTGGGACAGCCACTGAACACCCATCAATCTAAAGATACCCTGTGCCCAAACACAATATCAAACAATGACAGGACGTTACAGTAGCAATCCTTCTGAACTGTTTGGCTAATTACACCCCTAAAGTTGGGGGGGTACCTTGAGGGGGCACCCTTCAAATCCTATTGCGAGGTTTCTTGTTGGGTTTCTAGATTATCTGCTTGGTTCGCTAACTATTGGTACCCAACTTGGATTCCTTGCAATGGGCACGATGCGCTCAATTGCCTCTAGGTTTTTCCGAAATGAACTGGGGTCACCTAAATGGACATATTTCTTACGCCAAAAGTGTAATGTTGCTACATGTTGGGTTTGCCGGGGGGGGTTGCCGAGAGTTTGAATGAGTTTGCAGAAGGGTAAGATATGTTAAAATAATTTATGTCCATCCGCAGCCCTTTAGTAGGAGGAAATTTCATGGTATTTGCAGTGCTTTTCATTGTTTTCACTTAAGCATGTTCTAGATGTTGGCATGATCAGGGATGATTGTTTGAACAAGGTCCATGCGTTGCGAACAAGATTTTTTCGCGGGATCCCGCGGAAAAATTAGCATGATCTTTGTACTTGAAAATTGTTGCAACAACAACACATTTGTGTGTGTCATTTCAAAATCATAGTTAGTTTTCCTTCGGAGCCATGTTTAGTTTCGATGAATTGTTCGAATGTTTGGTTCTATTGATCGCTGCAGCGAGCCGGGAAGTTGGGCAAGAACGGTGCAAGACTTCAAGGAAGTCACATCGATCCACTTGGTTTGTACTATTTATCCCAACACCCTGGACTCGACAATGTGGCGAAGGCATTTAAA
>BGPT01000397.1:135659-157854 GCA_003297045.1 Symbiodinium sp. clade C Y103
AATCGCGCCGGCTAGTGCCTTCCAGGACACCTCATGGCTGACTGCAGACTGAAGCTCAGAGAGGAAAAACAAAGGCAGCCGAAGATTGCAGGACAGCTATTCCAATGTTGGATAATGATTTCCATGGAACGCAAGCTGCCTGAACGTTATCACNCTCAGAGAGGAAAAACAAAGGCAGCCGAAGATTGCAGGACAGCTATTCCAATGTTGGATAATGATTTCCATGGAACGCAAGCTGCCTGAACGTTATCACCCCCCCCCCACCCCCCCCCAGCCCCCCCCCCCCCCCCCCCCCCCAATGGTCACGAGCTCAGAAACCTTGTTTGCTTCGGCAAACCCCTACGGTTGACCCTACATGTTGCTACAGCCCAGAGGGTACCTAGTCACCCACGGAATTGATCATGTTTCACATCAAGCGAGATTCAAGATTGACTGGTGAGCCATGATCATTTAGAGGGACCCACCCTGATTCACCCGTTCACCATCCCCACCCTGGAGGAAATTGAGTAAACCCTCTCGATGTGGATAATTCATTATACTAGTGTAGCTGAATTGTCAGCATTTGCAGTGACAATGTAGTGAAGTCCTTTGAGTACACCTAAACAATTCCTGCCGGATCCAAATGCAAGCTACAAGCCCACACTGCAACAATGCGTGCATCCATATGAAATAACTTTGGGGTCTGTTGATCCTGGGTTGACAATATAGTGGATCCAAATATCTACTAACCAACACATGCCTCTTCGTTCTTATGTAGCTCGCTGGGTTCTCCATTGCAAGGTTTCATCAGCAAATGTGATGTTCACGGAAAAACCAAACGGAGCCCTACAACCTGTGCTGGTTAGGGTTGATTTAAGCATGAACAATGATGACTGGAGTACTTGAGCACTGAACAAGAGCTGCAGCTCCTAGGGACTCAAAGCTTGCAGCAACTCTTTAGAGAAAATGAAGACCACCATATTTTTTTGACTTTGTTGGTAACTACTCAGATTCCCTTTTTGAAGGATTACTCAGCCATATCATACCTTCAATGCAGGGGACACTACCTCTTCTGAGAAATGCCCGGTCCGCTTTCTGTGATTCACTTCTACTGACTGACTGGTTGATAAATTGAACTGATTCCCATATTGGCTTGCAATAAAACTGATAGAAGCAAACCCAGTCAATCATAGTTTCTGGTTCAAATCCCCAGTTTGTTCAGGTTCAATCACAATTGTGGATGACCGTTCCCATCCTTGATCAGTTTCAATACCAATATATATATATATATATATTTATATAATACATATGATATATATATATATTATATATGATATATGTAATATATATTATATGTATATATTATATGTATAAATTATATGTATATATTATATGTATATATGATATATATATATATTTTTAAAACACACATACATACATTTTCAAACCTTGAGCAACAGAAAAAAAAAACACAAACACCAACGACGCTTGGCATTGCTCGCTGGCTCAGTCCCACGTCCTCATCCAAGAACAGTGCCGTGAATTCTTCCGCGAAGCTTTCCGAGGGTCGTTGCTCGCGCTCGATATAATCCTGCCGCGGCTGGCATATGTTCCCAATTCAATCTGAGACACACCCATGTGTTAAAGAAATATGACAATATATCACATATTATTGTCGCCTGTACGTCCAATTATATATATATATATCCGAAAGTATCATATTGTTGGCCGTGTATACGTACTTATATATAAATATACATCTATATATAATATATGTATATATATATGCTCACATATGAACGTAATGTAAATAACATATATATATATGTATATATATGTCAATATAGGTATATAATGTATTCATTTCCTTTAAATTCCCATCAATAAATACCAACAAAGCCATCCAAACCGCTGCATATCATCCTCTTCGAACTCCGCCAGCATGGCACGTTTGGCACGCTGCACCTCTGCGAAGTGAAAGCCGAAGCGTCGCAGGCGTTCCAACTCCCTGGAAGAAGACAACGGGGCGCGGGACCCAGGCATTCTTTGGTGCTATAAACCACTTCCTAACTGGGAGAACCAAATGAAGTAACTACTTCTATTTGGGTATACATGCACATGGGTTATTTATGTACATGAATGTATGGTGTGATAGCTTTATAGAAACCGCTTACGATTCCTTGAAGCATGGCGGGTGAAAAAGGGAGCTTCCTCAGAGATTACGAATAATATGGAATATTTCACCTACCAAAAAGAGTGTCAATTTTATGATCAACCACTGGATCGAAGGCAACCAAAGTTGGTGTGGCTGAACTAACGATTAAACCATTGGGCGGTTCCAACCAGCGAAAATGAGTTTGAGATTCTTACAAACAGAATGGTCTGATTCAACCTGATTACTAATTAACCAAGATTGTATATGTAATTTAGTTGATGGGAGAATGTGGTTGACAATGATAGTGTGACTTTACCTGCAGTAAATACAGTACAAGGAATGCTGGATCTTGACCCAACAGCACTGGGGGGTTATCACTGAATCTTTCGACCACCAAACTGGGGATATCCCGGATCGCCGGATATCGTGTATGAAGGAACATGTTGATTTGCTTGGAAAACAACTGGGCCCCGCTAGAAAGTATATATATATATGATTATATATGAAGTCTCTAGGATCAGGGCCCATCATTACATGGGAACATATTTCACAGTGGATTGCTGCAACAAAAATGGTGGGATTTTTCCCAGGTAGTTTCAACAGATTTCAACCCCTTCCGCGAAGATTTTGCAGCGTGAAACATCGCAGCAGCAGCGGCAAATCCCTGCTTCTCAGCTCCACTTCAATCCTCCCTGGATTGGAGCGATTCATTTCTGCCGCCAGCCCCATGCCACGCAGCAACTGCAACAAGGCGGGTCGCAGCTTTGGAGAATATTTCGCCACAGAGGAACCAAAACCTGTCACCAAAGTGATGGGCAGATTCTTGGAGGGTTCACCGTCAGGGCCGAGTTTCCACCCTTCGGAGGCCAAGTAGGGTGCGACGGTCCTCTGCAGCCACCAACGAACTGCGAATTGACTCGCCCCAACGGAATATCCATGCAGGTCCAACTTCTGGGGTCCTGCAACATTGTGACTTGGAGAATCTTTGGAAAACTTGCCTTTGTAATCCCATGTCAATATGCATGCTGTACACGTATATGTGTATACACTTGTATACATGCTTGTACTAATTATTACTATATAACCTGGTTGTGGTTCAATTAGATTTATAAATGGTGCTATTGAGGATGATCCCCCCACTGATAGGTGATCTTGACTCATCTTCGGGACATGGAGAAGCAACACCTCTGTCCTGCCGCCACCAAATCTTCGAAGATGTTCGCTCTCAAAGCAGCTTCAAACACAACACGGGCTACTGACTCGGCTGATTCGTTGGAAGTTGACCCGCCCAGAACGTCCAGCACAGAGGAAACCGCCGTAAAATTTCTGGCCAAAGGTCCTTGATGCTGTTGCCAGAGGACCAATGCTCTTTGCCACTCAGCTTTCGCTGTGAAAGAGTTCATAGTTGATGTGTAAGTGACAACTGTGGGGGAGATATTAGTATCCACCATGTTGCGGAGCAAACTTAAGGCTGGCTGCCACTCCCCGGCAGCTCCACAACAGCTGATGGTTGCGTTGTAACTGATGACGTCTGGAGACCACTTGCTGACCTTCAATTGCTGGAAAAAATGCAGCGCCAGTTGCCACAAAGCACGACTTTTTTCCAGCGAACTGATGACAGCACTGTAGGTCACCAGATTGGGCCGAAGCTTTGCCTCTGGAATGCTGTTGAAGATTTTCAAGGCCTCAAGTTGTCTTCAAGGCAGAAGGTTCAACCAAACCCCTGGTTTTAGTTTGCCCATGAAAACAGCCATCAAATAATCAATTCGCCATTTGGGATCATTTTGACATAAACCGGCCTGTTGCCACTGCCAGCCCTTCTGGCATGCGCTAATCATCGCATTGTAGCTGACCAGATTGGGTTGTAGCTCCGACATACACAGCTGGAACAAGTGCAATGCCCTCTGCCATTCTCCGCCCTTTTCACATGCACTGATCAAAGCATTGTAACTCATAACATCAGGGGTCACTCTTCCAGCCAGCATGTTTGAGAATAGAGATAGTGCACCCTGCCAAAAGCCACCTGAGTGGTGCTTTTCTGGCAACCCAACAATATTGTTGAGAAAGTCAATTGGGATCGTATCCTGCTTAGGGTTGAAAAACATTCAGGTTTTCCGATTTGACCCCATGTTTTATTGAAATCACAATGCTTGATGGCCAATTCCCCTTTCATTGAAACCACCAGCGAGCCACACTTTTCCAATGCGCTAATGGTGGCGCTGTAAGTCACCAAGGTTGGAGACAGCATAGCCTTCCACACGGAGTGGAAGAAAGTCAGAGCTCTCTCCCACTCTCCGCCCTTTTCACAAGCACTGATCATTGAATTGTAGCTCACAACCTGGACGGTTCACCATATAGGTTTCCGATCCATGGAGATACCCCAAACCATCGAAGTCACTGATGATCATTTTAGTATTGAAACCCATGGTTTTGGGGATCCCAATCTCAAGAAACCCCCAAATGATTCCATGTTGAACCTTCATTCTCAGGTACTTTTTGAGTTTTCGTGTTTTACAGTAGCCATTCATTCAAGACTTGCCAATCCCAGTCCCCCCAAGAATAAAAACACTAAAACACACATATCCAGCGGATACCCCAACTGATTACTAAACTGAAAACCCTCCACTAAAAGTATTACGTACAGTAGTTGTAGCTGGGTAAATGAACATGACACAACTCTAAAGAATAGAACTAGAAATAGCTAGAATACAGTAAATATATCTATATAATATACTTTATGTATATACATATATATATATATGTTTAGTATAGATTATTAAAAAAAAACTCATTATATATTATATAATCAACCGAACCAAGGATTAGTAAAATATGTCGGACTAAGTCAACTTGCAAACGAAAAATAACTCCTGCAGCACCGGTCAGCCAGGCAACAGTGGGAAAGACTTGTGTGAAGGTCATGAGTTGAAATAAGCGAAGCGCATGCTTCCAATGCCCGCTTTTTTCGTATGCACTGATGGTTGCGTTATACACAAAGACCTTTTCTGGTGTGTAGAAATGGGAAGAAAACTCATCCGACTTCCAGGGATGAAGTGATGAAATAAGAAACATCTTCGACAGAGACAGCACTAGAGCTAGTTGGTGCTTTCAACCCATCCAAACAATATGACTGTAGTTGTTGATTGGGATCATCATCCAAATACGGTCCATTCTGCTTGAAAAGAACAAACATGAAACCTCCAGACAGATTTTTTTCTGTATGTACCACTAATACCCTACTTTTGCTGCTTAAACCAGTTGGTGACACTAAAAGTATCTTCGAAGCCACCAACCGCAGAGAACTTGAGCAGGTTACATCAAAATCCCACGGTTGATCAGCAATAGCCATATTTCCGGGACAACCTCAAAACGAAAATACATCTGAAAGTACCAACCGGAGAGGCATTTGGATACACCTTTCCTGCATGCATGGACGCAAAGAGTACGGAGGCATCTTGCCAAAGGGCGGCTCTAGCACAGCCGGAAATACCAACGCTAAAATCCCTGGGATCCTTGCTTGGGATTGCGCCATTTCTGACACCGCAAAAAGCAAAGTATTCTAGACACGGGGATTTAACAATCCAAACAATTGGGATTTAAGCTACAACATGAGGTAAGATAAGTTGGATTTGCTTGTCCCAAATATGGCCCGACGAAAAAATATGTACGAACAGATATAAACAGTTTGAAACAATATTCCCACTGTATAGTTTCCCAAAATGGTGGATTAACCCATTTGAAAACTTATGTAAAAAGAATTTTCAATGAACCCGAGGATCCAGTTTGACCTTTTGCTCCAACAGAAGTTTCAGCACCGGAAGGATGAGGTCTTCTCTCTTGGCAGCTGCCAACTGTTGCAACCTGCGGGTGCAACACTCGCCCGAACGGACTGTGGAAGTGCGCTCACATTTCAACAACATATATAAGTTCTTCTTAGTGAGAATGTGAATTATGTACCACATTCTACTATACCCACTCTAGTTTGATTTGGCTGTTGACCCAAACTCCTTTGGATAGCAGGGTTGAATTCTGCTGGATTGGAGGTTTTTCCTATCCCCACCTTTGATGCAGGTGCTCCCGTGGACTCTGGGGATTCCTTCGACGGCTCGGTTCTGCATGGAAGGTTGCCAGCAGTTCCTCCCTGCTGGGAGATTTGCTGAGGATCAACCTTTCACCAGGCCCCCATGATGATGACACAAAAACGCGGCGCTTTTTGAACCGCCAGGCCATTGATCTGAAGGAGCTGCGGATGTTCTGACTTTGGGGCTATTGTTGGAGGTACTGCCCAAGTACACCTCTAAGTGCCTGGCTAATTTCTGCTTATTTCATGGTTCATGCGGCCCAAAGTTTATCTGCTGGATGCCTCAGGTGGCTTTTGTCACCACCCATTGCAAAAAAAAATGCAGTATAGATAAAATAGGATACCGATCCTGGACGGAACGGAAGACAAGAAGTGCATCTTTGCAAAATGATTGTGCTAGTGCTATCGATCTATTCGCATAAGATACTCCATCTTCTCTGCAAATATCAAACATATAAGTATCATACGATGTGGGACCATCTGTACTTGACAGTTCTACAAGGTATGGCTCATTTTGTCTGGCCCAAAAAATGCATTCTCGTTGTCCCTAAAAATCGCAAGTACAGCAAAATTGTGACAGGCCCCCTAAGTCCCAAACAGGAGAGTTTTAGATCCCGAAATGACACGTGCATTGAAACTGCTGGCCCAAACCCAAATAATTTCAGAGGCTGAAAACCATGGTTTTGATTCCTAAAAGAGGATGTCATTTTACAGATTCTTAAACATGACAAGTTCGGCAAAGGTAAAGGCCAAACAATAAACATACATTTAAAAAAAAACATATGACAAGAAATGCCGGTCCCTTTCGTCCAACACGTTTGACTCCATCCCATCATGTGTGAAGTCGTTTTCCTATCATTGTTGGCATTTGTTCCCTTCAATGCTTGATTGGTGGTTTGAATTTTTGACCAATGGCCAAATGACTTACTTGCACCCACTTACTATACATTAGTATTGTTGGGATTTCAATTCATGTGCTGAACTGCTGAACAATGGCCCACCAAAATCTGCGGTTGATAGCTTCTCCTGAATCCCCAGACCCTGCGGATCCAGATCTACCAAAATCCCATTCGACCATCAAGTTCGATATCTATATGGGAACTAATATGGAACAACTACAATCGATCCCCAAATCCCCTACACAATCAGGCGATAATTTTGGTGTCGTTTCCCCACTCATAGCCATCATGTACGAGGCGACCTGTTGGCCAGTGAGATTGCTGCCCCATTGCCCAATGATGGCAGAAATTCATAGAAATGTTTCAGAGATGTTCATAGGGTTGCTGCTTACATCCCAACATCGGCCACTCCATTTCAGGGTCCCACCACCCCAGGTACAAGGGGGGTAAATGAGGTAAATGACAAGGTCAAATGAACAATCTACCCCTCCTTGTGGCTATCGTGTACCTGCAATGTGTTATTAAAAAAAAACACTGACATTCACATATTGTCGGTTAATGTTGGTTATAAAATGTTATAAATTCTCGTGATATCCCACTTCCTTCTCCTTTGATTCATATCCCATCAACATGCATCTTTGGGATGTGAAACAAAGGGCAGCAGTTCCCCCCGGCGATAGCAGCACCTCAACATGCTCTTCAATGCCGGTCGTACTCGCCCGGGCAGTGGTGCCAGACTGGCGCTCAAAGGACTCCTCATGGGAGGCCCGAAACTACAAATGCTGGGGCAAAAAAAAACTGGTTGATTTGCCCTCTGGTAATTTAACATAGCTATTGAAACTGGCCATTTATAGTTGATTTTCCCATTAAAAATGGTGATTTTCCACAGCTATGTTAGTTTGATTTAACATCTTTTCTTCGTGAAATCATTGCCATTTTAGGGATGTATCACATTTTCGGACAAAGATGGACAGTTGTATTTGCTGCATTTGATGATGTTGTGTGAAGACAAATCAAGTTGCAAGATGTTACAAGATACGCTGGAAAATAATGTGAAACAGCTTCAGGTACTAGCACTGAAAATGACACCATCCACAGTGCCCGCCCACACGAGCCGAGTTTGATCCAGATCAAATTCAGGGAAGGCGGATGGGGACAATGTGATCCCATCCCCCGAACAATGTGATCCAAAAAGATCCACTACTGAGCCACGGTTTCTGGGAAAGCAATTCACACCCTGTCCTTACATGATGGAGATAATATCAGACAAAAAGCTTCACATGTGGAACATGTCAAATGTGTTCAATTGTGGATGCCAAATTGGAACCAACTGGGTGAGACGTGAATGGCCCCCAGCTGGTATCAAGTTGATACAGCAAGGAGCCTAGTGAAGCCACAGGCACGCACACACACACACAGATATATATATATATATTGTATACATTTAATATATATATATATATATTGTATATATGTACAAACAGTATTATGCAGATACTGCATGTACCACTGGAGTTTTGGCGGCAACCTGATTTACCATCCTGCACCCATCCTGGAGTATGGTCTTTTCGAAGCTGGTTCTCTCAATTCGGAAAATCACCCAAAGAATGAATTTGAACAAAATATTCCAAATGTTGGATTTTCTATCACTAAAACATATATCTGCTATATATAATATGGATGTCTGGATTATTACTATAAATCTATATATATATACACATATAATGTATAATTATATATATATATATATATACATATAACGTATATATATATATACATATATATATATATGTAATACATTACAAAATACTTATCAATTATATCCCACTATTCAACTTTCTCCATTCACTAAATCATCCTAACATCCCCAAAACGGCCAAGCATCAAGGCTGGGAGTGGATCTGAGGTGTCAGTTCCTGCAGAGAAAAAATCGCGTGCTCCACCTGTGGCCCAATGGACGACGGAGATTGGACATGATCCATTTCTTTATCAGGTATTATGTATTAGTATTAGAAATATAATATACTATAGACTATACTATATGAATATGTTATCATCTTTATCATATCTGTATATAGTCCCCAAAATGGAAAAGCAAGTTATCACCAAATTTGGAAAAAAGACAACAACATATTTTTCGATCGCATTGGGGATGAACATTACGTAGATATATATATATATATGTATACTGTAAATACATAGTATATATTTTGGATGAGAGTCTAAAGGGGATACACTTCCCAAATAAAATTGCCCTTCAAAAAGGGGGGAACGTGTCATGATCAACCACTCTGTGAGCGTGGAAAATTCATTCTCTCTTCTCTTCTCAACTGATGGAGCCTCCAAAACAGGAGTTTCTGGGAGATATGTCGATGTGGGTCAAAACCCTGGAAACTTAGTTCATTAAATAATTAGCTGGTAAATGGATATTCATGCGCCCAAAATTCTACGTACAATCAGGGAATTGTCTAATGTGCCTTTGTTTTCAAAGGCGGATGTACCACAATTGACAACGGGTAGTAGGTGGTATGTTATATAATAATCTCCCCATAGATAGTGCAGCGTCATGACCCAACAATATGTTGGTGTCCATGTAAGCAATGTCTTCAAGCATCAAACCCAACAATACAACCTTAATGTATCAAAAGGTCTAACATTTGTGTTGAATTCACCCTAGGCATGCATGGAGCACCCTGCAACTTGAATTTGTTTTGCAGCGCGAATAAATGTTCACAAAAGAACCAGTGACCTTAAATTGTGCTGATTTGAGTTCACACATTCATTGAACAAAAATTGCAATCTTCATTTTGAATTTAGTGCAGGGATTTGTCGTTCACATTGTTCAGATTGTTGCTCAAGTTCTATGGATCTAGGATTCCATCATGCATATTTCTCGGCCTTCCAAGGGTCCCTGCAAGGTCAGCCGCAGCAGTCGACTGCTGAGCGCACGATGGAACAAATCTTCAGTGATGCGTCGCCGCACGTCACGAACGAATTTGGCTGGGACACCTGCAGAGGTAATGTTATGACGTCGAGAGGCATGCATTGGGAAATGGAAAATTATCAGAATTATGGAAAAAAACAAAATAAAAACAAACAATGAACAAAGCACAAAAAAGCAAACTAGTAAAAACAACAAAAATAAAAAAAATAGAGAAAACACAAATACAAAGCATTCTGGCGCAGTTTGTTGTTTTTTTGTGTTTTTGTTGTTTTTTGTTTTTTCGTTTTTTTGGAATGTGCCTTTTTCGAGAGTCAGTTACCATCAGTTCCCACTATTTCTGTCCCAACTTTGACCCTCAACTTGAAGACTTTGGAAGGAGATTGGAACAAAAGGCACACCCATCTCCAAAACCCATCCCGTCAAACGGCATTTCATGACCAATACAAACAAATACCATGGAGCAAATCTTGCTTAAACTCCAAAATCATACTGTCACCATTACTTGTTTAATGAACATGAACCAGGATGGTCGCCATGATATAATGCTTATCAACCTAAAGAGCACCCAATGCCCCCAGAATCTTGGGCTGAGAGACGTGGACGCTTGCAGTCCAGCATACTTTGGGCAAAGCTGAGCTCCGGGTCCGTACTGCTGGCCACTCGAACTCCCTCAGAATCAGGTACTGCGTACCTGTGCGGGTGAACACACAAGAAAGGAATCATGGGGCATTAGAAGAAATCCGAATAAATGATGGTAGTGAAGGCCCAACAAATTGATACCACTGCGTCATTCCCCCAATATGGAAGTGATTAATTGGCTTTGAGAAATGCCATTATGAAAACTAAAATTATGTATGCATGTATATGTGAAACACTACTAAACCATCCCCATTTTCACCATAAATAGGTGGTATAAACCATTCCCAAATGGGTGATTTATTATTGTTTTACCCACATTAAAGGGGTTCTATATCTGTATCCTAATTCTTCCAAGTTGCAAAGGACCGCATACCCTCAATGCTGACGACCGCTCTTAGATTCAAACAACGTCAAGACCATTTCAAGTGACCTCTTTATCCCTGCTTTGAAGTCAATAACAAATCCTTGAAATGGCTGAATCTATCATCCTTTTGGCAATAAATCCAACAATCAACCAAGCAAACACACAAAGTAAAAGCATTTTGTAACGGCTACTGCATCCGGCATTTAAACAAGTGGTTAATGACCAACAGTAAAACATGTTTTTTTCTCAACAAAGCAGCGACAAAAACTGCGCTGGCACCTGGGTCTCTCTGGCGCCTCGGGTTGCCGTGGCAGCGGATCAATCTGCATGGGAGAAAGGTCGAAGAGCTCCTCGCACGGCGATATAGTGGATAGATGTACATGAGTATGAATGTATATATATGTGCATATATATATAACTATTAATATATATATATATAACTATTAATATATATATATATAACTATTAATATATATATATATAACTATTAATATATATATATAACTATATATTAATAATACAAATCTATGATCTAGGGGTGTCTGAAAATTGGGTGCGTCCTCCAAAATGAGCATCAGTCAACAAGGGTAATGATGATGAACTATGGCACTTTAGAGGGTATAGCCGGTATAGCGTATACCTTTCTTGAACCAACCCACATGTTCAATTTGTCTGAATCAGAATAGTTTACCAACTCACGAATTTGTTGCTGGTGTAGATCGAATTTGTGGATGGTTGAAAGCACCAAGTGGGTGCGTGGTTTTAGACCATAGTTACCTGTTTCAAATTGCGATTTTTGAAGTAAACCCGTGTATTCCGACAAACCCACGTGGTACTTTACGGTACAATGGTTGATTAATTGTGATTCCTAGGTCCTAGTTATAGTTCATGGATTAAATGATAATCCCAAATATACAAAGGAAAATACTGCAGTCCTCTACATGAATCAACCACCTGGAGTGTTTGAAACTACTTAGATTGTCTACATACCCATTGCATGTAAAAAAAAACAAAACAAAACATGGCCTTTGGGAAAATAATTTTGATTGCCTTATTTTACCAGGAAGAAACGGAATCTACGACAATACAGCAGATTCACCAATACCAAATGGAGATCCAACAACCCGATTGGCAGGGTTGAAGCAGGAACGAAGACTGAGATAAAGTACACTGGATGGTATGTAGACGTGACCAGGGGCTAGAGATGGAGGTTTTAACCGGAAATTCATCTATAAATGGAACATCTTCCTTTTGCCATGTTTGATTACCAAAGGGTACACAGCATTTCTTTCGGATCTTGATATTTTGGCTCTGAGAACATGGGAGAACATCAACCTTGATGAACCTTGTGTCGGTTGACACATGTTGTGTCCCAGCCGTTGTGTTTTTTTTTCCTGCTAGCAATAGGAGATACGTTGAAGGGAAGTTGAGAGACTACATCCAATCCAACCGGCAAACTGAAATTAACTCATTAACATAGTCTGGTTTTCTGCGAAGATACCATGAACGCGATGCAGTAAGTTGTTTCCCAGGAAGTAAGCGGATATAAGTGGATGCAATTGGTTCATCGCCATGTTCCAAAGCAAGCTCACTGTGAAATCTCATACAAAGTACTCCGCACAAAAGAAGTGAAAACACGTGAAATATTCCACCACAAACTGGCTGAATCAGTTCATTCACCAACCATTAATCAACTTTCACCCACTTGTTTTCGCTACATGATCCAAGTTCTTGGCGGTGAAATCTTCCCTATTTGGCTTAGATCCTAGACTCCTAGACATTCGCTATGTATTGCATGTATACCCATCATAACCCCATTCGGTTAGGTTTCTGCCACCACATTATTGGTTAAAGGCCACTATGGTCACTCATCCACACTAGTTATATCCTCCCCAAGTCCCCAAAATTGTATGCCATGTATCTACAATAAATATATACATATAAATAACATATCATGACACGCCCACAATATATCGCACACCAATGTTTCTTAGAATTCGCACATGAAATGGGCGCACCTTGATCTGTTGCTCCACCAGGTTTTCGTCAAAATCACCCACGGCGATGATGGCCATTTGCGCAGGATGGTAAAACCTCAGGGCCACGCTTCGCCAGTTACGGGTGAACGTTCACCAATCACTGCATAGGGTCGAAATGAGCCAAAAAATGCCAATTCAATCAATTAAAATCGCTTCAAACATAGTTAAACTCAAATTTATTGCCAAAAAAAAATGTTGTTCCATGCCAGTTCTTCGATATGGTGACATACCAAGTTGGAACCCTCCTGTCGGGCTGGAGATAGTCCAATGCCATTTGGGTCGGGGTGCAAAACATGGCCATGTCCCAGAGGATCATGGTTATGACCCCTTATATCTATGCCACCATTTGGAAAGGTATACTCGGTGACTGACTGATTGCAAAAATGTCATTTATATAGACCCCAAACAGTACCCCATCGTATTTGGTTGATTCATAGATTCCGAACCCGTTTGACTATGTCAAGGGATGTCAAGGGTATGATTTTGGGGGCTAGGTCGGTTTAAGGACCCCCACAAGTTGAGATTCAGATCCACCATGACCAGTATAGCCATGATAGTCAATGGTGATCATCAAAAAACATGTTTGAAACCATTTGGAGCCTCTGCACCAAGCTGCTGATCGGTTTATATCTCCATGTTGGCTGATCATGTGAATGTCTGTCGTGTTCCCAACGTACAAGCTTTTGCATGGTTCACCAATACCATAGTGGCCATAGTGGTTTTGCCCAAAAATAGGGTTCTGCAAACCCAGGTTCCAAGGAGAAGAGGATTTTTTTCTGCATTTTGGAACTGCCATAACTTGAACCCCCGGTGCTCCATCGCCACGAGTGGATCTCTGTTCTGAGGCACTTTTGGTAAAACCTCCGCAAAGTCTCGGACGAAACACCGCGAATGACTTCCTCCTTCCTGAGTTGAGCGGAATGGGGGCCTCAAGTCATGGCAACCTTCTGCAAAACCATGACAAGCACCGGATTTTTGGGGGTAATTTCTCGATATAGCCAAAACTAATATAATATAATGATATATAATCCATAAGCTAGAAAAACTTACAGTACATGATTTGCAGTTGTTCCCAATAGAAACCAGCATCTATTTACCCAGCCTGATGATCCGTGTTCAGAGGACATCATCTTCGTGTCGAGCAGGTGTCTCTCGAAGTCCCACCCCAGTCTCATTGGTATTCCGCCAAACACCCCCAAAAGTGAAAACCCACTCACTGATGGATGGCTAATGACTACTAATAACCCCTTATTGATTGGGGGGTGACCCTTGGGGGGTTGGTTGAATACCCATGATGGTTCTGGTTTTGATGGAGGTGACTTGTATCAGCACGTTGACGATGATATTTCATCTTCATGCTGACATCTCAATTGAGGAATGCTGACGACAAAAACATGCAAACACAAAAGGAACACATGACATATCTTACTTGTGCTTAGCAGGGAATGAGGGAATGACCTATAATAACCATTAATAATCATCCCATTCCCCCATTCCCTACTAAGCACCAGTAAGTTATTTAAACGTATTCAAAACATAAATGACGTCCTTTTCGTGAAACAAGCTCAGCTGTCACCGCAAACAAGTTGTAGTTTCAGCATCGACACCAATTCCTCCTGGACATTCCTGGACTATGTTACTTGAGATTGGCTTGCGTCGCCGTATCAAGTCGAATGCTTCAAAACGCATCACAAGAAAGTGTATCTACAACCATGCATATGATTTCCATACAAATATATACATCATGTAAGCTCTATGTAGATATATTAAACAATGTGTATATATCTATAGATGAATTGAATAGATAGATATATAGATATACAATAAAATCAGTTAAGATCATTTAAGTATAACAAAACCCACAACATTTCAGGACCCCACTGGTTCATCATCACCTTTTGAAATCCGATGGACCCAATTGGCAGCCGCTCGCACCAACGGCACCCTTTGCCACACAGCGCCTGTGCAGGGTGCCGCTGCAGCCGCAGCTGCTTTGCTTAAGATACAAACGGATAACCAACAACTATTGTGATACCCTCTGGTAAACAAATATAGCTATTGAAAATAGCCAGTCCTAGTCATAGTTGATTTACCTATTAAACCTGGTGATGGAAAATCTAGTTATGTTAGTTTACTGGACGGTACACACAATACCAACTCCTGGATGAACAGATAATATGAAACACATCCGTGTCAGTTGAAACAAGTCAAAGCTTTCCCGCAACTTGGTGCTTGGTAACAGTATTCCGATGCCCATGTGTCTATACATTGCTGGTGCCCAAAAAGAAGCACAAACATACATATACATACGATGTGTGCAGTATTCGTACAATATTTAGTGGCGACAGGCATCCAACAAAACATGACTGTGTGGGACCCCAGAACATCCGTGTCAAAAAGTCGGGTACCCCGAACCGTGCAGAGTCAAGGGGACGGCCAGCTTTGTAACACGTGTATCATCATTGACCTTCTACAGTATATCCTTCTGTATATATATATATATAATATATATATATATATATATCAGTTGTGAAAAACATGGTCCAGCTGACTTTCTGGGGGAGGGAGGTCCCTCATGCCCCGAAAATCCACGGGCGAATCAGTTAGTCATAATTGTCCCTGTCAAAATTTCCATTTTGGTGGTGAACCATAGTTCAAAACACCAGAGCATAAGGATATAGATGGTAACACCATGATTTTCAGTGCCATTCTGAACCGGTTGAACCCCCACCTGCACATAGCGTTCGCTCAGCCTGCCCTGTGCGTTGCGACTCTCACGCCACTCCTGGCTCCAAAGGATGGGGCATTTTACTCAAAGATGGCCAGGGAATTCCAAAGAACTCGTCGTGTTTGTTTAGTAAGACATATTTATTATGTATATACAGTTTACATATGTTTGTCATTTAATACATGTATATGTATGTATATATATATATATACACACGATGATATATATATATACATATATATATATACATATGTATGAATATGAATATCTACATAAGAAAAATAATAGTAATAATAATAATAACAGTAATAATAATAGTAATAATAAAAATGGTAATAATAAAAATGGTAATACTAATAACAATGATTATAATATATGTATATATATATATATATGTATGATGATGATGATGATGATGATGATGATGATGATGATATTTATATAGTGGACCAAAAATCCCATAGCAAAGTTTGGTTGCTTTGGCGAATCTTCGATACCAGCAACCTGTGACAAGGTACCAAAGCTGGGTATGAAACATGGACCCTGTCATTGGCTCACCCGAAAAAAAAAAAAAAAACATGAAAAATCAGTCAGTTTGAGGACCCATGTGGGACATCCTCCAAGTCAAGATTGACATCTATAACCCAGATCGTTTTAATATATTCCACATATCTGATTGTCACATATGTATATATATATATATACATACATACAACATATGACATATATATTATATTGTACATATGTATACATATATACATATTCAAACATGTATTCAAAACATGTGATGTGTGCCAACAAAACATCATTTCTTTAAACATATACTAAATATATGATATATAATGATATACCCCATGATGAATAACATACAAAAAGAGTTTTCAAGATATCCCATCCATTTTGTATGCTGTATGATCTGCAAAAGCGGCAGTTTTCTCCCGCCTCCAAAACGACCTTCCGCTCTTTGTCAAGGTCCTCCTCCTGAACGGCGGCGTGTCATTGCGAATGGGGTTTCCTAAAATGGGGGTACCCAAAAATGGATGGTTTATAATGGAAAATCCTATCTATAAATGGATGATTTGGGGGTACCCCTATTTTAGGAAACCTCCATATAGAGAAACAACCTTCTTTGAATTCAGCAACCCAACTCCAAAAACCCTGAGGATTTGATGAGACTTATCCAAGAAATTGGGGATACGATGGTGTTTTTTCTTGAACAAACTTGAGGATTGAATGGAATTTAAGTCAACCATGCAAACATGATCAAATGTACTCTTGGAGGGATGAAACATCACTACAGGGGTCCAGAGGAGTTTAACCTCACCTGAAATTTTCCTGAAATGGTGGTTTACACATCTGGTACAGTAGATCCTGACAACTCCTGCTGGATACCCGGAAGATTCAGGCGGAAAATCAACGAGACAAACAGCGGAGTTTTAATTGAAATGCTAGAATTGTTGACACACTACATACAAGATATTGCAAGGTTCGAGTTTTAGATGGTGTGAGCCATGTAAGCTGCAAGCACTACCTTTGCCCACCTTTGACATGCTGTGACATGCTCAAGTCCCTGAGTAGGGCGGCCTTTCTGATCTTTCCGAAACAGCAAACTAAAAAAACAACTATGGCTATAAACCCTACGGTAAAACGCTAAACAATAAATCCTGCAAGCCTGAGGTCAGCCAAGTTTTTGTTGAGACTCTGGTGACAAATACATGATATTGTCTGGATTACTGTAATCATTTGGGAGTGGACGAACGTCTGGGTTGGCACCAACATGCCGTAGATAAGAACAGTCATCAAACTCAACCAGCCTTAGTACCAGCCCTAGGGGTATTTCCAACCATTTGGCGGTGTCCCAACCGGTTGGTGTCATGCTTCGAACAAATAGAATCTGAAAATTAGAATGATTGGTGATTTAAATGAGAACGCATATTCCAACTGTTAACCAAAAATACTGCACAACCAATCCATTCTTGGAGGATATCCTGGGTCCTCGAAAAAGTGAATCTAACTTCACCAGATCAGCGACCATTCACGTCCTTTCACATCCTTAACACCATTCAGTTGGCCCAGAACCTCTTGAAGTTACAAGCCCCCAACAGTTTCTTCATTTCCGAGTCTCTGAGATTCGGGTGAAGTATGCGAACTCTCTGAGGACCTTCCTGAGCGTCTTTATCATGGATACCCTCTGGGAAAATCAGACGAGGCAATGGAAAATCCACCATTTGTGGATGATTTCCCCAGCTATAAACATCCAATTTCAAGGGGATTTCCCAGCTAGCCACCTTTGATTACCAGAGGGTACAGCTGGGCATTGTTGATAATTCACAAAGCAACGAGGGGCAGACAGAAGGCAGTTTCAAATCATTCCTCTGCAAACCATCATGAATGGTGAGGTCGGCAAGCGAGTTACTGACCAGGGTGAACAGGTAGTCAGAAACTCGTACAGGATGCATATTCAAGTTGTGTGTATGAATGTGGATGGCAACGTGGCTGTACGTGCGCCACCGGAAACAAATAAAAATAAAACAAATGACCCGCTTTGAAGTCTTAGTCTGAATCTTAGTCTTGACCTCTTTGTATTTGTATATACAGTATATATATATATAATATATATATATACACATCATCACACATACTATACTACACTGCATCTACACTGCATACATGCATGTAATATTGCGTAATGCAATGGTACGAGTAGGTAATGGAAAGCAATGCCATGTAATGTACAAATGGCTCCCACCATTTCTTCTGGTTGGTTGAAACGGGGTTCCCAATCGTTCCCACGTCCACGCAATCCCAAGCTTCAGTGACTCCTCTACCAACCCCTCCTTGTCCGTTGGCACATGCAGGGTGTACCTCGGCGGCAGTCCCAAATTAAGGGAGGCCTTGGTATCCATTGTTTGTCGGGATATACGCTTTGAGGTGGCTATGAATTATCCAAAATTATTGTTTTTTTCTTGGCTTATACAAGCTTTCTACCTATAGTATGTGTATACATATAATATATAGATATTATTTGTACATTATACAATTAAAATTGTCGACGCCATAATTCTTTGGACGTCTTGGTCCCCATAGAACGAGACCATGTATCTTCTCCCCCAACAGTGGCTTCTTTGTGCAAAACTGTCGAAGCACAGAATCCGTCCATCAGGACCATCCCAGTGTCCCATTCATCAGCCACAGACTCACCAGCGCATCGGGAGTTGGATCATCCACGGGGTTGTATATGTCAAGTGACATCACTGAAAAGAAAGATGGAACCAACCTCTTCTGTGGTTGGGAAACTCAATTTCTAGCTCCTTGGCTCCCTAGATTTGCGGGAACATGCGTACCCCTAGCTCCGAACCAATCCCTCCATTCACCACTGGATAGCAACAACTGCTGCTGATCTCACCTCAGCCTCCGGTCGAAAAATCCAAGGTGCACCGTTCGGTCAAAGGTGGTGTATGCATTTTGACACGCACCGAAGGGTGCACCTCAGTTGTTGGGCTGACTGAGTTGGAGGAATTGAATGGTAGAGCATGGTAGAGGTAGATTTTTTGGCCCTACAAATTCATTTGAAGGGAGACTGTGTAAAGTAATAAGGTATGCATGCAAAAGGAACCAGATTCAAAGAGTTTTCTCCAATTTGTTCCAACATTTTCCCCCCTTCGGCTGCTGTGGAAAGGGTTCAAAACACCCAAACAAATTCTAAAATCTCGGACAGGTCTTGGGGCAGGTACAGTAAATCTATACATTCATCATCTGGGGTGTTGGAAACCAACATGTTTATGGCAAAGCTCGAATAACCCCTCATAAAATAGTTCTTGGTGGGACATCGGAATATCGATTAAGAAAAACATGTTTAAAGAAAAACAACAACAAAATCACCAATCAGTTTACCCAGCATTTTTCCCGAGCTTACCATCAAGTTCCCTTTTCTTTGTAGATCATGTCCCCAGCAAGTTGCCACCCTTCACCATTCACCATTCACAAGTATGACAGGTTTCGAATGGTTTCGCAATTACATTGGCTATCTGACTATTTCCCCAAGTTCCTAGTTGCTATGTCCCATTTTGATGGAAGTATTTAACACAATCTAGTCCATTGTTGGCAGTTGGTTCACCCACTCCTCCCCCAATCAACCACCGGAGCCAAGTCAAGCACCTATTGATTCCAAAAATTTCACGATGGCATGATTCTCGTAGGCCTTGGTCGCGGAAAACCTCGGCTTCATCGCTTCGCGAGGAAGGCGTTGATGGGATGGCTCACAGGGGGATGTGTTTTTCCCCCCTCCTTGCTGTCTGCCAGCTCTGGATGCCAGTACGCCACTCCTGGATCGGCTCACCATATGGCGAGCTCAGCTAGCTCGACCCGACCGCCAAATCGCGAGCTCCGACGGCTGTGGGGTGGCGCTGGACCCGAACTCATGCCAGAGAATGCCAGATAGAATGTCGGATAGAATGTCGGAAATTATGCCAATATGTCAGATAGAATGTCAGAATATATGTCAAATAGAATGTCAGAAAATATGCCAGATAGAATGTCAGAATATATGTCAAATAGAATGTCAGAAAATATGCCAGATAGAATGTCAGAATATATGCCAGACAGAATGTCAGAATATATGCCAGATAGAATGCCAGAAAAATATGTCAGATAACATGCCAGATAGAATGTCGGAAAATATGTCAGATAGCATGCCAGAAAGAATGTCAGAAAACATGCCAGATAGAATGTCAGAATATATGCCAGACACAATCTCAGAATATGTAGATGTCAAAATATATTCCATTCAGAATGTCAGAATATATGCCAAATTCCATGCCAGATAGAATGTCAGAACATATGTCAGATAGAATGCCAGGTAGAATGCCAGATAGAATGTCAGATAGAATGTCAGATAGAATGTCATTTGGTGGGGATCACCCGAAGAATTCTTTTTTAAGGGTTCGGTGGTTTGAACCCCCCTTGAAGAATTTATATAGTAGATGTAAATAAACATGTAAATTTACTGTGAGTGTCAATGTAAATGTATATAAATGTATGTACACAAGTCTATAATCATATACCTATTACTGTATATAAAAGTCACCAGGGTCATCATCGCAAATAGGTACAAAACAACAAACAAACACAAACCGGGTCAAGACTTCAAAACTTGAATCGGGGTCCAATTTGCGGATCTGTCCTTGATACAAACCAGAATTTGTGGTTGAATTGGTTGGGGGTTCAGGTGGTCATTCTGTTCACAAATCACAGTATCAATGGCCATTTCAGCTGCCCACAATGGAGGTACTGTACCCTATGAGGCTGTTTTTTTGCGGATATTCCCTTACATAGCCCTTACATAGGCCTTATACATGGTAGGTACCTCTAATTAAGGTTCCTGACATGGCCACTAACAGCATGTTTGGGAGATACAGGAAAACATAGGAAAATAAAAAAGATAGTGGGAACATTAAAGTGTAGAGTACCAATCAAAATGAAAGTCTTGACTTTGGTTTTCTTCTCGTCTTCAAAAATCCACAAGGATATGTTTTCAAAATCCACAAGGATATACCACATTATGTATATTCATATGTAAATAAATATATATATATATATATATATATATTTATTTACGAACAGACTGAGAAAGGCGACTTGAAACACGAATATGTTGCTCTCACAATTTATGCTCTGGCCAATAACTTTGTGAATTGCACATATATACCAATATGTACACATTACCAAATATGTACAGTATGTAAATGTCTGAATGTGTATATGGGGGTTGTTCGAAATCCTTGTTAGATTTTCACCTGATTCAAGTCCTTGCGCTTCGCCCTTGCGCGGTCTTGCGCGGCTGTGGTTTTAANAGCCGAAGAGATAGTACTAGTACTAGTACTAGTACGAGTACGAGTACTAGTACTAGTAGTAGTCCTAGTAGTAGTCCTAGTAGTAGTCCTAGTAGTAGTCCTAGTAGTAGTCCTAGTAGTAGTAGTAGTAGTAGTAGTAATAATAATAGTAGTAGTAGTAGTAGTAGCAGTAGCAGTAGCAGTAGTAGTAGTAGTAGTGGTAGTAGTGGTAGTAGTGGTAGTAGTGGTAGTAGTAGCAATAATAGTAGTAGTAGCAATAATAGTAGTAGTAGTAGTAGTAGTAGCAGCAGTACCAGTAGCAGTAGCAGTAGGAGTAGCAGCAGCAGTAGCAGTAGCAGTAGCAGTACCAGTACCAGTAGNGTAGTAGTAGTAGCAGCAGTACCAGTAGCAGTAGCAGTAGGAGTAGCAGCAGCAGTAGCAGTAGCAGTAGCAGTACCAGTACCAGTAGCAGTAGTAACAGTAGCAGTAGCAGCTGCAGCAGCCGTAGCAGCAGCTGAAGCAGCAGCAGCAGCAGC
>BGPT01000397.1:158711-207004 GCA_003297045.1 Symbiodinium sp. clade C Y103
ATACTTGACCCAAGGTTTCTTTAAGCAATCTTGGACATAGACTTAATTAAATTGACGGGGTTTTTGAACGGCCCTCATATATATATATATATATATATAGGCGCAACGCCTGGGCAAAGCCCAGGCGTTGCAGCGTAGAGGTTTCCCATTCCCAAACACATGTTGATGCAACTATACATTCAATGAAGAAGATTGGGAAGATCAACAAGGGTATTTAGGAATATAAATTCCCACCCCCGTTAAACTTTACATTCAATCGGGAAGATCAACAAGGGTATTTAGGAATATAAATTACCACCCCCGGTCAAATTTACATTCAATTGGGAAGATCAACAAGGGTATTTAGGAATATAAATTCTCACCCCCGTTAAACTTTACATCCAATTGGGAAGATCAACAAGGGTATTTTGGAAGGGAGAGATGATGATGATGATGATGATGATGATGATGATGATGATGATGGTGATGGTGATGGTGATGGTGATGGTGATGGTGATGGTGATGGTGATGGTGATGGTNTGATGATGATGATGATGATGATGATGATGATGATTCTGAGTCCCGTTGTCGTTGCAGTTCCGGGCAAAGCCCAGGCATTTGCCGTATATATACATACATAAAGTAAGTCATTCTATTCCACTGGTTGGTCGGGAACGGGATTCCCAGCTCATGGATTGTGATGATCTCGACTATATATATATAATATATGAATATAACATCATATATCTTGGGTTCTATAATCGCCGAACTCACTTCGACTCAACCCAGGGACCCGAGGTGCTCGATGATGTGAGCGATACCCCGCTCCTCCTGCACGAGTGACAGTTGCAAATGACTTGGTCCAAATTAGTCAGAAAGTGGTTTTAACAAAAAGTGTTGACCATGGTTGACAACTAATAACATGTTAATGGTTAAACGGTTAAACCTCCAAAAGTTCCAGCCATCTCTCAAGGTCCTCTTCTTCCACTAGAGATCCAAAGCCCACTGCCAGAAAAAGTTCGGCTCGTTGCTTTGGTTCCTTGTTCCTGATCCGGCTCCCAATGACTGCAGAAAATGGTGTTCACCAACAAAAAATGGGATCCAGAATGTGTGGTATCCTGCTATCCGAATTATGCTATCTAAATGTAGGTTGCCTGATTAAACCTGTGGGCCCATGATATTCTAAGTGAATCATCCAGGCGCCGTTGTGATGTTGTGTTCCATTGATCCACTGCTGAGACATTTGATACTGGAGAACCTGAAAATAAGGTGTGATAAGCATCAAAACAAGGACTTAAGAATCGAATCGAACGTGGGAAATTACAGTACAATAGATACATGATAAGCACGGAGATAGACACATTGAAAATGGGGATTAGCAAACTCCTAATTGGTTGCAGAATAGTTTCTCAAACAGAAAAACCTCGGTTGCAGGGCTTACCGGATTAGCACACCGCTGCCTGGCTGCCTTCACACGGAAATCCCTCAAATAAGCTGTAAACATATATCCAGGTCGATGCAGCTGCGTTTGAGAAGCGAAAACACATCATCTTCAATGGATATTGGGATGTCCTTCAATAATCTTGGAACAAGGCCAGGTTGAGGTCAACCCACTCTTGGCAAAGGCTGCAATCATTCACAACAAGAATATTTTTTTTCTTTGTATTTCCTCCATGACGGGACTGGGGGATATATAAGCACTGTTTGACCACCTTTCAAGGTCAGGTGAGGTTTCAAACTGTCAAACGGTGGTTAAACCACCACAAACCGTATTTGGGAATTATTGAATCGCTGTTGTTGCGGACACCAGTAGATTTTAATTATACACATACAACAAAGATATGAATTACACGCGCAGGTATACAATCATAAGATGGATGTATATCATAAATATCTGAAGAGACAAAAAATATGTCTATCAGTCTATAATTGTCTGTATGTATATACTGTATATATATATATATATGCTATATATATATATTCATGTATATATATATATACATACAGTGCATACCATGCAAGGCACCGAAGCCGAGTTTCTTCAAAACAAAGTATGTGAGGCCGTTCTTCAGCACACCTGTTCCACAAATGGAGGCTATTCACGAACAAGCATGGGGAGATTAGATTGACCACCAAGAAACTGGGAATACTAGGTGTACGGATATACCCTCTGGTAATTAAACGTAGCTATTGAAAATGGCCATTGAAATAGTGGATTTTCCCATTAGACATGGTGATTTTCCGTGGTTATGTTAGTTTACTGGAGGGTATATATCGATATATATATATATACACACACACTATATACCTTCGATCTATAAATACTGCATGATGATATATTGTTATATGTTGTCATGATTGACCAGCCGGAACTCAGTATTAATCCACTGGTTGTGGTATTGAAAGAACCAGCCAGCTCTGTTGATTCCCAGCGGTTGATATCCCAGGACTTCTGCGGGATCTGCCAAGTTGGAAGAGGAAACCGCAATACATTCATGAACACTGGTATACACGCGCTTGCGTATTTATCAATACAATACACACTATCAAAATCTATCAAATATTCATATGTTGTCATATGTTGTCATATAAGACTTGGAAACACAAGGTCCTCAACATTCTGAAGTAGTTTCACTATTGAACAATCCTAGTGATAAAACCTATCATGGATCATTTCCTGAGTTCACCTTAAAAAAAAAAAAACGGGACATCACAACATCTCCCGAAGCTGATTCGATGGCGGGATGTTTCATCCAACTGCTCGCTCTCAAAGATTTGTTTGTTGAACAAAAGAAGCCATGGACATAATTTAGCAACAATGTATATATACATATGATATACATAACTATACATATATATATATATATATGATCATATATGTATTGCATGAGTATATATATATATATGCATATATACAGACTGTAGACTAAATAGTTAACCCATTCCTCTTACTCTTCCAATTTTGGCTTCCCATTTGAAATTCCCATCTCAAACATGTTGAAATCCGTCAAACTCACCCTGGTTTTCCCGCCTGTAGCCGTCTTTGGCGGGAGCCGAGGCAGCTCATCTTCATCTCTGCAGGAAGGACCTTCCACCAAGGATCGCAGATTGCTGAAAGACGATAGGAGGTCGACCGTCTCCTCACCGGTGGCAGAGTAACGTTTACGTTTTGGGTGGGGGGTTAGATGATAGGCTCATTACTAAGGGAAACAACATGAAACAAATAAGTTGGGTGGTTGCACCAGCCTGTGCATATGCATTTTCTTGCATGTCGACCTTATTAATCCCACGAAATTAGTGCCCTTGGCACGGGCTTTTTTGACATCCTAGGAGACGTAAGTAGAGTCAGTTGCCTCATAGTGGGTTGATAGCCTTGCTAAGAAGGATGAACCACTGAATACCCAGCTTTCCACAGAATATCCATAAACTGGATGGGGCTGGTAGATACATCTACGAGCTTCATCGGTGATACCGTTGATATCTACCAAAAGGATCATGAGCCATAAACTGGTACACCTTCAACCATCAACCATACATAATCACACCATCCGGCAATGGAACAATTCCTCTATATTTTTTCCCATCAAACATGGGCCAAAGAGATCCTTTAAATACTGAAACTTGTCTGGTTGGCAAACGTACCAGCAATTCATACAGTGGCGGTTTAAATACCATATGCTAGCATGGCCCCATTTTTTCCCACTGTATATATATATATATTTATGCACATACATATACATGCATATATCATTATATATCTATAGAGGAAAAGACAGGTGACAACAGGGAGGATGAGCCTCCATTAAACGACGAACCAATCAGAAAAGGCTACCTATCAGCTGGATGTAAATTCTGTCGGAAAAATGCTACTAACAATCACTGGAGCATATCCATTGTTTAAAAACTCACGCCTCTTGGCTTGGTTCTGCTGCATGGTCACCAGCCCAAAACTGGCTTGACTTTGGCATCACTAGCCGGGCCAAGCCGGGAGTGGGCGCTGGTTCCCCTTGCCACTTCAATATCCATCCTAGTTTCGAGGTCCATCGCTTTTGACCCATCCCCATATTTATCATTTACAAAACTGGGATCATCCACAGAACCGGTGAGTGACATCGCAAAAAAAAAAACGCCTGGCCTCTGGCATGGCAGGCTCTGCCATCGTGATATGTGGCGGGGATATTGAGAACTAGTTGATATGTATTATACGTATTACAAATATATGTATATATTATATAATATATGTATCACGTGTTTACATGTATGTATATATATATATATATACAATACAGTCAAGTATACATAAGTATATACATAAGTATACATATATTGTGCATATATACATACATGTTGTGCATACATATATACACACACAAAAACATGAGTATTGCAAAAACATATATACAAGTATACATGAGATTACATGAGTCCACTTTGGACTAACAATTGGAGTCACCCATGGGCCTTCAAAATGACAATGCACATGGCAGCTTCTTCACTTAGATTAGATGTCTCATATGTTTGTTTCTTTCATGTTCTTTCACTCATTCCTACACAGGACAGC
Organism: Symbiodinium sp. clade C Y103; assembly: GCA_003297045.1. Lineage (NCBI taxonomy): Eukaryota > Dinophyceae > Suessiales > Symbiodiniaceae > Cladocopium > Cladocopium sp. clade C. The sequence goes on from BGPT01000397.1 coordinate 163,252, forward strand.
TTCATGAAACACTGCCCTGTGACTTGGATGCAAAAGCTGCAGAAAATCTGATGTCAAACACATTCCAGCTGTGCTCGACGTTTGCAACCCCTCTTTGCAGGCCTTGAAGACAAACATCTGTCAAAGAAAGAAGCAAGGGGCAAAGAGTATGAATGGTATCTTTTCATCCAGATTTATCTTTCCCGTCCACATTTTGCTCCGCTCGCTTCAACAGTCACACTGTTTCCATCCTCAGCTGGGACGTAGACGCTCTACTTTGAGCGGTGACGAGGGTCATTCAAAACCGCCTCATCCGAAAGTGTAGAATCACTGCTCTTCAGATAGGTTTAGAATGAGCATTTCTTCATATTATTTCTTCCCTTGAGCATTTCTTCCCTTGACTCGATCTCAATTTGAAAGCATACTGCATCGCAGCAATTTTGGATTCTTTGGGAGTTCAACTCAGATGGCTCTTGGGCCAGGGGTTTCAAACAGCCCAAAGTTTCACTTGCGATTTCGCTCCGCTGAAACGCAAATTGGCGTCGCTAAAATTCCTCAGCACATCAGGATCACTGGGAAGAGCAAGAAGAAAATTGCCTCGATCCAGGTTTCAGGTGGGCAAAGGGAAAGCAGCCAGTGCGGCAGGAAATTCTTCGGTACCTACAGAGGTGCCCTATGGTGCAAGGTTCAAGGCACGTGTGACCCGTGGTCAAAGATGTGGCACAGTAGCTTCAATTTGAGTATCTGCACGGGCCATTGATGAAGTGGAATGGCGGTACCCCATGGCAAACATCAGGAAACAATCCATAAATTTCTGATGGGCTAGAAGCAATGATGATATCTGTAAAGGAATGGAGTATAGAGAGGAAACGGGGTCAGTTGGGCATACCATTGGCCATTATTGATTATTGATCGATTGGTTGTGAACATGGTGTATTACCCCTGCATCAATCAACCTACAAATGGGAAGAAACTACATCTCATGACGAACCTCGAGTACCCTGCCCGAGCTTTTCAATGAAGAAGCAAACAAATGTATTCCTCCACTTGTGGAACACAAGAACCAACTATTGACCTATCCAACCAAGATTTTCAGAGAGCTCGGTAAAATTTGGCCAGTACTAGACTGGTTCCCATGTTCCGTTGCCCAAACATCAACCCACAGTATGATATATATATATATAATATGACGTATTGCCTGCATTGGATCCTTCATAGATCGGATCGCCATAACCGCCCTGCCAAAACACTCAAACAAAAAATTGAGAATAAACACGAAGGAAACACATGTCATGAGCAAGGTCTCATATTTCCAAAATCTTGGCACATGTTGAACTGTCTCTTCTACTCCGTAAACCGCTTCACTTCCATTGTCAGGTTGTTGCAATGTGCCCGGACCATCTGCGATCGGCATCAACTATGAGCTATGCGGCCATGCTTTGGGAGAGAGGGTGACCGCAACCCGATGAACAGCTCATCTAAAGCCGTTTGCTTGTTCTAATGTGTGTATTGACTGCTACAACATCTCACAAACTCAGTCATTCAGAAGATATAAGACCCTCTCGAACTATGGAGTGCAGTGGCGTCTGAAAAACATTCATTGATTGCATGAAATAGAGACATTCATGTTTGTATATACATATATATATATATATTATACAAATGTAACATGTATTTATATGTATATTATACATATGTGTGATCCATCCGTTTTGAACAGGATCAGTATGTCGTGGCCCCCATTACGCACTGGACACAGCCCGTCGCTGTATAACTACCCGGCACAGGTTCTGAGTTCACAGCTACGGTGAAATAAATGCAGGATTTGCCGATCTTGTATGGAAAGAAAACGACACCTGAGCAGTGCACTTGCCATCTCAAAAGGTGCTGGCTGAAACATAGAAGTGGACACCCGGCAATGAGGGAAACATCATCTAGAATATTGTGGAAAAAAAACACGGAACACACAACACAAATCCAAGCTGTTTTCCGTATGGTTTTCACCAGTCTCAAGGATGACCTTGGCATACCTCATTGGGCAAAAATGGTCCAACCGCAAAGCTAGGGATGGCATCCAGTTCAATAGGAAAGCATCAAATAACCGAATTTATTGGAGCCTCAAAAAGGGTGAGGTACTCATAAAATGTCCCTTTTTAGTGGGAACAAAAGCAAACAATTATCATTATCTATGGGATTTTCTGGGTGCCAACTTGTGAGGCATCCCCACTGTGCATTTCGATCAGGTGCCCGGCCAATAATAGTAGAGGTCATAGCCACAGCCACGCAAACACTGGTTGTGAACCTGACACAACAGACTCTCAGGACCTGGTATGTCACAGCTGGGCTACTATGCGAAATATAGCTGAATACTTTATGGGGTCTTGGTTGGTTTCATTAACTCAAGTTTACTTGTCAACGTGGTTGTTGAACCCCTGGTTTGTTTTGTTATAGCTTCATTGGGGGTCCTTCCTTTGGAAGAGCAAACGAATCATCTTTTCTTCGGGGCACCGCCACTTAGATCATCAATGGAGGTTTGTATGCACAATCCTGGAAGTGAGCATGGATATTTATGAAGTGGGTCAGAATTAGTCAGAATATTTCAGAATTATTTACAGTAGATTTTTACCGGGAGGAGTCAGGATTCTGATAGTCTGACCATATTCTGACCCCCAATTCCAATCACCATCAGTCCAAACTTCTTTGGATGCCCTCCGGAACCAGAGCAATCGGCAATGGAAGATACAGGTTTAATAAAGGGCAAACATGAAATACATGAGAAATAAAACTTCTTCTTTTTCAGGGGGTCATGTGAGCAGGTCGCAAAATTTTGTCCCTTATTAATATTCTGGCCATTGCAAATGTGTGGTTTGGATTGTTTACCTTCAAACCTACATTTTTGCATACATGTGTATAATAAATGTAGATATCAGATATCAAATATAATCTAATATATATATATATATACATATATGTTATGTATATATATATATGTAATGAGAATATATGTAATATATATATATATATGTATATAAATATGTAAAATATCTATAACATATATGTACAGTATATAAGTATATATCTACATTGTGTATGTATTCTATGATTATAGGCGCTGATGAGCCAAATGCCGTCTGTTCAACGTTGATTGCCCAGGCAAATCAGACGTGAATTCAGCTTACATGCAGAAATAACGTTGGTAAAGCGTGGTAAAACAAGAATAGACCACCCATTTTGGAATGGTCGGAATGGTTTATACATTCACCTATTTATTGTAAAATTGAGGATGGGTTTATTCTTGTTTGACCAACATTACCAAGGAATGGAATGCAATTTTGTCGCACAAAATCCAGTATGTGTTGTCCCCTTCTACTATTTCAGGGGGTATCATCGTTATCATGATGTAGTCATACCCAAAGAGGGGTTGTCCTTAGGCTTACCGCATCATAAATATTATTTCACAACTCACAAGTATTTATCTGATCCATCCGTCGTTCTATTCTTTTCAACATTGTATTTGCCCTTGCTGGCTCATTTGTTGAGTTCGACCATGCAACCATTGGAACAACCAGGGCCCTACATCTGACCTTGGCACAGCTGCTCTGAGAACATGCCTCAGGGAGCTGAGCAAAAATTGATAAAATACAATATAATATCGGATGTTGAATATTTTATGACCCTCGTGACCCACAAATAAATTTGTTGCTTCATAGTTCAGGTTGTTTATTGTACATCATCCCATGCTAAAAGGGGAGTGCCCCATTGTTGACCATATGTTGACCGTGCCGAAACGGCCTCGCGGAAGAGTTCTTCACCGAGTTCATCACTGGGTACAAATGAAGAAAGGCCTGCGAGACCAGAACGAACTGCTGAAACAGGGCGATTGTTTAGATGAATCCAATATATTATGGGCAAATTATGGGCAAATTAATTAAAATAATTCACTAACTTGAAAATAAGGCTATATTTGGATAGTTACCCCTTACTAACCGTGATTCGAGTGAGGCTGCGGTGAGGTCGTTAAAATTTACCCTGATGAATCAATACAACACCGTTATGTAGTCACAATGTGGTAAAAATAAAGTAAAATGAAATAACATGCAAGGACGCCATGTTGTGTGGTATGTCCCATTGAACACCGGAAGGCATGTTTTTTTGTCGATTTTTATGCTGGATCCGCAAGACTGGAAGCAGGTTCAATTTCAGCGACTTATTTGGTGACAAATTCCCTGCATGCTCCAACGTCAAGAGGAACATCAACGTCCAAATCCTCATCTGAAAAAAACAGCTGAGGCAACAACAAGGCCCTCCCAGCCATGACATCTTTGGATGCCAGGCTTTCAGATCCATGGCTAGACGCCGGTGAAACACGAAAAACAGGGATCAACACTGGTTTCATACCAAAGCCCGGACATTTATCAACAGCGTTCCAAACAAACTTTTGCTTTCCGGATGTCAGTAGGTCAATCACTATGGTTTCCATCATTCCAATCATGTTCCAGGCCACATACTTATGAACCACCCAGTTTCGGGATTAGAGCTCTTAGTCTTGTTTACCATTTTTTGGGCTAACTCCCCGCATCAGAAATCACTGCTGAAACTGAAACCACCCCTGAAGTAGATGAGGTCCCGTGATGCCAACTCAAGCAACCTTACCTCTGAGAAAGAGAAGTAGATTCCAGCAACGAGAATCGACAGTACCTGGCCACGTTGTTCATTGATGTTCATTGTGTCTGTGACAGGGGAATGGTTAAACTAACAAGGAGGATCACCACGAACCGGCATCCGTGGAGAAATCAATGGGAGACAGGAATGGGAATTGAGTGATGCAAGCATGCAATATTCAATATACCGTAATATACCATAATATACCGATGGATGTTGTGCAAATAGTGGGGATATAATAGCCCAAAAGAATCTGGTATCATGACCCACGAATACCCTTTGGCTGCAATCATTGTTGATCTGTCCTGGTCAGCCAGATATATATATATATATAGGTGGCTCGAAATGGTCCGCATATTTGGTAATCCAACCACTTGACCATCGATTTTGCAGATGTGTAAACATCTGAAAACAGGATGATGTCCCCGAAACCAGATACTTTAGTCATGATCGTTTCATAAAAGAATGGTTACTGTTTCTGGAGAAATCTGCAAAAGTCAGATCCCAAATGCCCTGGGACCTTCTGGATCCCATTATTTCACAACCATCATTTATGCTGAGACTATCTTAGACTGTTTTTCCGATGGGAGAAGCTCATCCCACAAGGATTTCCTAAACAACATCTGGGTCTGAAAATAGGCTATACCCCCAATGAAATCGTCATTGTCCATGGGGATTTCATTTTTTGATTCACCCATGGATTACCCATCTGGATTCACCTATCTATCGAAAATACCTTGGAGTCAGGCCTCGGTTGAGTATTGTTCACTATATCAGAAACCCGACAATGTTCTTGTTTCATTTCATTTCCCCATATGTTAATCAAAAAAACAATTGAACCATGTTAAACCATATTCAGAACCAATGTTAACCCAATGTTAAACCCATATGTTCAATCACGTTTCGGAGCGCACCAGCAGCCGAAAAGTCCAAGTCCCAAGGCCTAGCAGGTGCTGTGGTGAAACACAGCGCACCAAGGGACGTCCAAAGTCGGTGCGTTTTTTGTTTGCCAAGGAAACAAAGAAATGGTTGATACGCTTTATCTTCAAGAGATTTAAAGAGTCATGTTGTTACCTAAACCTTATCATTAAGTTAAGGCTTAAGGAATAATATGACTACAAGATCCAACTAGATGTTATATTACAATTTATTCATGAATTATATATATAAAATTGGGGATTTGGATAAGACTTTCACTGGGTGAACTTGACGGGACCATTACAGAGAACATGTTTTCATGTTTGTAAATGGTTCAATGCAAGTATCTCATGCCTTGCCCGAAAAGTCAAGGGCAAATTGTTGGCCGTAATTCAGGACTTCCATCAGGTCTTCGTTGTGTTTCTAAGACACTGAAATCACAAAACAAAAAAAAAACCTCTGGTGAACTAACATAGCTATTGAACATCACCATGTTAATTTTTCAAAATCCACTATAAACCACCATTTTTGAATGGCTATGTTAGTTTACCAGAGGGTAATTCAACTTTCAAGTTGAACATCTTTGATTCTGGGTCATGATGGAAGATCCCCCCAACGCCCACATTGAGGTCCCAGCCTACGTCCAGGTTGCTATGCTTTCGAAGGTCTGCAAAGCAAGCTTCCAAGGACCTGTTGCCCTGCGCAGCTTGGGCTGATGTTTGAAATCCCCCAAGATGGGACATGTATCCACCCCTGACCTTCCCTCTTCAATGATCGATTTCATCCCATTTAATGCTCCAGGGATGGGATGGTTCCGTATGTTTGCTCGCAAAATCATACGTTCACTGCATATGATAATGCATGGATCGTATTGGCTTGAAAACATCGACACATTGTGTAAGAACTTCAAAGTCAGAGGCACATGTCCTGACGCCCAAAGAAGAATCTGTATAGCCTATAACCTTCCAAACACCAGCAAGTTTTGTCTTCATGAAACTACAATCATATCGACAGGATATTAGGCTATCGACAGAGGTTGTGATGGATTTGGAGGTGCCAATCTCCTCAGAATTGTCGGCTCCCCCCCCATGTGACTCCTCAAAGAGCCGAAAGATCTCGGGCGTGGCAACCTTGGTTCAGTCACCGGTCAGATCGCAAGAATCCGAAACCGAAAAGGAATCCCAAAAAATCAAATGACACAATACAACACACAGTTTTTTGTTGGGCTATCAAAAGGGGAGAACAAAATATAATGTGTTTCATGTTCACCCGTCAAACTGTACAGATATCCAGCATACAGGCAGCAATCAGCATAGGTACAAATAGAGTCACCATATCACCCATTGCTAGGGCATCTCCAAACATGGATAACCACGAAACAAATCCCCTCACAGATTTGGTGGGAATTCTTATTGGAAAGGCGGGGGAACATGACAGGAACATGAGTAAATGTGTATACTGTATACCTGTATACCTGTATACCCACACAGTTTATCACAGTTGTACGAAGTTGATCTTTGCCAGCACATCATGTTCCTGCATCAAAATGACCAGTCGGTCAGTCGGTCTGCCCTTTTCTTTTGTTTGGTTTGTCCAATCTCTTGATAAAACAAAAATCAACACTTTGTTAATGAATTCAAATCCTTCTTATGAATGTGGTTGTCGGTGATTACTAAGCCCTTAATATGTCCCGATTATTGGGGAGATCATCTGGTTAAAGCATGCTAAAAGGTTCCCCAGGTTAATCACTCGAAACCAATCAGCCATAGCCGGCAACAGCCACGATGACCGGCCCAGTGACACCAGTGCAGCACCCGGCCACGAAGTTGCAACCTGGAGCAAACATATCCCAACATTTTGACAAACATCTTGACTAGTAATACATTCACATATACTGTAAGCAACATTACTCAAGTGTGAAACAAAGACTGACATAAGTTGTTGAAAAAAAGGCTGACACAACTTACAAAAAATAAATATGCCATACAGTACAATACAGTATATCTTGGTATGTAATGTATTATAGTGTGTACTGAAACAAACCAATCTGGCAAGTCCTTGCATGGATCTCCTAGAGGTCATTGATGGTGAAGAGACCCTGGTACCGGGATGTTTTCAAGTACACGTTCTCTGAAAAGGTCATTGAGAGGTATAGTACTAGTGATAGTGCCCACATCAATTCCCTTGGGAAATTTGTTTTTCCCTATTGGACAAGTCAATGTGATCAGTGATCATGTATTGTTCACATCCCAAAAAATATAGCCAGAACGGTGATCATGTTAAAACTGTTGGGATGGATTCATAATGACCTAATTTGGGATCGTTTGGTATTGGAACCAGTTTCTCAAATTTGGGTTTGTTCAGTACTGGGGTGTACCTCCACATGGCCATTTCAACTGGAAAGATTGACGATTTGGGTATAGGCGGTATAGGTCATAATTGGGTACCCCAATAATTCACTGGTTAGAAGTAAACATACTAAAATCCGTGGTTCCAGGGGCTAATTTTTTGAGCTATCCCCATTTCACAACCATTGGAAATGGAAGTATCCCATGGTATCAGACCCATTGGACGCTGATCCAACGAAGCCGAGGTCAGGACTAAAGCATAACCAGCTGTCAGGGCAAATCTGGTCCTGACCCCAAGCCCTGAGGCCCCCCATTCCAAGATCCTGAACACCAGAAAATAATGACAAGTTATTGCAGGAAGTCTTGATGCAGGCTATGGTTGTCAGGTCAAAAGCACAAAATCGCCTTTTGTTCAGACCAAAAAGAGCGGTGATTTATTTGGGTCCTCCCTCCAAACAATAGTTTATCTCGTAGGTTTTGATCAATCCCCATGAAAAAATCATAGAGTCCAATGACCGTCCAATGATGACCGTCCAATGATGACCCGCCCTGGCCTCGATGTGGGACTTGGGCAATCTGATCTGGGAAACCCAAAACCAAATCCTACCACTTGCGCCCTCTGGTAATCCAACATGGCGTGCTGGTAAATCCAGCATTTACAGTCATACTGTCATACTCATTTATCTCGGTGATTTTCCCAGCTATAAACCTCCACTTCTATAGGATTTCCCAGCTTGCCACGTTTGATTACCGGAGGGTATCCCCATTATATCCCACTATATCCCCGTCATATCCCATTGTACCACCATTTTTGTGTTGGTGAACTCCCAATTGTTGTTGATTAACAGCCCATTAAATCACCATTTGGTTGATATCCCATTCAATCACCAGTTTTGTTGTTGTAAATTCCATTCAATCACCTTTTTGTTTGGGTTTACATCCCATTCAATCACCAGTTTTTTGGAGGATCAACATCAACACTTCAGCCCTCCTCCAGGGCCAAGCCGATGCGTGACTTCCGGGCCTCCTGGACCTTGATTCTGGACCGTTGATAGAGTGAATATACCATCTATCATAGATATGTAACATATCAAATTATACACATCTATAAATCTATATCTATATCTATCTATGTCTATCTATATATACATGTATCCAAAAATATTGAAGTATGTATATACCATTGTAAGCCTTGCATAGACATGATTATATATGTCTACAGACGGGGAACTATGCCAAAATATGCGGGCGTTGATTGATGTGGGCTTTTTGGATCATTTAGGATGGTCAAAATTCGACCCAATTTTCCCTTCATTAGGGCACCCACCACCTTCGCTGACCTTTTTTTTGCATGTCATGCATATCGGTGACCTGCGATATGTTCAGGACCACTGGTGATAGAGCTCTAGCAACTCTAGCAACAAAATACCACTCTGAATGTTGACACTGTCCATGCCCTGCGAGTGAGCAGCAATCCCTACTGAAAATCGATCCGAACTGACTACTGGGATGATGAAAATAACACAAATGCCTTGCAACAGGGATATCCTGAGATCCCACTAATTACATGGTGATGTTTCAAAATTGGGGTACCAATGCACTCAAATATTTGGTCATGTCTTCAATTGAAGCATCCATTTTCAAATATTGTTGTCGGACATTCATTTTGATCCATCCGCACATCGGACTTAGAGCGAATAAACTTCACTGCGTAGCTCTGTATCGATTATGCGGTTGGGAAAGTCAATTAGAAGCTCCTTGGCTCCCCATCTGATAGGGAATATGACAACCCCTAGCTCCTTCCGTTCCATTCACCACTGGCTAGTCTATGCTTTCCTCATCTCTACATATCGCATCGCTTCTCATCGCATGCCACGGACCCCAAAAACTTGCTTGTGTTTAGTATATAGGGAATGGGGCCATGGGATGATTGTGAACATACGGCAATGGATTGGATCATTCCCCGATTCCTTCAGTTTCTAAAAAACACAACAAGTTGCAAATAGTTTTGATTTCCCTTCATGATCCATGGATTAGTGGGAAAAAACATCCCACTAAACACCAGTTAAAGAAGTTATGATTCTTAATCACTACAAACTACGATTATCCAGCACTACCAATTAATTAATCCAGGACTACAACGATTACTAGAAGTAATCCCTACTTTTTTTTTCCCATGGATGACTAGTGGCAACTCAGCACGGAACCCTCAGTTGCTTCTCGTCACCGAAAGGTAAAAGTGGCACCAACCTGCAGATCCATTGCCAACGAGGTCACTGATACTACCGTAGCTCCAAAACGTGATTTTAACATATAAATATATGATCATCATGATTGGTATTGTTATTATTGTTACTAGTATTATTACTATTATTACTTATATATATATGATATTTATGATCGTTATCATCAGTGCTATTAAAACTATATATTATACATACACTGTATATTTATGTATAGTATATCATAATTATATTTAAACATATTATAAATATTATACATTAACAGGATTAGACAATAGTCACCAAAACAAAACAGGGGGAACTACTTGGATTTACTTGAGAGACCTCTCAAAACATGCTGCCAAAACCTGTTTATCGTTGTTTTGTTGACGTCGTCAATTGTTGGTTGCCAAGGGATACTGGTATAGCAACCCAAAAGTAGATAAATGGAAAGGTGAACATCTGGAAGTACCTTCTGGTGCTGACTTTACGAAACATATGTTTTTGAGCAAACAGGAAGAACTATTGAAGATAATTCAAACATATATGTTTGGAGAATCCAAGAATTTTCTGAACTTTACGGTAACAGAGCTGCTTTTCCATGCCTGTAGGGTAGCAGAGTTGCCTCTCCTCGATGAGAATCACTCGCCACCTATCAGCTGCAGCTGCTGGACAAGCAGCACACAGCACTTTTTTGACACCATCTTTACTTTTTTTTGTAGGTTTCACTGGATTGGTTTATGGGAAAATTTACAGGAAACCCCTATATTTCATGGGAAAATCCATGGTTTCCTGTAAAATTTCCCTTAAACCAATCCAATGAAGGTTAGACCATGTTTTTTTAAACGTTGATATTAATTATGAATTGTGGATGCAGCACCAAAAACAAACAACATGGTGTAGCGACCATGTCAACTAGGAACCCAGTTTCCAGGGATGGTCAGCCAATGATTACAGTACTCAGTATCCATTGGCTATATGGGTATGGCTCAAAATTATTAACCCTATAATTGGTTGGTTTATCTTAATTTACCATTACAAATTACCATTCTTGGTACCATAATTTTGACCCATAGCCATATCTGAAGTGACATCAGGAACCGGTCAACGACCATGGATTCAGCCCAGCAATCTCGACATTGGGTCCGTGAGCTTTGGATGGCTTGATTTCTGGTGGATTCTTTCAAACAGAACTTTGAATGGCTCGAAACTTCACAGAAGATTCTCCCAGCCCAAAGGTCTTATAGATCAATCCTGTCGTGTGTTTGGGGATGTTTGGGACTTGCCAAAAACGATGAAAACATGACTCTGCGATGACTATCTCCAAGTACTCCTAACCAATCTCCAAGATTACCGGCTGGTACTCCAAGCTGGCAATGGACCCCATGGCTGATTGGTTAATGGGATGGTTTATCATTGGCTTTACTAGTCCAAACATGATTTGTTCAGCAAGATAATCATCCAGACCTGTGTTTGCAAAGGGAAACAATCCATGTGCACACATGCTTTGCAACGCAATGGGAAAACCCGCAAATGATGTTGTTTTGCCTATGGTTTACACAATGGCAGAAAACGGAACACATGTATGTAAATAATCGTTCAAAACATGGCAATCATCCACACATGCTTTCTAGTGGGAAAACCTTCCACGTTTTGCTTCAAAAACAAATCATCCAAATGATATGAGCGACGACTTTATTTGTTACATATGGGCCATATGGGCAATGGGAAGTAAAGAAGATTGATGGAATCCACCCTACATCGTTTGCACAGTTTGTAAATATTCGAAGAAACATGCTTCTGGTGCTGATTTCTTTTCCAACGCTGTCACACTGTTAGCTCTTCAGATAAGATGTCAAGAATTCCTAACCCGTTTTTTGGAGTCTCGTTACATCGTTCTGCACCTAACGATGGATCCTGGCCAAAACCAGCTTCCTGCCGAATACTACATTGAATTGTCCTCTAAATGTGGTTGCTCATCCAAATAACCCAACTGATCTTCTTGTATAATCGCAAAGTCATCCACACATGATCATGTCCATGGGAACATAACCAACAAATATCATTGATGGGCAAAGCATCCATAGATGATTTCTTAGGACTGGAAACATCATCCAGGCATCGTTAATTGAAATAGAAAATCATCCACTATAGAACTGTTCAATGAGCAAATCATACACAACGGATATTTTCGTGGGTAATATGTTACACTCTGGCAATTCAACATAGGTATATGGAAAATCACCATGTTTCATAGGTACATCACCATATACAATATAAATCATCTATAAATGGCCATGTTCCATGGCGCCACGCCTGAAGGGCCAGAATGGTGGCACTTCCTGCGAAGATCACTTCAAATCGAGCTCGAAGGTCACCAGCTTGAGGCTCCTCGCCGAAAAATCGCGGCTGGAGTCGCTGGAGTTGGTTGGAGATGGAATAGGGACCAATGGAAACTTTTTGTGTAATGTTGTGTACCCATAAAATAGCCATTGAATAGGGAACTCTGGAGGATAGAAAGGGGTACTATATTTTCAGACAAACCCATATGATGTTCTGGATACCCTCTGGTAAACCAATACAGCTATTGAAAATGGCTGGTTGATAGTTGATTTGCCTATTCAAAATGGTGTTTTACCATAGTTATCTTAGTTTACCATAGGGTATCTTGGATATCTTTGGTATTTTGGATATCTATGGATATTAGATATCTTGGATACCTTTTTCTTTCTATGGCTATTTCGACTCAAAGTAAATCGAACACAAAAAACCTTGATCCTCACAGTAGCCATCAAAATTTGACAAATCATGTTTAAGGATATGTTTGGATATGGTTGCTATTTGGAGAGTATAGTGTTCTGACTGGCTGTCATGGCCAATCTGTGATTCACCCAGGATTCCGCCATGGTGAACTGGTAAAGAAGCAGTTGAAGCTGGAAAAAAACCTGCACCAAAATGGGATCTAATATCAATCTATACCATGATATCCCTTGACTGTTTGCAACCAAGCACCCATCAATCTACCATGAACACCAATTGAATTTCCCAGCTAGTGGTTTGTCAAAACTTGGGTACTCCAACAGAGGTCATATCAGTCATATCAGCTTATCCATTCTTCATACTGGGGCCAAACAAAACTAGTCCATTGGAACATCAAATAGGCAAGGGCTCAGGGCTCCCGCCCGCATTTGGTCTAGCACTTGTGGCCATCAATCCATGGCTTCTATGATCTTCTATGCCTGTTTTGTGGGGGTGGAACCTACATTCACATTCACTAGCCATCAGTAAATCCATCAAATCCATCAAATCCATCAAACCCCCATCAAACATCCATCAAACACCCATAAACCACTTTTTTTCCCAACAACAAATCCGTGCAACCTCTGAGTTCCCAGAAAACTCCCATCCCAAATGACCAATCTGCAGCGCCTGGGCGACATGAAGTGCGGTCCAAGTGGTCTCCGCACCCGTCCTGGGCACAAAAGGGAGTCCAGGGGTGCTGTACCCAGGAGATCCCAGGAGATGTTTTGGGATATGTTTAGTTTAGAGGATATATGATAACCATAAAAACATATATTTTTACATATCAAATATGGGTGTCAACTTCAACTTGAGGGGACATCCCATCTTCTGGACCTTTTTGATAACAAACATCTGCAAACGTTATGATCAAGAAATTGTTGGATGCCTGGGCACCCTATTTTTAGACAAAGAAAACTATCTGACACTATCCTTTGAGGGGAGTCGATACTTTCGAGATATTTTGAAACGGCAGAGCAAACCGTGCAAAATTCAAGCAGCACACTGGTGATTGCACAATATTAAGCCTGGTTGAAGCAAAGAATAGGCACAGAAGTACATTGAGGAAAACATAGAATAGCTGGGATTGAATTCGAAGAATGGAAAACAAAGTGACAAACACATGGGGTTTCACAGGATCTGACTAAAGAAAGGGGTGTCTGTCTTGTCGAAGGAGAAAAGAGGTGGGAAATTGAAACAGTATTTTGGAATTTGCAGGGTGTACTGTGAGCAACTGTGGAAATTAGACAACCAGCATGATCAGCATAAGAGATCGAACTGATTCCATAAAAACTTGGCACAAATTGGACTGGAGTGGAAAGCCCTCAGATTTCAAGAATAGTGCCAGGATTAGGAATGTCATTGAATACCGGGAAGATGCACAAAGATGATGGGTATTTAAAAGTAAAACCAAGAGAAGAATACGTGTGTCTGTGTGTGTGTGGGTCAAATTTTATGACCATGGGGACCACAGATTTTGGTCATGAGCACCCATCCAGTTTTGGGATACCCAATTTTGACCACTACCATGTCACTAACAAGACCAGGGGATAAAGCCAAAACAAAATAGCTGAAACAAGAGCGTGGCTATAATGAAACAACACGGTTGATGAAATCAACATGAAACCCAACATGTGGAGGATACGACTGACCATTGGAAAACCCGAAGCTGATTTGGCCAACAAACATAGTCAGAGAACACAGCAGTGGGAAACGATTGGACACATGACCAAGTATCGACCAAAATGGTAGCACAAAACCTATAGTGATATTTGTGGTGGCTAGGGGCCAGGTCCAAACATAGCAGAACTTGATATACCACAAGATCTGGATGAATGTATATAATCAATTATAATCTTACATAATCATATATACATAATCATACAATTCCAATCCTGATTTGACGTCATATGTCGCACGCTTCCGAAGTAAGCTTCATTGATTCAGTGTGGTCGTTGTGAACCGGTTCATCCCAAGAAGCGAAACTGGCGACAGTCTCCACTATCTCTGCTGACCAGCAAACAAAATTCAGATAGATATTGAAAAAGGAGCTTACGCAACTTAATCTGTTCAGGATGGCGAATTTAGTGCCAAATAAAGCTGACTATGCAACCAAAGAATGAAACCCAAGATCTCCCTTTTTGATAGTTGCAGGGCAAACATGGAAAACATGTCTTACATCGACTTGGTTGGGAATGTGTGAACATGTGATGCGTCCCAAAATGGCAAACACCTAACGCAGCCGAAACCTCAATAAGCCAATGGATTTTGGGGTCCGCTCTTGTTGGACAAACCAAACGAACGCTGGGAAACCTGGCTATAGGTGGATGATGTGACTGACCCCATATGACTGTGACTCGGCCGAGCGGAGAAGGGACCTCCAGTAGAAGAAGCCATCTTTGTGCTGTTGAAATCTCATCTGTCCATCTCGGCTGCACACCTGCTGCTGGGGCCGAAAACTCCAAAGCGAACTACACTATACTTGGATGGGGATGGGACTAATGAGCTGGTGATCCTAAGCGGGTTGATACATGTTGACACCCATGAAATACACTCAGTGATGTTTGCTAATTTTGGATGATGTTCCCATTAAAACCTCCATTTATAGGGGATTCTCCATGGCTATGTTAAATAACCAGAGGGTAACTCACTCACGATCTCCAGTTAGCTGACTCCATAGCCCATCGAAGTGTACCAATCAGATTCGCCAGCTTGAGTCCACTATGTCCACTGTCTCCTTTGTGGAGAATTCACAAATGTTTCAATCACGGAGATTGGGCTAAGCCATTGCCATGCTAAGCTTGGATACCAAATGTATACATGTATGTATATATATATATTGTCAAAAAAACACATATGTTGTTTATTATTATCACATATGTTTGGAAAAAAAAGGTGGAAACATGTACTATATGTATAAATGTATGTACGATAATATAATAAACACTATGTATAATATATATATATATAAATCTATCTACATGTATATATGATATGAATATAATATCTGTATATGATTATTTAACTATACCGTAGAACATCATCCCAAAATCGTTGCGATTTTAACGTCCAAAGGGCTGAGGGTTCAATCCAAACAGAGCCGCCTCCGAGCCCAAGAGTTTCGCGGCCGAGCGGAAGTCTGTGCACCTGGGTCCCAGCCAGATCGGGTTTCTATCCCGCAGGTTTGACCATGACATAGGGATGTTTAATGTTTGGGGGATGGCATTCTGGATCCATACCATATACATAAAAAATATCATGTCATGTGTATGTATATATATATATATTTATACATGTATATATATATATACATAGGAGTACGTATATATTATGATACTAGATGATACTTGTAGATAAGAGTAAGTGGGAAGTTCCCATGTGTGACCGGTTCATGAATCCCTTCTCAGTAGTATTAAGCCTCTCCCAGCTCACCATTTCTTCATTCCTTGAGACCAGCACTAGCCAGAGGTCCTACTAGGGATGTCCTTCTTGCAGCAAGTTTTGACAAGGTTATTCTGTATCCGAGCTTTAAAATAATTTTCTAATATGTTACATAGTTTCTACAGGTCTGCACATTCAAAGTCATTTTTTCACGTGCCCCCGGTTCGCCTCACTCGGAAGAACTGATCCCTATTAGTAAAACCTGGCTTCAGACAGGGAATTTCTATATATGTACGGTACGTATTTTTTCATTGCTTAGGAAGAGAACGTGCTTTTGTCAGTTGATAAGGGTTCATACTTGCTTTTAGGTATCTACTTCCCAAAGCAAGCTGTGGAAAGACTTTAACCACTAAGTCTGTGTAAAATATTCCAAAAAAATACATTACAGTGGAGAAAGGTTTGTTTCACTCAAATAAAAATCGAGTCTGGACTTGATTCTTCATGACTTCTCCAATTCTTATTTATGATTCCCACGTTGAATTTGAGGGGACCACTCTATTCCACTGCGGCTTATAGCTTCATGGCTGGAATATACCAGAGCTTCTTATCAAAATGGCAATCATAGAATCCATTTTCACCACCAGCAACGGCTTAGAGATTTCAGTCACTTTTGGACCAGATACTGGTCCAGCAAACCGTCGGGCAAAGAGAAATTGGCTCCATATCTGACCTGGGGCTGGTCGTTGAGCTTCATTTTGGCGCACGCATATCATAGCATGCACCCAGCAAAGTGGTTCAAGGCTGGTGGAAGATTATGCAAACAAAGTATGGAGATGTATGGAGTCAAGGAAAATGAGATCGATTCAATGTGCCTAACCCTAGCCAAAAAGTACATGTACCTTCTATACATCCTTCTCTTGACGTCTCAAGCAAAACATACTGAAACCAACAAGCACCCACTTTTGGGACATGGACATACATCTCAGATATCCAGCAACAAAACTACTGTATTCCAGCTCTACTAGTACATCAAAATGGCTCAAATCTATACCCCAAACATGTGGATGTCTATGATTCAATACTCAAACTGACCAAATGTTGTGGTTCCATCCAGTCTCGGAGCCTTTGGCATCCCAGGTTACCCCAGAAAGGTACCCCTCTGCCCTCCAAGTCTTGAGGCTTGGATCACCCCTCCAGGCCGCCAAAAATACCAAACATGGCCCCAAAAAATCGTCCAACTGCAAACGACCCACGGATGGAGCCAGTGTTTAAAATCATGAATCTGAGGGAACAAAGAAAGACAAATACAGGGAAAGAATGAAACCAATCCATACACAGTACCCAAAAAACTAAACCTGACTATGATAACACGGAAAGTTGCTCTCGTGGGCAGATCAAACTCAGATTTGGATGTTGGTTTGAGCCACCGCTAACCGAAGATGAAAGTAGTCAATTTGGATTATCCTCCCTTCGGGCATGGAGAACAAGACGTGTTCGAAATCACCAATCAGTTTGGTAAGTGACACATTAGCATTTGTTGCGTGGTGTTGCACCATGTTCATTGTTGATACCAACAGTTTTACTTGTAATTTACAAACAGCATTTAAATATATTGAAGCAGCACTTATGCTAAGGATATGTTCATGTTATAATATATCAATTGATTATCAATCTAAACGTTATATATATAATATTATACTATTGACATTTATTGACCATATATTGAACTTACTCATACTGAAGAGAACTCGGTGAAACCTGTAAATCTGTTTGAAGCCGCAAGCACCTGCAAAACTTAGATCCAAGCAGAGCTTGAGTTGGAGATGGTGGTTCCAACCTTGAAAAATGTCGCGGCAAAAACAGGACTGGTTGGTACTTAAAACTAGGAAGCATATTTCCTTAGTATCCTCAGGTACGGTTGGAAAAACGAGTTTAAACTCCAAACCAGAGAATATTGGTTGGCAATTGGTTGGAGATATTTAAATATTGATCAAGCGTAGCCGGGGTAGCTTCTACTCATAGTTCATTTGTGCAGATGTTGTCAGAAGGGGCCTGGACTGTTATTGGAAAACCAAACCCCTGGAATCCCCTAGATCGTTAAAAAAAGAAGGAAATAAGTCTCTTGGTTTGAGGTTTGCTTTTAATTCACTGCTCAACCGTTCCCCAATAGAAAACACACTTCTCAACTCTGTAGGGATCTTCATGAAAAAAAACAATATTGGAACCTGAATCATTCGGGGGATTACTTGGCATATCCTGTAAATCACGTGCTTACTGCTTACTTGTCAATCAAGTAAGTGCTTCCTCCGTCAGAATTAATATACTCCTCCGATTGAACTGATTGAAGAACTATCACGATCCAATCTTATATTTAAATCCTTCATTTACACCTGCTTCACACAGGTTTACCTTTGATTTTTCCCTCGAGTACCGGTCAAATTTTCCCCATCCCTAGGTCTGGGAAACAATTTAATTACAGTAGAATTTCCCAGTCACAAACGGTCTACTAAACAAAACACGTGGTCTTCTTGATTTAGCACAGTTCAGAACTGACTAATGGTTTTGATTTGTCAAGTCTTGTTGGAAGCCAGGCTTGTGTAAAGTCATCAATACAAGGCCCACATATCAAACCTTCCATGGTGTGCCGTAGCGTGACCTGACCACCGATCACATATATAGAATATTTCCGAAAGGCTGGAAACATAGAATACACCAAGCATCGTGAGTTTCCCAGCGAAAATAAGCCCTACTCCGGTTTGTTTACTGGTTCTTGGAACACAGAAATCATAGGAACTTGTTTAACCCTGGTTGTCATTTCAGTCCAAAGCAAGTTCTCAACTTCTGGGGAAAGTGACCGGCATCGATGGTGAGGACTCCTTTCCAGAGACCTCCTGCAAACGAAGAGCAAATGGGTTTGGGCTTGAATCGGCATGTCAAAAGGGGCAGTCCAAAGATAGCCACAGAAATAATCAAATGCAAAACAAAAAATCAAAAAAAAGTGATTGGATGTGATTGGATGTGATGGGATGTGTTTACTACAATGAATTCCAGAGGATAGTCACGCAAACATATCGTGCACCTCCAGCACATGAACCACAGTACGTCAGTACGTGCTGGAAATCTAAGCCTTATATTGATGGGAGTTCGCAGTGTTCAAAACCCTGTGTTGTCCAGTGATACTGGTTGATTGATGTGGAATTCCCCCTAATGGATTGTGCTATTCCCCAATATCTTGGTAAGTATAATCTTCATGAATTTTCTATAATCATCAACCAAACAGGGTTTCGCAGCCACTGCTCATGTGGCGGAATTCAATCTTCAATAGCAATCTGGTTGGTGGCTTCAATATTTGGATCATCATAGATCATCATCCCAGACAGGGTGGAGAAACATTGTTGAAACCAGCAGCAATACAACAGATATCTGTTTCGATGATCCACCCAGACAGAAAGTCCGTCCTCGGACCATTTCGATGAAACACCTTGGGGCTGGTATCGCAGATCCACGCGCGAACTCAAGACATGTAAATTTGGATGAATTTGGAGCTGCAAACACTCTGCGTTGTTTGTTTCAAAAAGGTCTGGCCGCAGAAATTCATTTCCCATGGATGACCCGTGAATTCCCGGCTGCCCTCAGGTGACCGAACCGTCACACTGAAAGGCCTGTGGCACGATGGTTGCAGGGCCAGCTGCGGCCAGCTGGTTCTCGGCTTGGGTCACATCCAAATCAGCAAAATGCCAGGAAAATACACCGTGGAAGGTAGATGTTGCAGGTCCAACTATTTTGGGCTATTCTGGCAACTGCGAAGAAAAACTGGGATCTCCGCAGGTAGTGTGGTCATGTACCATGTCCTACAACTGGAACGGCACATTCCCAGTCCCGAGCCAGCCGCGTATCCAAACAATCATATTACAGCCTGAACCACTCTGGAAAACTATATTTATGCTTGATCAGTGCATTGTCTGCCATTATGCTTTTCCGAGCCGGTCCCATGCCGGTCGATGGATTGAAACTATCCAGAAAAAATCTGCTCATGGATTGGGCCGACACCAAAAACAACAAACTTCAAAAACAACACCAATTATCTTGGTATCCACAGGTCACAGAATAGCTAAGTCATTGATTGTCATTGCTAAACCTACCCTCTGATGCAAGCACGCCTGAACTTGTGTGCGGAGACGTGTGCAGGAGTTGCCCAGTTTGTTGCATGCAAACCTGGGATCCTGGTGATGGCAGCGATCGCCAACCGCAGGCAGTTTAGTTCATTTGTCACTCAGTGGAAAACAATGAGATCTGATATACCTTTTGTTTGGAACTTGGAACACTGTCGAGAGCAAGATTTGATCACCATCAAGGATTGTGCTCTTGAGAACATGTTCATCCAACATTATCTTGTAATAGCATGTAATAGCCATTTCAGACCAACAAACAAGAAACATGAAACGGATAGACTGAGAAATGCATCAACTTGAAAGAATGGTCAATTCATGTGTTCTCAACTGGCCCAGTTCTTTTTTGTGAATCTCTGCTACAATTCTGCCCTGAAAAGGCTGTTTGAATCCTTCGAAGCACATTTGAGCCGTGTTCAAATCGGCCGTCCCTTGATCAGATTGATGAATCTTCAGCGTCGGAAACCTAGCTTTCCCCACAATCAATTCTATATCATTCTAGATCTAGATCTTCAGCACGATTTTAATCATTTGGGCCTCAAGTCATTGGCTATCCCAGCTATATTGGATAATCATTGCTAGATCATTGTTAGATTTATGCAAGATCAGATTGATCATGAAATACACAGCAGTCATTTTTTGTATCTCAATGACTAACATTATTGTATGATGATCATTATCCAATAAACTATTCAAGTTTTTCATCAGGATGACTAACATATGCTAACATGATTATTCAACAAACTATCGAATATTTTGTGGAACGTTTGTTGAATTTAAACTAATATTATCCAACATATCCGTAATAATTATTGAATATCAATGGATAACAAATATATGGGTGTGTCTGAAAATAGGGTATATCACCAATTACAGCCAATTAATAGGGATAATTCGGGATAATGATTATAATGATCACTAACCATTGGATTTAGATACACTATTTTCAGATAACGCCATATCCACCACTTGGCTGTCCTGGATGGGTGCCTCAGGCCGGAGCGCCCGACCGCTGAGATGCACCAATTGTCCAAAGTTTTCGGGCTGAACCTGACATGACACAGGGCAAGCACCAAGAAATTTGGAGCTTTCTCTGGCTTTCCATATACAATCACTAGGGTTTATGGATGTTTATGGTAGATATATCAGTGAATATGGTTTATAAACCAACTTTTACGTGGTGGTTTCCTATAGGTCGTGGGGATACCTACATAGCTGGATGGTTTATATTGGACAATCCGGATTGAAAATGGATGATTTGAGGGGAAAATTTGGATGTCACCAGGATAATTGTATGTGATTCTATGAATGACCATTCTCAAAAGTACAGAAGAACATGATTCACCATTGACTGCTTTTAACATGTTGAGAAAATCGAAGAATATTTTCTTCACGAAAATAGAGATCGAAGCAGCGAAACGTGGTTCGATTTCTCGTTTTCGAACATAGAGATTTGACCATTCGAATGGTGTTAAAGGGATTGCAAGTTGATCAATGGCATATTGTGCTCGACAGGGGTACTATGGGGTACGGTTGGTTTCCCAAATATTGTGGTCCCACTATTTCACCATCAGTCATGATTTGGCCCTCCAGAATGGAACAAGCTGCAAGCTATCAAAAGGCTTAATAATGAGTCTAGGTAGTGAATGCGAAGGGCCTTTTTACTATATTTCTGGATGTATCTTGCAAGTAGCTGGACTTGTGGAGCTTGGTCCTCTATGCTGCGCCATCTGTACCTATGGTTAGCTTTGGACTATTTCTATCCATGTCCAAGATTTTCCATGGATACCTCAAAATCATCAAAACGACTCATTCCGAATGAGCTGGCAAGCCTGACATTGGTCATCACCGTCATCACCCAAAACAAAGTCCTTTTAACCCCAACCGCCCAAAGTGACCATGATGAGTTGCCTGGGTTCATCTGGATCCACGAAACACTTTACGAAGCGACGCTGCGAAAAAACATCAGGCACATTGAGGTACTAACGCGATCTTTTCCTATTCAATCATCCAACGTGTTGGCAATAAATTCAGGCCCCTTTCCATAGCCTGGCCATGCTATACCTCTGAATAATCACCGCAAGACCTGATTGGTTGGGCCTTGAGTCATTGATGGTTTCAAGAAATCATGTGTGCCAATCAGAATATTCCACTAGCAGATTGAAGCCTTGTTAACATTTTGACTCTCTGTTTTTTGCACATCATCCAAAAGTTGACTGTAGATAATTTCAGGCCAATCTCAGATGCCCTGCCAAACAACAGTGTCCCGTGTTTTCTGTTGATTTGAATCTTTACTGCATCTAAAACCGTCAATTCAGCAAAACAACACTAAATATGCAAACATTTAAACATGATATATATATATATATATACATATTCATTATTAACAGTTACATGATAGATATTCATATATATATATACATACAACTATGTGTAATTATGTGTATATAATATATATATATATATATACATATTATCCCAATCTATGTCTATGTAAGAAACACAACACCGACTCGGCCACGGTCCCCAAAAAGCCAGGGTTGCCTCTGCATCAGGAACAGAGACGCAGCTGTTTCGGCCTGCTTCGTTACATAGGGGGGATCCAAAACTTGTTCGCACAAAATCAATGGCAAACAAACGACAAATCGATCATAAGTTCCAGGTTTCCGAGTTTGCTAGTGTCTTCTGAATGTTTTTCTTCCCCCCAAATCCAAACATATTCTCCACATTAAAGCCGGGTTTAGTATTGGATGTAATCATTTTGAGGGCCCCTCTAGGTGCATGGGACTACACGGCTAATCTTTCATCAAGTCAATGGATCAAGTCATTTCGGTGCCGAGTCACGTTCAGCTGCTGTCATGTCTGGTATCAAAGATGTTGGGTCTATATCGGAACGTTCATCGTTGATAATAATATGTTCCCTTGTTAAGGGATTTACACTGTAAGTTACAAAACCAATTTTCAGACACACCAGTCGTCTGGAAGGGTTGAATCAACACAGATCAGTCCCGCCTATGGAGACCAAAGACTCCAAACGTGCCTCAGGGCTCATCTGGATGATTTTGCGCTACTTGGATCCAGAAGTCAGCCGCTGGCCATTTGATCTGCCACCGTAGAAAGAATGGATTATAAGCCAGTGGCCACGCCATATGAAAACAGTATTATGAAACTATGTCAGAATGGAACATCGCATGAAGAGATCTTGTTTCCTCTGCGCCAGTTTGGCCCATACCCCGTAGGAGTCGATAAACCCATATATCATTGCTGTTGCTTCGACTTGGGAGGAGAGCATAGGAGAGCGCACGGGGATTTGTTCCTTATGCCAAAGGCAACGTTGTCCCACTAATGTCCATTGCTTGAATGGTTCTTCAAGGTTTTGGTTCCTACCCACGCGATTCTCTACAAGGGCTTAGGGAAATGACACGGTAAAAACCAAAAACATCAATTTCTAGTTCTCATGCCTGAGTTCTACTTTCCAAGACAGAAAAATCAGAAGTTCCCATTTCATCCCCTGTCCACGTAGGTCCCCAGAACTGTCCAGCCACCAAATGAATCTCTCTTGGAGGAGCTCCAGTGCATCCAAGAACTTCCCTATTCAAATCATCCGCGAAGCATCCACATGGTGTCTCTCTATATGTATATAATACTATATATACGTATATATATATATATACCCTGGGCGTCAAATGCTAAGTTTAACTTAGTATTTGTCCTATGCTAAGTTTTACTAGGTAATACTTGGTATTTGTGGAAGCCTGCTTCTGTGAGCCACTGTGGGCTCAAAGAGTCCTCACCAATGAAGAAGGCCCTTCGTAAGAGCCACACCCTCAGATCATCTCAGATCCATTTCCCCAGCCCTTTCTTTTTCCATTGCCAACCTCATCTCTGAGGAATTCAAAGATGTGCCGATGGTGAAATTGGTACGCTGCACTCTCTTCATGCTTGCTGGCACACAGTGCCAAGGGGTATGGGTCAAATAGAATCGAACCTAAAGCATCTAATTTTGAGATTTGACCCATACTTCGGCCAACATCGTTGAAACAACATTCTTTCAAGAAGTCTTTTCATTCTCAACGTTTCTGAGGCCCAAGACAGCTGACATCCAATATGCTCTGATTTCCAACACTGGGATTCCTATGACATGTCATCCGCAGCATAGACAAACAATGGGCGCTGGGCACATGCATTTTTCCAGGTGTGTTTGGCCAGGATCTTGTTCCAGCCATGCCAGCTTCAAAGCCAAATCCAACCAGATTGGCACTGCTGAAGGATGGGAACCCCTGCAATGATTTTTTTTGTTGTCTGAAAATGTCGCATACCAAAACCTCCAAAATCCGGTAGGTAATGGTCTTTCTCCCATTTGTAGCCATGATCCAATTCAAAATTTAAAGCCTATGTCCAACCAATCCCAAACGAATGACATGTGCCCACACAGCCATTGCATCTATGCATGCCGGCAGGATTTCTACAACGAGCTGTTGGAGAATGACTACCGCCACTCAAGGTTTTTGGACCTGGCCAAGAACGAGGGGCTTCCTATGGCAAAGGTAGAACGGCAACTTCGAGATGGGAAGGCTTGGTAGTGCTGTCAAAATTATAATCAAGTGTCATATAAATTAACTTACTTAGCATTTGAGGCCCAGTTAAACTTAAAATATTTGACGCCCAGGGATTTATATACTATCTGCTGATCTTAGATCTTATATTAGAATTAAGAAATGAACAAAACCCATGTTCGCTTGGTTCAATCGTCATGTCAGGTTCCTCAAGTAGCGTTCACCTTCGTGGATATTGGCTCGAAGGGGATAACTGAGGATTGCGTGCACCTGGCAAAATTTCATCCATATCTCTGAGGTATCTAAAATTGTCATGACAGTTGAAAGCCATTGCAATGCAGCCAGGTACAGCAATCCCGGAACACAGAGTTCCTCCTGAGTTGGCTACCAACTTTTGCCTTGAATGTTCCCACAGAGTTGGAGGCCAAGGAGCCAAATCAAACTATCTAGTTTTTGCAGTTTGCGCCAAACCAATTTCATTTTATTTTAGCTGATATATGTTCGTGGGCAGGAGGCATTGATGTGTGTTGCGGAAGCTCACTGCCTTGCAGAAGCTAAGGACTTAGAGGCAAGATATTGTAAAGCCTTCATGAACCAATTCAACCAAATACAAATTGGTAACCTGGGCCTGGCCAGGAGTGGGCAACAGAAGAATCCCGTCTTCACAGATTGATGGCTTCGAGAGTGCTGGCCAACTATTCCCGCACACCAACAGCGAGGCTCATTATCATAGTTTGCCAATTCTCTCCAACACATCCTAATCCTAGCGCATGTGGTGTATGCTCTTTGGTCGTTTTTCTTTCAACCTTCCTAGTGGTACTTCTGAACTCTACTGCAGGAAACCTGGCAGCAATATGCAGAAGCTGAAGAGCCTCCTCGGGATGGTCTTCCAGGACTCATTTGCAGTGATCCTGGCGGCTTGTAGAGATCGGTCACAGAAAGTATCATGGAATTCAAAATCTGCATTTTCTGCAGGATGCAGGGGTATCCAAAAAGACAAGATCCATTCGACGGCCACAGTTGAAGGAGGCCGCTCCCTTTATGAAGATCTCAACATGTCTAATTCAGCATACTCCCCATGCTCTGTGATCTCAGGAAAAGAAAGATAAGAAGGTGGAGGAGAAAGGGAAGCACAAGGTTGAGAAGCAAGTCGACAAGACAGGACAGAAGGAGATAGAGGAGAAGCCTACTGGTGGAGAAGATTTAGATGTTCTACTGGTGGAGGAGGAGGAGGAGGAAGAAGATTTTACTGACGATGAAATGCTGGAGAATCCAGATAAAGGACAGGAGACTGAAGACAAAAGGAGAAACAAGGAGGAGATGAAGAAAGCCGAAGATGCAAAGAAGGCAGAAGAGGATGAGAAGAGAAAGAAAGCCGAAGATGCAAAGAGGGCAGAAGAGGAGGAGATGAAGAAAGCCGAAGATGCAAAGAGGGCAGAAAAGGAGGAGATGAAGAAAGCGGCAGATGCAAAGAGGGCAGAAGAGGAGGAGATGAAGAAAGCGGCAGATGCAAAGAGGGCAGAAGAGGAGGAGATGAAGAAAGCGGCAGATGCAAAGAAGGCAGAAGAGGAGGAGATGAAGAAAGCGGCAGATGCAAAGAAGGCAGAAGAGGAGGAGATGAAGAAAGCCGAAGATGCAAAGAAGGCAGAAAAGGAGGAAAGAAAGAAAGCCGCAGATGCAAAGAATGCAGAAGAGGAGGAGAAAAAGAAAGCGGCAGATGCAAAGAAGGCAGAAGAGGATGAGAAGAGAAAGAAAGCCAAAGATGCAAAGAAGGCAGAAGAGGAGCAGATGAAGAAAGCCGAAGATGCAAAGAGGGCAGAAAAGGAGGAGATGAAGAAAGCGGCAGATGCAAAGAGGGCAGAAGAGGAGGAGATGAAGAAAGCGGCAGATGCAAAGAGGGCAGAAGAGGAGGAGATGAAGAAAGCGGCAGATGCAAAGAAGGCAGAAGAGGAGGAGATGAAGAAAGCCGAAGATGCAAAGACGGCAGAAAAGGAGGAGAAAAAGAAAGCACAGAGGAAAGCCAAAGAGGAGCTTGAAAAGATCATTGCAGAGAAGAAAGAACAGCTTCAACGTCAAGAGGAACAAAAAGAGCAGCGCCAAATTGAATTGGCAAAAGAGGCTTCGGAAAAGGAAGAAGCAGCAAAAGACTGGGCTGAAAAGAAGAAAGCAATTGAGAAGGAGGGTGGAGCAATGGCCGTGGCCACAGGATTGGCTTTCAAGCTTTACGATGCCTTGCAATTCCTGGAGGATTCGCCTGAGAACAGAGACTTCAAGACCAAAATGTTGGACTATTTGTCTGGCAAAACGGAGGTGAAAATGGCCAACAATGATGAAATAGACGTTGGGAGTGATGAGGAAAACAGAAAAAACGAGGAAAAGGGAACCTACCAGGACCAGTTTTTGTTTGTATGAATTTCTCACATCTTCTCACTGTATCTAAATCTTAAACTTCTTTGATCCAAATAAGCTGCTTGAAAATCCCAAGTATGTCATAGTCATACCCAAAGTGTCTGTGAACAGTGGCATCTACTTGGCCATCAGGATACAAAGCCCTTGGTCTCCACCGTTCCAGATCTTGCTGGAGATCTTCAAGAAGAGGAAAGGGACGATGATGTAGAAAGACTTCTGCAGGCTTGGGTAGCTCTGTAAACACTCTAAATACTTTTCCACTGAGTTGTGCAGAACTGTTAAGTTTTATCATTAGTTGCACCTTTATGTCAGGAGCAAAGAGGCATCCGAGCAGCAAGAAAAAAAGCCTTAGCTGAGAGGGAAGCTGCACCGAAGAAAAGGGGCAGACCAGCAAAGGATGACAAACAGCCAAAGAAAGATCTGAAGAAAGAGGATGAGGCAGCAAATGAACCGAATGACAATGATGAAGTACTGTCCATGGAAGGCGCACTGGCTGACCAAGATGAGCAGATGAAACTGGAGAGAGAAAAAGAAGAGGAAGAGCAGAAGCCGAGGACCACCCGCAAGCGCGTGAGAAAAGACACCCCTGGCAAAGGAAAGAGCAAGGGAAAGCGAGCAAAGAAGGCTGCTCTTGATGATGAAGAGAGGAGTCCCGAAGAGGAGAAGAAACCGGACAAAAGACCCCGGGAGGCCCATCATATTGTAATATGGTACATGGTTAAATCCAGTGGGGGTGACATTGACGGTATTTGTGAAATTGATAGTGAACCCACCTAGAAAATGATAGCCCTTTCTTGCACGGTCATCAATCCACTCATCAAAATGGAAATGACCTGAATCTTGGATAGATTTTGAATCCTCAGGTTCACTGGTAAGTGCTCATTGTTTATTCCCACTCATGACACTGCAGGCAGTCGACCCTGCCGCTGCCGAACAGAGAAAGCGTGCACGAGAGGAGCTCTGAATCACATGTGAGCTTTTCACCAACTTTCCCCAATTAGTTTTGACCAACATTTGTTTCACATGTTGGGACCCGTCATCAGTACCAACTGTCCCAGTGTGCCTTGAGATTGCAGGAGCTCGTTGCCAACAATCTGCCCTCGGTTCGGCGCCTGGCAACCAAGGAAGTCATGTATGAGCTTCCGGATGAAGATTCACTGACTTCGAGAAAGTCTGGGCCATAGATTCTTCCATCAGAAGTTCACAGGATTGACCAAAGGACTTGTTTTTTGTAAAAGGTTCAAATCTTGCCTAAGGTCTTGGACCCAAGCCCCTGATGAACGAGTTCTGGGGGAAAAGCTTTTCGAGAAGGCATCATCAATCAGCACACTGTCCATTACTTAGAACTTTCCAATCCACCGATCAACCCTGATTTAGTTAGTAATTTCTTTTGGGATTATTATGACAGCATCATCCGATTGAGGCTTGCTGGCTGTGCATTCCTCGTTGTGCGCGTCAACGATGACCAACTCAAAGAGGTCAACAAGTTTTTCCAGACTGACTTTGAGGTGGGACCTTTCCAATGATGCCACTCAATGTCATGGATTTTGGGACACGTTTGCAATATTTATACGATAAATAAATTATTATCTGGATTGAGCTACATATCAAATATGTGATTCATTCTCTGACTCTTGATCTTCGGGCAGGTCAACTGCAATAAGGGTGTCACCATTACGTGGGCCAAGAATGGTGGAATCTGTGAAGCGCTGGAAGCTAAGCAGTTCAAATATGTTTCAACAACTGAAGTATGCCTACATGGCTATTACGTAAATCCCAAAAATAAGACTTTGCAAATAATCAATCCCATCAATCCCAAAATCTTGATCATCTTGTTTGACCCAACCGAGGTGGCACTTGGCCCGTTGCCTCGCTGGCTGGCTGAAGCACTCCGAGTTTGGACCTTTTGAAAAGGGCCAGTACCCTGGAATGTGAACGACCACATTTGGGCCAGGAGATGTCCAATTTAGATTTTAGGGCCTATGTACAATTTAGATTTTAGGGCCTAGACACTCATGGCAAGACCAGTGTTCAAATTTTGGTTTTTGACAATGCCGTCAAGAGTGTCAGCGCCACTGTTTCTCATCAGTCTGTCAGACCAAACAAGAGCAGCAGCAGGGGAATGCTGAAAAGTACACATTGGCTTCATGTTGCAGGTTGAACTTGAGAAGTCAATTGCACTGAGCACCAATGCAAAAAGGAACTTGTTGAAATTCAAATGTCTTTGGAAACTGATCTTAAACTAGGCATGTGTGATGGCCCAGCAATTGGCTCAGCTGTCCACCCTCACGCCTGGGGCAGTGATCGATCCTGCGACTTTCGGTCATGCCACCTGCATGGAAGCATAGCCCGTTGGCACTCACGGCATGTGCTGCAACGGTGGCATTATTTCTTGGAGCTCCAACTACCTTGTGTGGAGCCTAGTGGTATACAGTCTTTTTGTGTGACCAAGTTTGATCAGCAACATCCGTGATCTTTGGCTGATTGAAACTTTATCCATTAATTGCAGCTTTTGCAACTCATTTCTGTAGATGGGCTGATCATATGTCCATTCTAGGGGCCATGTATAGAAACAAATTGTCCCGTGCCTTGTCTTTGAGCAATGACCCAAGTGCAAAGCGAACCTGCCGATCCCAAGATGTTGACCGCGGGGTTGTGGATACCCCAAATGAGATTGACGAGGTTGACATATCTGACCTGGTATCTAGAGATGAACTGCCCACGGAATCTGAAGATGAATCAGGAGTTCCTCGCTCTTCCTACAGTCGACCAGCCAATGATTTTCCCAACTCACTGGCTACATGGGTCAAGTACCGGAACAAGTGGGTGTTGATTCCCGATTGGCACTTTCGCACAGATGCCCAGCATGTTCCAGAATGCAACTGTCGCTTCTGTGAAATCTTGAAAGCCGTTAGCTCTGAGAAGCAAAATTAATTTTCAGTTGGGGTCGCTGACAGCAAACTGCAGGGATCTCGATTAGAACAATAAATTCAAAATGGTCACTGCATTTTAGCGCGATATCTGTGACAATAGGGTTGCTGTGCCTACCAGCTTCTACCTGCATCGAAAAATGTTTGAGCTTGCCCATTTGCACATGATGTCCCAATGCCAAAAAAGCAAACTGGACCATTATGTCTGGATTGTTGGAACAAGTTGATCTCTTCAGGTTGGAGATTGCGGACCAGGTGGCCGAGCAGAACTACAAATATTTTGACAGGGTCAGGCCCCCAAACTACAAATATTTTGTATGATCGAATATGCTCTAAAAAACTTGATGTTCAATTCAAGAAAAGACATGATCAATTATTGAATCTGAGGATTTGGACAACTTCGATGTCTTCAGTGGCGCTGGATCAATCTACCGGGCATTCAGCCTCAGCCTCAAGACTCAAGATCATCCATTTCAGATTGATATAATTCTAAGTGTTTTGGACTTCCATCAATCCTACACTATTTTTCTTGAAGCTTCAACGACCAGGTGGCAGTGGACATTCTTCGCTGCATCCTCAGTTTAGTTTCTGCAGTATATTATATATTTAGTAATTATATCAGATCCAAATAAACCCATGACTTAATAGTACTAGGATATTTTACCAGAAAAATATATTCAATTCGAATTACTTATCTACCTTGCAGTCAAAGCGGTATTGGAACCCAGGCAGAACTATGATGTGGTCACCAGAGGGTCAAACAATGACTTGGCCACACCGCTAGGGTCTTAGAAAGATTGTTATTTTCACATGCCCAATTTAACTGGCCTGGCTCGATCTGAGGCATGGCTTTGCCGAAGCTGTTCTGCACACATTGCGCCTAAAG
Source organism: Symbiodinium sp. clade C Y103 (assembly GCA_003297045.1). NCBI lineage: Eukaryota > Dinophyceae > Suessiales > Symbiodiniaceae > Cladocopium > Cladocopium sp. clade C. The sequence continues at coordinate 194,511 of BGPT01000397.1, forward strand.
CCCGGAGCACTGATGACTCTGGGACCACCGTGCGGGTCCTTTGTGTGGATAAATAGCCACACGCATGGTCGCACGGAGGATGCACCCTATGGTGATGAAAGCAAAAGCTATGTCAATCTGGGGTCACTGTTACTTATCTGATTTTTTGATTTGAATGGAATACATGTGTGAATTGCTGTTCAAGACATACTGTCATTCTGAAAGAAGGAAAGTGCCTTTTCTTTCGATGGCTGAACGACTGAGGCTAGCTTTACGGGCCCTGCTCTTGATCATTCTTGCAACTGTCAGAGGGGCACTGGTATCCCTAGAACAACCAGGGTCATCCCGCATGAAGTACCTACCCGAGTTTATCCGAACCGGCAAGTTGATCAACCAGTACTTGGGTGACACATTCTGGAAGGAGCAATTCTTGTCAGAAACTCAGAAACTCAATTGAAACCATATATGGTGCACTAGGAAAAGTTGTTGAGTTCATCACCATGCAAAAACTATCACCATGACCAAGTTGGATGGGAATTTGGGGATCGCCATCACCGAAACCCAGTCGTTGCTGGGGAACCGCGCTGGGTGCTAAGCGGAAAGTGTTCTCCAAAGTGCTACGTGTTACCTGCAACAGTTTGGTGATTGTGAGCACTATATCCCAAGGCCATGGTTGCCTTTGTTGTACCGGACCCTCACCAAGATCCAGCGAAAGAAGTTAGCAGACCGTGTCAAGAAACTGAAAATCACTCTTAAGCGTAAGAAGCAAGATGGATCCATCTCTGTGTCCATGTCTCAGTTTTTCTTGGAAGATTTCAAATGTATCCAGGAACAACATTGTGAATCTTTGCACAAGTAGGAACTGTTTCTGTTTCAGGTCTGGTGGCCCAGACCTCCAGGCTACACAAATCTACCCAGATGGCTTTGGAAAGCGTATTTGCTGTCTTCATGAAGCCTTAAAGGACCCTTGGGCTAAAAGTGTACGGGGTTGAGAGTTGCAATCTGAAAATCAAAAATAAAATTGTGAAATCCCTGTTGGTAGAATTATTTCCAACATGGTATTATTTGAAAAGTTAACCTTACCGGACCAGTAGGATGTTGCCAAGGGAACACCAGTGCTTCAGAACCTGAACCAAATCCTGATTCTCAATCCAGAAACCAATTACATTGCATTAAGGGATTTTTCACAAAGTGGGCTTTAAGTAAAAAACAGTATAGTTTTACCTGGGATTCTCAAATCTCAGCGCGACATCTTGGTCAGGACTCTTCCGAAGACTTGAAGATGCAGGCCGCTGTGAAAGCTTTCTACTACAAAGTGCGCAATGGCAAACAAATCCCAGCTGGGAATCTCAGATTTTGGGAATTTCCACTAACCCGTCATTTTACTTCAAGATCTATGGTTTCCCCTTAGAACTAACAGGGATGCAACTAAATCATTCTAGGCATTCTGGGTGAAAACTATCGCTTGCAGTTGGGAAAATGAGGCCAAATGCCCTGGTGCTTGGAAGAAAGCTGGGCTCCGACAGCTGAAGAAGAAAGTCATTTGCAAATTCAAGTCCTAATTCTGGCACAGACCAGTTCTGCAGGGGGTTTTGGAACCACTACCCAAGCAGCGAAAGATAGATCCCATGTTGTACATCCCCCAAAAGAGATAATTTGAAAGAATAAACAGAATTAAGCATGGTTCTCAACTTAATATTGGCAGGGTTCCATAATCTTGAAGCTCCCTGGTACATCTACGAACAATTCAGCCGCGTTGTGCTCAGCGATTTGGCTGCAATGGCTTGCCAGTTTTCACTGGGGGTGGTCAAATGGCAGGTGTGAGGTATCAACCTTGTGAACATCATATTTGTTTTTAATCATTTTTGTATTCTACATGGATGGTGGTAAAAAACCATCCGCGTGAAATCGCGTGAAACATGCGTGAAATACTAAGTTTAACCGTGAAATACCAAGTTTAACCGTGAAAGTGCGTGAAACTGGGGCCCCTAAATTTCAGTGGATTCCTGATTCATCTTTATGCCTCAAATCTTGCCAGTTACCACTTGGTGGAGGTTTCCTGTTGAGCTCGCAGGAGAAAAAAGGGATCCAATGAATTTCTTTTTTCACAATATGTCCACATTTCTGAATTTGTTTTTCATCTTAAGTTTGAGATTGGTATCGATGAAGGCATTTTGGGCCAAACCATCTATATAGCCTTTTGGTCGTTTCACACCTTACGATGAGTGACTTGAAAGAGCACTTAGAAAAGGCCCGGGCAAGGATCCAAAAGGTCAAAGGGCTCCCCAGTGAGCCTTCTCCGCGTGCTGAAGAATCAGCATCGGTGCCATCTACACCTACCAGTGCTTCCGCAGGCGAGGCAATGCGGCCCAAACCCATCTGTGGATGATCAATTCTTAATATAGGTACCATAAATAGATCAGATTTGGGGTTCCCAGTCCTATAGCACCATAGTTTTCATATCATGAATACCACCCTTGGATTTTGAAGAGGTGACACCTTACCTATTGAAGGGATTTTTCATAACCTGCACCATCTTTGCCTGTCAGGCACCAGGAGAAAAGTCATAAAGGTAGTGAGGAAAGTTCGGCAGAAGCAGGATGCACAGAAAACTGCGGAAACGGAGACAAAAGATGAAGTGAAGGTTGAAAGACAGAACACCACAGAAGACTCGCAGCTGACTCTTCCCTACGATGTTGATCAGGCAGAGGGGGACGCCAAAGAAGCAATGCTGGCAGCTTACCATGAACGAGTAAAACAGCAACTTGCACAAGGGGATCTATCAACAACACCAAGTTCAGAAGGTACTGCTTCACCATTTTCTGGTCCCGCTGAACTGCGCCGTGCAGGAAGCACAAGTGATTTGAGTGATGTCAGCAGCGCAGGGCCATCGGCAAGTGTGCTGGCACTTCAGACACTCCAAAGGTGCAACACAGGGGAGCTGCTTTGTAAGAAGCTCGACTTTGATGCAGAGTCTGAAATCTCATGGGCCTCAGTTGAAGCCAAGCGCATCATGCAGAAAGCAAAGGAGGATGCAGACAATGCAGCAAAGATGCTTGCAGAAGCAAAGCAAATGATGGCAAGAGCTCAACACGAGAAGGAACAGGCAAAAAAAGCAGAAGATGAGGAGATGAAGAAAGCGGCAGATGCAAAGAAGGCAGAAGAGGAGGAGATGAAGAAAGCGGCAGATGCAAAGAAGGCAGAAGAGGAGGAAAGAAAGAAAGCCGAAGATGCAAAGAGGGCAGAAGAGGACGAGATGAAGAAAGCGGCAGATGCAAAGAAGGCAGAAGAGGAGGAGATGAAGAAAGCCGAAGATGCAAAGAAGGCAGAAGAGGAGCAGATGAAGAAAGCGNAGATGAAGAAAGCGGCAGATGCAAAGAAGGCAGAAGAGGAGGAGATGAAGAAAGCCGAAGATGCAAAGAAGGCAGAAGAGGAGCAGATGAAGAAAGCGGAAGATGCGAAGAAGGCAGAAGAGGAGCAGATGAAGAAAGCGGAAGATGCGAAGAAGGCAGAAGAGGAGCAGAGAAAGAAAGCCGAAGATGCAAAGAAGGCAGAAGAGGAGAAGATGAAGAAAGCGGCAGATGCAAAGAAGGCAGAAAAAGAGGAGATGCAGAAAACTGAAGATGCAAAGAAGGCAGAAGAGGAGGAGATGAAGAGAGCGGCAGATGCAAAGAAGGCAGAAGATGAGAAGATGAAGAAAGCCCAAGATGCAAAGAAGGCAGAAGAGGAGGAAAGAAAGAAAGCCGAAGATGCAAAGAGGGCAGAAGAGGAGGAGATGAAGAAAGCGGCAGATGCAAAGAAGGCAGAAGAGGAGGAGATGAAGAAAGCCGAAGATGCAAAGAAGGCAGAAGAGGAGCAGATGAAGAAAGCGNAGATGAAGAAAGCGGCAGATGCAAAGAAGGCAGAAGAGGAGGAGATGAAGAAAGCCGAAGATGCAAAGAAGGCAGAAGAGGAGCAGATGAAGAAAGCGGCAGATGCAAAGAAGGCAGAAGAGGAGGAGATGAAGAAAGCCCAAGATGCAAAGAAGGCAGAAGAGGAGGTGCCTCAGCCAGTTTCGAAGCGGACACAAGAGCACAAGATGGCTGAAGATGAGAAAAAGAAAGCGGAGGAAGCCTTGAAAGTTGCACAGGCAATGGTGCAAGAAGCAGCGAAAGCCCTCGCAGAAGCAAACAGCAAAAAGGAAGACAACAAAACTGATGAGGGTGACAAAGTGGGTGATGGTGACAAAGTGGGTGAGGGTGACAAAGTTGGTGAGGGTGACGTAGATGATGCAAAGAAGAAAGAGCTAGCTGCCAAAAAGGCAGCGGCACATGCAAGGTACATGAGGTACTACAGGAACATTCGGCGTCCTGTCCTAAGAACCTTACCACACATGGTGGAAAAAAAACATTTCCAAATCAGTCAGGAATTCGAATTTTGATTCTTGAAGTAGCCCACTTCAATCTGCAACCTTCCCTCTACTGAGACAAAGACACTCCCAAAGAACTTCGATTGATGGCCACGGAAGCAAAAGGCAGTTCCTCAAACATGCACTAATCATTCCTTTTATTTTCCTAACAGGGTGGTGGCTCCCAATCTCACCTCCTTAAGCTTCGAATCTCCAAGTATTTCACATCGTCCACCTGCCAGCCGGAGCAGTGCGTGATCTATTTTTTGTATCAGCTATCTGTTGATACCCTCGTGATATATTATCTAATACAGATCGATCTAGTTCAGTTCCCTGTCATATATTATATTTTTTATATATTAATCAATCGATATCTAACATGCACTATATAAGCTTATATAGTATTATCAGTCGTATTCAGTTCATAACCAGGGTTGATGAGGAAAAGTTGTGGCCAATAGTGACAAAGGAAACAATGGGAATATCAATATCAATACTACAGCCTATGGGATTGTTTCTCAAAGCTTAAAATAGTTTCCATTCCTTCGCTTGAGCTCAGGTTCTTCGCTCAACGCGGTCTTATTCGATGCATGGGTGCAGTGCGAGGAAGGGAACTGGTCTAGGTCTGCTTTCTACCTCAACATCAAAACACGCCACACCAGCAAGAAGCGTGGAAGCCGAAAATGGATGTTGAGTGGTGACATGGACGCACTCTTTGGGGTTTCCGTTGCAGATGCCATGCGACAGCATAAGGCCAGTGACAAAACGCTGTGGGAAAAAGAGACCAGATTTCACCCGGAGCTTCCAAAGAAGGAGGAGACCTGGGTTAGTGGTCTTGCAATTTCTTTCTCAGTGAAAATAGTTGAATTGCATACTTTTGTTTACTGCAATTTCGCCAGGAGTTCAGGCAGTACCTTTGCCTCGTCGAAGATGCTGAAGATACTGAGGTGTGTGAAGAAATCGAAAGGCTTTTCAGCTGCATCGACAAGGATTCAAGCAGCAGCAGCAGCAGCAGCAGCGAGTCCAACCACAAAAGGAAAAAAACTGATGTTAAGAAGAAAGAGACTTCGAAAGCTGCAAAGCCCAAGATGGAAAAAAGTAAAACTAAGGTGGGGGTACTTACATCCCATTTTTTGACTTGAGGGCATGTTCTGCAAGATCAAAATTATCAAAAATTGCTTTGCCCAGGGAAAGAAGAACAAGAAGGAGAAAAAGCAGAAGGATACAGCAGAGAAGGCACAGATCACGCCAGAAGAAGAGAAGGAGAAACTTGAAAAGGACGAAAAAAAACAATTGATGAAGGATGCCAAGAAGGCCGATAAAGTAATTATAGCACTTGTATGAGCTGACTTTATATGATAATCTGATACTACTTTAGACTTGCTGAGTTGGATCATTTCATATGATTGCTGCTGTTCTAGGCGATTTCTGATGCCAGCAACAAGCTGAAGACTGCGATTGGATTGATGCCAAACCTTTCGCAGCTGCAAAGCCCTCAGATTTCAAACGAAATTTGATCGATCTTTATACATCATTAATCTCTGTTGTTTAAGAGAACCCTGTGACCCTGTCAGGAGCGAGAAATTCCAGGAATCTGTGAAGTTTGACTGCAATGACAAAAAATCGCTTTGTGAGGCTGGGTGGATCTGGGTGGTTCAGTTAGTTGTGACATGGTTCTTTCAAAGCTTGCGTCCTGGGAGGGCGCACGCGCGACGCTGCAAAAAGCCGTTGATGATGACAAGGCTTGGGTGTTCCCAAACTCGAGTCTCTGAAGCTTTAAGATTTATACGCACTAATTACACACATTTTCAGTTTGCAACGTTTCATTTTGTTTGTCAGTTTGCCAGGTCGAGCGATCCCTGATCGATGCCTGTGATTCAGCCCGTTTGGATCTTGCAGTTGCCATCGAGCCACTCAAGGCGAAAAGAGCCAAAAAGGCTTAGTTGGATTTTGTGATGTCATGATGGCGCCAAGAAAACCCCCAAAGTGAAACCAAACATTTCTGTTGGATTCAACAATTGTACTTTCAATGAAACCAGTGATACTTACTTAGATGTTTCTTAATTTTGATGAGAATGCTGACTCAAAAAGGGGGTCAGGCAATGGTGCCAAAACGCACACTGCGGGCTTGTCAATGGTCCACCAGTGACCGGGGGTGACAGCATGGGGCCGACTGTGTGTTCAATCTCCAAGCTAGTCCAAACTTATTTTGCAAACCGCTGTTGGGCAATGTGATGTGATCACGTCATACCTATGTATGTTGTGTGCGCAGTGGAGCTTCTAAACACTTTGAAGTGTCTCAGCAGCGGTTGGTGAGCATCAGGCGCAGCTGTGCGACTACGCATGGCGTATCGTTGAGAAAGGGCTTAGTGCTTTCAAAATGCACGCACGCATTCTCACGATTTCAAGAGTTCATGCGAAAACAAAACTTCAACAAACATCTGCAACATGCATGCATCCACGCAGGTCGCTCGGAGTTGGGGGCCTTTGAAAAGGACATCAGTGAGAGGATTGCTTCTGGTGTATCTTGCAGGCATTGGGTAATGAATTGGTACTGGTGAGAATGATGATCGCTTATTTAGTCACAATTTCAAAGATTGGAGTTTTGTTTTTTGGAGTCTTGTAGTAATTTTGAAAAGGTCTTTTTTTGGGTGGTATGCCCTAGAATTTACAGTGTGCTTATGTGTGCACCGAGGATGCCAGCGCAAGATCTGTGATGAAATCAGCCAGGTCAACTTTCGAAGAAACTTGGTTGAAAGGGCTGGGAACAAAGAGAGATTGATATATACTGTTGTTACTTTTGTCACAAGGGTAAATTTCCCTTTGCATCCTGAGGAAGCACAAGGAAATACAACCACATTTACAGCGCGACTGGCCAAATATGCCACTGGTAATGATGCTCGAGATTACTACCGCAACAACGCGCTTCCGGTTGAAACTCGTTTAAAAGTGAGCTTGTTCAATGATCTACTTTTACTTTTTGACTTTCTCTTTTCAACTATGGGATTGCCTGCTTGTTTGGTGTTGCTGGCTGAACCTTTTCTGAGCGTTGATGTGAATAAGGCGCCGGTGTATGTGAAAGTGCCGATCAAATTGGCCGATGAGTCTACGGGGGAAGAGCTCCTGCCAGTGCAACTTCCTTTTGACATTTTTCACTTCCTGTTCAATGAGTGCAGTTTTCATGTTGAGGAAAAGCTTATCAAGAATTACTGGGAGCATTTGGAAAATGTTGGAGATACTTGGGCTCTTTCTACATCAAGGTTTCGAGCAAGTCATGGGGGCAAAGTCTGGCCCTTGGGGTTCTATGGGGATGATGCTGTGATGGCCATCCAGAACAATCCACTAAACAAGATTCTTGGGCTGACAGTGAATTGCCCCTTGTTTCGACCACGTTCTACACGGCTGAGCAAGTACACGGTGTTCAGTATCGAAACAGACAAAATTATATCCTACCAGGAGACCATCTATCCAGTACTGGAGGAAATTGTCAGATCCTTCAACAAACTGACTGAAGAGGGAATCAATGGCAACCGGTTTCTTGTTGGTGAGATTCGAGGAGACCAAGTTTTTATCAAGGCACTGTTTCGACATACTTCGTGGTGGAAGGCCACCAAAGTCTGTTTTCGGTGCAGGGCTACTGCAGGACCTGGACCTCTGAACTATTGCCTCTACGAGTCCAACAATGGCTGGACGCAGACCTTACGCACTACAGAGCAATTTGTGCTTGAAGAACTTCCTGATCAAAATGTATGTGACGGGGTTATGGAGTTATGTCAATTTTGTATATGTATTTTTACTGTGGTGGTATTGGTCTTCTGTTCTGGATTCTGTTTGTCCCCATTGCCAAGGTCCTCTGATAGACTTATACTTTTTCGACATCTCCTTGATTAAGCATTGCACGCTTCATATTGTCAACCTGGCCCTTCTTGGAATCTCGAACGGCTCGGTGCTGCACCTCATTTTAATTGCCACACAAATACATTTTTTGTTTAGGTTCCAAACCAACTTCACAACAAACATATTTGTTTGAGAATATGTGGTTTTGCTTCGTGTTAGATCTCAGCCAAATTCTCAGGGGGATGCTGCTGGACATGGGGGTGTTTGGTGACACTGCTGATGGCTATGTGGCACCGCTTGAAGAGGCCTTCAAAGAGTTTTCAGCATGGAGGAGATCTATGAAGATCGCATGTTCCCAGAAAAGGTTTTCTGCAAAGTCCTTGGTCAGAGAGACCACCTACGGATGGTACTTGAACTGCAAGGGCTTCAACGCTAGAGTGGTCAGTGAATGGCTGATGTGTAAGCTTGTTGAAGTCAATCGACTTCCTGAATTTCAGGGTCTCGATGCTAGATCGCAACTCTCCGAGAGTGCTTTGAAACTCGGTGGGATTACAGAGGGATTGACACTGGGTGGTGATATAAGGACTGTTTGCTTAATCCATATCCCTACCTGGCAGGGAACCTTTTACAGTACCTAGGAACTTTGAATGGGCGCAGAATTATTGGGGAAAGTAGGCTTCTATGACACGGTTAGGACCTGATCCATACATCTCCAAGCAAGGAAGTTTTTGCTCAACAATTCGACTGGTCTTTTTATGCAGTGTACAAAGCTGGCAAATCTGTTGCCTATCGAGCCATGGCACCAGGGGGGGTGAGCACAGATGCGGATGAGTTTCATCCATGGGACGGATATACCCTACAAATTGTGCTCTTATCTCTCCTAGTTGCAGTGATTATTTCCATGTGGATGTTGGTTTGGTGCGCGAACTTTGTGAGAAACCATCTTGTGAAATGGGCCTTCCATACTACGACATCGGCTGGCGTCAAAGAGGTTATGCAGAAAATATCAGATTTGGGAAGCATGGAGAAGAGAGAGATCGTACGACAACTGATGACAAAAACCACGGAGTCTGAGGATTGTCTACTTCAAGAGATTAGTTCGCTGAAGGCAAAAGTGCGGACATTGAGTGAACAGAATGTGCAGTTGCAAAAGACAATTTCTGTGATGGCCAAGTCACAGGGTGGTGCTACACCAAGCACTTTTTTCGATGCTTCTGTTTATGTGACAAAAGCCGGCAACCATTTTCATTTGGATCCATGTTGCCAACACTTGAGGCAAAGTAGTATTGAGAAAAAACCATGCCACCTCTGCGCATTGGCCTCAAAATGAGGCACGTTAAGAATGAAAAAGAACCAGAGCGCGTGGGGTTCAGGGAGTGTGCCCGGTGTGTGTGTGTGTGTGTGTGTGGCTTGAGGTGATTGACTCATGTTTCTAGTTCACAACAGGTATAAATGTTGCAGGTTTCCTCCTTTAAATTCATATGCCATTGTTCACAAAGGGCCAGAGTTTTCTTTTTAAAACATATTTTTTTTCTGAAGAATGGGGGTTCGAAGTTTCCAAAACACTAGGGGCGGAAATTTCCCAAGAATAGAGCACAAGAGCTCCCTCAAAATATATAATCCCTTTCAGCCCAGGAGAGCTATCAACAGATACTTTGGACTGACGGAGCGTGCCTCGCGACACTTGTGCTTCGCCAGCACCATCACATTGGCAGGGGCGGCCAAAGGAATTGTGCGTGTTAGCATGGATAGAAAAGTGGCAAATGGATCCTCTATGAACATCCCCATGAAATCATTTATGGCTTTATTCCAATTGAACACCACCATCTATTAATGTATGTACCCTAACCTTCCATATATATGTACCCTCACCTTCCAAGTACGAAGTCTAACTTAAGGTTTCTGTAGGTCTCAAGGTTTACGAACAATTGATAAACCCAACATTGTTGCCAAGGACGTTGCATGAAGCAACACAAATTGAACGAGCTGGGCGAAACTATTTGCTGGCATATTGGAAACTGAATTCAATGAGCTCCTCGATGGGTGTTCTGGCTTGGGTACTTACCCCAAAATGGCACGTATCTTGGTTTCACTTAAACTTTTCCTGACGACCTTTTGCTCTTCACTGACTTGTGGTTTTGATCTACTTTGTTTTCTATCCTTGGGATTCCTTGGGTGATTTACGGTATACCCTTGATTATAACCAATCCCAATCTGTTGTTCAAATCAGAACCCTTGGATCTGTTGGATTTACCGAGGCTTTTGCGCACGTGGTCCAAGATGCAAAACGGCTTCAGCTCAATCCACGTTTCACCCATACTTTTGGTGATGAGGATTTTATGTCCCAACTAAAAAAATGGGCCCGCAGAGGGCAAGGCAGAAGAAGGGAACAGGTTATCTCACGGCTAAGCCGAATGAGGTTTAAGACCTTGCGTTGGAAGCTTCGTGAGCTCAAGAACCGAGTCAGATGAAAAACAAGAGTGTTTGCACCAGTGAGATTCACACAAACATCCATGATAGGTAAAACTTAGTAATTGCTGGTAAAACATCGAATGTACAGAAATACTAAGTTAAACTTCGTATCTTAGTAAATGCTAAGTTAAACTTCGTACTTGGAATCCTAGGGTATACGTATATATATTATAAACGTACACTACGGCAGATTTGTATGAAATAATCTCTATATATACACATAATAAACATGAAATGATCCATATACCAGACTACGTATATTTTAATATATATGTATATTAAACATTAATAAACATATATATTAACGTAGCACGTGATGATGATCATCAAAGGCCAAAATAATCACAATAGCACAATCATAATCAAATATCATGATTATGTATCTTATGTATATCATATATGGTCATTGTGTTCCTCCAAACATCCCACTGAGCATGTGGCCAACTGCCGCTCGAAGAACCAGCATGCAGTCATCTCGGTCCGCCCAGTTGTTGGGAAGAACTAAAACAGGAACCTGATATGTGGATGGGTCAAAACCTATTATCATTTATTATCAATTTTAATGGGATGAACATCCATTTACCAGCTATTTTGGGGTTCACTAGGTACCAGGGTTTCGACTCATAGCCATATAGTGAAACCCAGTGAAATGAACAAAACACCTCTGGATAATCTCATACAGTACTTATAGTTTATCAAATTGTGGACATTAGAGTCATTCACACACCTAAAATGAGATAGAATAAGGCCATTTGGCCATTTGGGGATGCTTCCCTTCCTAAACATAGTTTCTATGTCGCAGTAAGGTAGCAAGGATCCAGATCAACACCTAAATACCTGAGGACTTTATTTCAATCTGTAGGTATTTCACCTTCAAAGTTATGCTTTATTACCCTCATATAGCCAATAATGTCCCTTCGCAAGGCAAGAGGGACCCTGCAAGAATGGTGACAATCCAATGTGGAACTGGCAAATCCAATGTTTCTAGACTTTACTTGGCTTAACAACGGTGTGTTGCACGGGTTTAAAACAATGGCTTCCTCTAGGTTGTCAAAACTGCGTGCGTCTTATGTTGTGAAACTGCTCCTCAAATGTATTGCACTGTCTGACTATTAAGTCAATTGATGTCAATTGTGTGTTGCTTGAAAATGGGGCTGTACAGCATACACCCCCAAAACACATCATTTGGCCATATTTGGCCAATAAATAGGTCATGTTCGCTTCTCGCACTAAAGGTTGCGTAAATTTCTGACAGGCTGTTGGAACCAAGAAAAACCTGGCCATGTCCCATCCTTGAAGAACAATAGAAGCAAAATCTACTCTCCGAAAATAAATCACTACTCCTCGAAGATATCATGTCGGGCCGGATCCAAATTCAAGCCAAAAATGAACAAATACCATATCGCCCATCACACCAAGAGGCGGAAACTACTACCATGATCACCCCAACGATGAACTCGCCAGTGTTCTGGAGCCAGGTGACAAGATCGCTGATGGACACCCTGTGGGTATTGTTTTTTTTTTAACGGAAACGATGGCATGTGTGTTTCTGGATTTGGGGATGCCCTATGATCCGGCAAAAATGACGATTATTCTGTAAATTGTACATTATCTATTGTATAATCCTTTCCCCCTAATACTAAACCTCCCCCCCCCTTAATAATAAACACCTCAGGTAGTTTTTATTATTAGGGGGGTATTTATTATTAGGGGGACCCTCATAGTAAACTTCGGACCTTAATATTAAAAACTATTTTTCTCGATTTCAAAATCAATTAAATCTCAATTTAAAACGCAATTAATACGTTGCAAAAAATTG
>BGPT01000397.1:207509-221798 GCA_003297045.1 Symbiodinium sp. clade C Y103
TAAAAGTCAAATTGGCCAACCACAAATTTTCCAAAATTGGAGATGGACCCTAGTTTTTATTATTTGGGGGGGGTTTAGTAATAGGGGGAAGGGATTATCTATATAGATAATTCTCCCATGAAGCATAATGGATTTCAGCGAAGCGATCTGTGTTTTTTTTCTCATACCACATGCTAAATCCAAAATGGATTTGAAAGCAGATTGGGTTTGCCTGAATATAGACTACTCATATCATCCATTGCGGGATGGCGAAATCATGCATTCAATGACACATAAGACACATTTTATGTGTGTATGTGATGTATTATGTTTTTTTTTGGACAAGTCTCCAAGTCCTGATCTTACAAGGCTATGGTTCGGACCCATGGCACAAAGGGTCTTTTGAACGCGTTCAATCCAGCAGATCTCATAACCAGGTTTTTCAATCCGTGCAACCATATTGCGGCCATGCCTGGAGGCGTAAGAGAATATTGGGCCTCTTCAATGGTATTTGTTGTGGAAAACGATCATGGCAAAACTTGCATACCCTGCAAGCTGTTTTGTGTTCGAAGGATGGTACATTGTGTGCATACCTACTTCTGTCGGGTGAATATTCCCCGCACTCAATTTGTGGAGTAAAAACATTTAAAAACCAACTCATTCCTGATGTCTTTGGATTTGGAGAAATACATCGGAATCTGGTCAACACCTTCATTGCTGGCTGACATCCTGCCTCTACCCAAAGGATGCCTTTTGGACCAACATTTGCCTGACTGAAAGTCGAGGATGTGGGGAAAATCCAAAAATCAAGGCCCATTTCCCGTGTCTGAAAACATACGGTATACCCATCAGTTTAGAAGTATCTTATTTTCAGACAAATACATAATATGACTGTGGGTCAAGATCTAAGGCTGTCATTTTGAGTATCAACTCTCCATGACCATCCACTTTGGGGGACTACATGGGGTTGCGCATGTTTGGAACCATCTCATATTGCACTTCTTTTTCATCAACCGCTGAACTGGTGGTTTCGGGCAGTGTGGCTCAACCAGTGAGTGGTTTGGATTCCCGCAACTACTGTACCCCATGGAGAGTGTCCCTTTCAGTTCGAAGCTTCGCGTGAGTTCCCAAAACCTCCGGTCCCAAGTTCCACTTGAAGATCACCTTCTCCAAGGATCTTAACGATGTTTATACCCTCCAATAAAATCCAATAAATTAACATAGACCCTGCCATGAACTCGGGCTTGGAAGATGAGTTTCCACATGTTTCCACTATAAATTGTTTTTTTTCAGGGTCCATGTGAATTTACCAGAGGTTATATAGTTGATTTACCTCTTGAACATGTTGCTTTTCCATAGTTATGTGAATTTACCGGAGGGTCACGATGTTTAACTGCTACTCCACCCTGGGAAAATCCCCGGGCCAAGATCCCCCACCAAGCTCTCTGCTACGAGTTGCGGCTCGGTCCTCAGTGATGTTTTTAATGGAAGTGATGGTAGATACGAAGTTGGGCCGCCCTCAAATGAAAGGATTTTATAAGTTGGTTTATACCATGATTGTACAATTTTAAACCTCCATCTAAGCATAAATATGTACGAATATACCATGTTATACCAACCATAAGCCACAAGTTGTGAGAAGTTTCAAAATCTTATAAACCAACGTAGCTGTATGTAGTAGCTAGGTTATGTCTGAATGCAGTAGCTATCCATGTCCTAATTTTACAGACCATACCATGACGATACCAATGGTTCTGGGTTTCCCAGAATCGGATCCTGCAAGTGAGCCGAATAATTACCCTCCATGGTCCATTGTGCTAGAGGCCCCACACGTCCCACCAACATATAGTCACGGGGGACCACCCCAAAAATGGAAACGTTACGAAACAGAAATATCTTTGAAACATGTTGAAACAGCGACGTACATGGAGGTCCAACGAACAGCGGCCATGAGCATCCAAAGAAAAACTGCTGATGGACAGGTCATTGATTTTTGCTGGATGTTATCTCAGATGTAAACCAGCATCTGTTAAGCCGCCACTATGGTTGGTTTCAGCACTTCTTTTTTATGTTTTTGCTGCGCGAAATCTCAATGCAGCACCAATCAAAATGGCCCAGTCGTGGAACATTCCGGCACAAGTGCTGCTGCCAGTTGCTAAGGATGCAACTTCGGAAGCAGTTGACCTTCCCCAACTTCCAACAGCTGATCCCAGTTGGAAAAATTGTGCAGGGAGCGACTACCCCAAGCTTGTCAAAATAAGGATTCACTAATATGTACTCCATGCCGGTTTGGTGGGGTGAACAACTCAGCTATATACAAGTGGCAGGGGCGCTTCATGGAATGGACACTGCTTCAGCGATTTTGAAGTTTGTTTGCTTGATTCAAAGGAAATACTTGAGCAACTCTAGCTGTCCATACATCTGGCAATGTTGAAGCGCATTCCTCTTGAAAACAGATTCATAAATTATACTATATACACATAAATCTGTCCATCTTTGGGGATGGTACCTGCAGGCCATTGAACTAATCAGAAAACCCGTTCAGATTGGATATGCGATATATATATATCGATATATAGCATTACATCACATGAACAAACCAGCAAATCGAGTCCACCAGTCCACCGTAGCTGCACTTGGAAGAGTAGGCATCTTGGAATTCCGTCAGAGGCTTGCACGTCTTACAGCACATCATAGTTTGACTGCACATGTACAAGAGCGCAGTGGATTGTTCTTGTCCTCCAAGCGCTAGTGCCTGCTAGCGCTCATTGCATCCACAAGGTCCTTTCTGTTCAACCTACTTTGCATTGATGATGATGAGCTTCACAGCTACGTCTAGATACTTATAAATAATGATAATAACACTGCTACCAATAAGAATACGACATCATTTGGATACATTTGGTCCTAATCAATCAACTCCTCACTAGATTGTCAGGACATGCCTAGTCGTTTGACCCCATCAAAATATATCCTGGCTCATCATACTACACCATCCGATCATTTGCGCCTTCCGCTAAAGTTGCATCTCGGAACCTGACGCAGAGACTAGTGGCACCAGGACTGTCATGGACCTGAGAAACAAACACCTGGATGCAAAGGGACAATCGCAGGGTTCTTTGAGGGTAAATGGGAGGTGCAAAGGTCTTGCAGCGAGAATTGTGAATCATGGAAAAGCACCATCTGTGAATCCATTTTTCGTGTTGAATTCAAGGTCAAATTGAGACAGTTTCATCTCCATTTCTGGTTGGTAAATTTGTTGAGCGTGGGGCGGACTGAGTGACTAAGTGACTACCTATCATCATTTCACTGAAATCGGGGGTTGCAACAATTGCCCTGGAAGCAAACCAGAACGATGTCTGCGGGTGTTGTTGTCGGTGTTCCATGGCATTTCATGGTATTTCTATTGAAAAAACACATGGAATCCCAAAACGTTTGTGACACTGGAAGCTTAAGTTCAACATAGTTCAATGATGAAATGGCAACTTTATGGGTTGTGCTTTCATCAGTTAGGCGTTTGGGGCCCACCTGTCGTACCCTAGACAGCCCTCGCCTCAGGGGAAGGCTTCGTACCAGGCCCAAACCTTGGAGGCAGCAGGGTTTCACGGTTTCACCTTTCATTCCACCAGCTGCCCGGGAAAGATCGATATAGATCGACCACCCCCTGCTTTCGCTCGTCTTTTTTTTTCAGCTTCACAATTCCTCAGGCGCATGACCTCACGATGGAGCAGTGGAGCACTGCTCAACCCAACATGCCAACCCCAAAGCTGCTGGGGGACACATATTTGTTGATCCAAAGCTTACCTTTTGGACTCATTACTCCTAAAGAAGTTGAAAGAGGACACACATTCACCTTCACATGTCACTTTTTTTGGCACCTTTTATCTTTCCCGGTCTAGATCAAGTCATGCCGTACAACAAATGGAAGGATGTCCTCAAAAAATAATGAAAAAGCATGTGCTAACTCGACGGGGAAAAAATGAAGTACATATCAGTGGGTCTCAGGCCATAGCAGTTGTACATAGGGAGGCAACTGCGGCCCAGAAGGGCACTACTGTCACTAAGACTTCCTGAACATCTTGGCCCATCTTGGCCCACCAGATGCCACCAGTCCAAGTTCTCATCTTGAGATTTTTTCAATAGCATCGCCCCCCATCTGTTTGCTTGATTGCCCCTAATCTCTTAGACTCGTTTATGTGCTATTACACTTGATCCCTGTTAATTTGTCCTGATTCGATCTCGAGGTAACATACTACATCCCCAATGGCGGATGTTGTGAAACAATCTTCATCTGTATATAGTTCAGCTTTCCAGTTACTTTTGATTCAGGTAGACAGGCTGGGTTCATACTCTTTCACTTTGATACATTTTGTTTGATGATTTTTGGGGTTAGTCACTTGACGACTCGAAAAGAGCCACCGGCCGGGCCGCCTGAAACCTTTGCAAACCTCGTAGGCTTGAACACCACCTGGAACCACATGGGACCAGGAAGACACCCGGCTCTGCCGAGACAATTGAGCCGGGGTCTCCCTCGTAGGCTGAGCCGGCAGTCATTTTATCTGAAGTGGAGATATGACTTGAAATATAGCCTGGAGTAAAGAAACCTATAAGTTGTTCTAGAATAGTTTCATATTGATCAGTGCCAACCTGCTCAAATTGCTTCAGTGCCAGGGCCGTCTTCTTGAGCCCGTTTTGGCAACATCCCTGAAGTTAGCTGGTTTGTGACTTGGTGATCAACCTTTCATGACAGGGATATACGTGTCAGGACTGTCAAAAAAATGGCATATGATTACCTATAACTGGATTGACGACCACCCCCCAGATATGGGCAACTTACCCAAGTTGACACTTGAATACAATTTTTGGTGTATATATATATATAGCATTATATAGCTATTGTATATCATTATAGTGTAGATATATATATTTATATATACACATATTACATATAAAATGACTTAGCCCCGGAACCATCTTGGCTTCAAGTCGATCTGAAACATCTCCACTGGACACCAGGGCCGAGATGTATACTGGGCCCAAAACTCGGGTCCAAATGTGTTACTCTCGGGTTATTTAACATAGCCATGGAAAATGGTTGATCTTGGATGATTTTCCCATTAAAACCTCCACTTATAGGGGATTTTCCATGGCTATGTTAAATAACCAGAGGGTAAATGCTACCCAAATAATGCAATAACCCACGACAGGGTCCTCGGGATTGTGGTGAGCATGATGCAACCAAACCAAAGACAAAACCTTGGGACCTTCGGGTAAGTTACAACCAGGAATTGAGGCTTCTTTTTTTGCACATCGCAGGCACGATTAAATCTTTGACTGTATGATCCTCCACATGATGACATGTGCAGTGTTTATCAGTGCATCGTTTCTTTGACGTTTTTTTGCACTCTAGAAGTCAGTCACTTTTCTCGGTTTTCACTCTCTTTTCACTTTCTTCACTTTCCTCACCTTGGCACTTGCTGATCCCATGCCAAAAACATCGAGAAAAATGGAAAAAACCTTGAGCAAGGGAGACGCATCTTTTGGTACCGCAAAAATCATTTCACACCCCAAAAAATACAAAAAAAAGGTTGCAATCCATCGATGCCATCTGGTCACTGTAGCTCTGAGATTCTTCTCTGTCCTTTTCTCTGTCCTTTTTGCAGCTTTGCGCTCTCTTTTTTTGATTTTTCCTCGTTGGCCTCGGGTGGTCAGGTGCAGGACTCGATGGAGAACCAGGACCCCATCATGGTCACAGCCCAGGCTTGAACAGCTGACAGTACATATTGTAAAAATTACATGGGGGTACATCATTCATATGTGTAATAGATACTATGTCACATATCATATTCTTATAGATTATATACTATAGTAATCTATATTATTATTATTATTACTATTATTATTATTGTTATTATTGTTATTATTATTATTATTATATGATGATCTCCTTCATAGTTTCTTTTTGTGGTGATTGCATTGTTCACCAGTGGTTTGGCTGATATATCAAAACGTACCCTGGAGATCGGTCAAGCCAACGCCATGAACACAATCCAATTCTATCCATTTAATTAGATCTTGACTTTCCATCGCTGTATCGCATATGTTGTTAAATGCAAATGCAGCTGTAAGACATATGATATTATATGATTATATATGATCAAAGGAAGTTTCCTAGAGTTTCAGAAGTGCACCGAGCACCACTTCACATCATCACCAGCTTCATATCTTCAGCACATTACATTACCTCAAGCTCACATTCAATCTCACATCACCCTAACCTAACATTCCATGAAGCTCACATTCAATCTCACATTCAATCTCACATCACCTTAACCTACCATTCCCTGAAGCTCACATTACCTTAAACATCCTGAGACTCACGTCTTGTCAACCTGTCAACCTCGCATGACCACATTCCCTCAACATCCCATTACCTCAACCTCACATTCAGTCAATCTCACATTGCACTAAGACTTTCCCCTAACCTCACATCTTGTCAACCTCACGCTATCTCAATTGCACTGCGCCCATCCAACCAACCCTAGTGATGTTCTATAGTCCTTTAATGAGACTTACATGTAATGTATCAATCCTACAATTCTTAGTGCCGTTTGGTGCAGAAATAACCCCCTATCTCCTCCCATATCGCAAACAAGACATGCTTTTTGAACTCATGGCAGCCACCAACCCGGGCCACTCAAAATGGCCATGCAGGAAAGCGTCTCCGTGGATGCCAAGGCCTCCTCCCGGAAGTGCGGAAACTCATTCTCAATGGCCACGCGGGCTGCGGAATGTTCTGCCGCCTAAAGGGCGAACTGGGTCATCCTGTGTGGAAAGTATGTTAGATCTACCCCATTCCATCCCATGTGTTTTATTTTTCGATATTGCTGTCCCATGTTTTCCCCAATTTCCAAAAGGGATGCGTCTTGTCTTTTTGTGCAGCCTCGGCTTCCAAACGTCTCCATAGCCGATGAGTTGGGTAGGTTTCAAGGATGAAAGTGTATGTAAATATATATATATATATATACATAATTATACATAATATATATATATATATATATAAATTGAGTAATGTTGAATAGAAACCTATAGAAACGGATTTGTCCCTGAAAACCAGCCAAAATGTTTGTTGAGGCAAGAAAGATGGTGGGCCAGTGAGTAGATAGCCCACACAAAAATATGGTGTTTATTAGTTGAATCCGAAACATGGACATTTAGGCTCTCAAAACCAACACACATGGAACTGAATCAGCTATGTTTGCCCACCAGAAAAGGTACAGGAGACAGCGCGGTGATGAGTTCTGTGAAGCAGAAGAACATGGGGAAGGTAATAGACATTCGATTTCCAGTACTTGATTTGCAAAAGCAGCAAGAACATCATGAGTTCCGAACCTACCAAACATCGGATGTCATCAGACCACCATGATGACATCTAATTATCTGGATAGCAACTCATTGGCAACAAAAACCATTGGCCAGATATGGCAATGCATCCTGTAATCGCCGAAGGTCCTGCTTCAAATGGATTTCATTGTTGTTCGGTTTATATACTCCCATTCACCTCATTCGTTGGGTACTGAAACCAGTGGTTTGTCAACGACTCTGAAGTATGCATGGTCGTCTGAGGTCGCTCTTATGAGAATGGTAGGTGAAGGTTGCTGTGAAACGACGGTAACCTTGGAATTGGATATCCTTGGCCTTAAATGGTTTCCCTGTGTTTCCCCCCCGATGTTTGATCCAAGGCTGGCCTTTTTGGTGGGGCACTCATCTCCCACAAAGGGACCCGCTCGGAACTCTTGCGCGTGCACCGTGGACTGAAACATCAGCTGATGTATGCCATTGCCCGGTCTCTTTTCGGTGGTGAAGCGGATCTCTTGCTTTTGGGTCTGCCGGTCCATGCCCAGTTTCTTTTGGTACAACTCGTGGAGCTTTCCAATCCAATTCACCTGGTTGTGACTTACAACTTCTCTGAAAAGGGTCAACTATAGTTGGGAGAATCATTCCATTTCTGGCATGACAATAGAAGCAAACCACCTCCAGCCACTGAGGGAGTATTTGATCATTTCTGGTCATTGCTTGCCGCGTGCTCCCATGATTAGAGTTTTCATTAACGTAGGTTGAATGGAAAAAGAATCACTGGCTCAAGCCATCGGGGTTACCAATGGACCGAGAGATTCTCTGGTGAATCATGGCGGAAATCCATTTTGGGGGGTGACATCTTTCGAGGCATATCCCTTTAGCGCTGCCCTCTATCACCCCCCAACCCACTTTTTGACTGAAGGGGTCGGGTTCTCATTTTTTTTGATTCATCATAATTAACCCATAGTCACCAGTCAGTCAATCAAATTTCCATCAAACATTTACTCATCAACCAACCATCATGTAAGGTTGTTGCAGGTGAAACCCTTTTTGATGACCGGCTGGACATTACCCAGTGACCATTGCCACTGCCTGCACTTTGGCCTCTTCCTGAGGGCTGACAGCGAGGATATTGACATGTTGATAGACGTGGACAAGGGAGGTCCGAAACCACCAGAACACACAAAAAACAAACATGTCCCAATCTAGAGTCCAACACATTGACTTGTTTTATTGATTGTTGTTTGTTGTTTTTCAGATGTCCCTTGCTCGGCTCATTGTGAAGAAGATTTCGTTTCTCTAATAGATCTCTGTCTTCAAAAGGAACACAGTATCACTTGGATGAGACTGCTTGCACTTGTTTGAAGAAATGCTACATCTAAAGTAATATCACACCTCTTGACAGGAATACAGCTTCTGAGATAGAGGTACTGTTGAAGAATACTACTTAAGCAGTGTGCTGTTGAGGAAGGCTGTTATCTTGTAAATATATATATATATGTATAATATAATTGAACTATTGCATATTTTATTTGAAATAAATATAAGAGAAGGTAATTTGTTCAAATGAAACATCTTTACTGCAAACAAAACACGCTTCGTTGAAATCATTTTGATTTCATTTAATTTACTTAGTTATTCTATTGATAAAACACATGCCGTTTTGAAAGAAGGCTGCATTTCTTTCAAGGATGCTGCGTGTCCAAAACGGATGTTGCATTCTTTAGACATCTTTAGATGAGTGGGATGCTACATCCACAGGAAAGATGCATCTTTTGACAGGAATATTACATCATACTTCATCCTCTACAGAGGTATTGCATTTGCTTCAAGACTATTGCTTAAGAGGCGCGCGGTTAAGGAAGACTGTGTTTCTGCAAACTACCGCGCATTTGCAGGATTGGTTTTGGAAAAAATGTGTCTTAAATGAACATGTTATATCCCTCTTTGAAATACTGCTAGACTTTGGAAGGAAACATCTCCTTGAACATAAACATACTGCATATGTAGCAACATGTAGCAACAATACAGCACTTTTGGAAATTACTACTGCATGTTTACTTGAACATCGCGTTTCTCAAATACAACACCGCCTGTCATTTGTTTTCAGGAATGCTGTCTTGTTGAAAGAGTACTGAAAAATCTGCGAACAAAATGCTCCAGTTTTGCGGGTATTTTTTGGAGTATATTGTGATTTCGTTGAGGAAATAGACAATTCACAAAATGTATTCAAGCAAGCAAGCTGAATACGTCAACATATGCAAGCATAGATCAACACAACCAAAACTACCTTTGTTCAGCTCCATTTCTTTATCATGTACTTTTATTTTTAATTGGAACCTATGGGAGTATGGTGAATTTGAATGTCAAAACCAGAAAATGCTGTCTCCAGCTCTCCTGTTTCGGTGCCGGAGGCTGCAACGGCCGCGGCACTGGTGGCGCTGGTGGCGGCGGCGGTGGCGGCACCAAACGCGTCAGGGGCCGCTCCGGGCGCATGTGCCGCGCCAGGCGGAAACCCGTCTGCCGAAAGCGGCGGCGCAAGGAAAAGGCGTGGTCCCAGAGACCTTGAACTTCATCCTTGGTTGGAATGAAGCGCAACCCTACCATTGGAATATATATATATATACATATTTAATATATATATATATATATATTAATTTAACTTATACGTGTATGTATGTATGTATGTATGTATGTATGCATGCATGCATCTATCTATCTATCTATATCTATATCTATATCTATATCTATATATCTATATCTATATCTATATCTATATCTATATCTATATCTATATCTATCTATCTATCTATGTATCTATGTATCTATGTATCTATGTATCTATGTATCTATGTATCTATGTATCTATATGTAATGGCTACATGTTGCAGGATGGTAGTTCTTGTGTCTTGTAGACTGCAACAGTAAAATAATCAGCTTATAAACATGCATGGATGGTGAAAACAGCGCAACTCAAAGCTTGAAAAGCAATTTGTTGAGCGCCCGGATGCCCAAACTTTGTGGACTGGATTGATTCTATCAACAGCGCATTCAAGCTTTAGATGTTGCATAAATGAAATGAAAATATATAGACATATAAATATCTCCAAATATGGGCCTGGATCAAAAAATAGTGGACAGCAGTCCAGAGAATAATGAAAGTCAGCAAAGCCCTCTTATAATCTATTAGATATCTTTTTATCTCATCCTGAAGTTGAGGCAGAGTCAAGCATCGGAGTCTACGTCCATATCCATGAATGCGTTCACCACTTCCTGCAGAGTCCTCCGTATCCTTGGCCCGTGACAACCATCTGCCTATTGATCAAGAAATGGAGTCTAAGCCCAAAAAATGATGGCTGGATGTTCACCAAACAAGTTGGTATCATAGGCCTTCACCTGTATGACCTATATATTTATATAATCATATATACATATCATCATATCTGGGATATTAGAGGGACATATGCATATGACAAGAGAGTCTTCATCTGCTTCTCTGGGATTGATTTGCCATGTAGAAAATTGGTCACCCAACAGGTAAATGAAGCAAACTTGGGATCTATTGACCAATGCAGGCAAATAAAGCCCCAAAAAATCAATCTCTATCCATCTCTGGTATATTTGCGCAGATTTGGCTGATTTCGAGGATAACTGCATGCAAGCAAACAATCCACAACAATCCCATATACTTTACAGATCTAAATAATGCATATACAGTCCCCTTTATATGGGAACAACATGAAAAGTATCAAATCTAATACTCACGGGGGCTTCTTGAGAGGGTGCAGCGAAATCAAACATCAGTATGATGGATCAAAACTTTGGTGCCCCGGTGATCCCTGGTGAACACCAAAATAGTTTGTAAATATGCATGCTCATCCAACAATTCATATATGTCTACATTACATTAACATTGATAACTCTTGACATGTGGGTTTGTCTGAAAATAGTGTACCCCTAAACCCAATGGCTAATCATAATTTTTCCATTTTAAATGGCTATACAAGGGGTATACATGGGTGTACATCAACCATCCCATCTCAAATCATCCCAGCTTCTCATCCTCCGAAATCAGCGAACTCAATGGACCCTGCCGGCTCTGCTGGGCCGGTCTTTTTCGCTGGGTCGAAGCAGCGCCCCGTGGCGTCACAGCTTTCCGTTGCAGGGGTGAGCGACTGCGGCGACTGCAACTGCTGGAGCTGTAAGACGAATTCGCCATGGCAAAGGCTGTGGCTAAGGGGCCAACCCCCTGGCGTTTCTGTTGGTCTACCATGGCTAGCTGGGAAATCCCCAGGGGAGGCTTGAGTAGGTTTTGATGAGAAACGTGATTATAAATGAGGACTTTCGGTGGGATCAGCATGCTACAGATTTGTGTTTTTGCCGCAACAGATTCTGTTGAGCGCTCTGACTTCTTACTGCCGCGTGCACACACACACGCACCCACACACACACACACGGACACGACACGACATGTTTAGAAGACAAGACCTCTGGCTATGACCAAAGTCTTCACGGGAAACCCAAAAGCTCCTCTACCATCAAGAATCTGATCTTATTTGCCCTTGCAATCGGCAACAATTCTGGAATCAGAAGCCGTCATTGCAGATATAGTCTTCCTGGAGTGCCCAAAGCAGCGGCAGGGTCAGTATTGTGGACTGGATACTCCATGAAGATGCAGATTCCAAGTTTTGATCCATGGACCGAGAAGGTTTGGGAAGAATCGGACCTCTTTGGGAGAAAATCATACCATGCAGGTAGGGATGGAAATCATCAATTTGAAGCTTCAAACCAGTCATCCACCTGAGTCATTCGTTGCCAGAGGGAAATTGGCTGCCTGTGGACGAGTAAAGGCTGTTTAAAGATGCAATAAATGAGCGGTGGTTGAATCCACCAGTGGGGGTAACTAAGGGCTTATGGCAGCAATTGCTTGTCAATGGGGCTCCATTTCATATCAATCAAACTCATAGAGGCATGAGTATCATGTTTTCTCAGCACATGAACATGATGTATGGACATTGGTCATATCCCGTTTGATTCTTGATGAAATGCCGGTCTTGTTTGGGTCATATCTTCTTAACATACGAATAAGTAAAAATCTAGAGATATGATCTATCTGGTTGTTCAAATGTACCAAGCTGCAGAGAGCCCTCCAAAACTGCCTCGACGCATCGCTTTTTTTCTTGTCCATCATTCTTTTGGGGCTGGTGCCTGACAGATCCGATGTTGAAGGCACCTTGGGAATGATTTCCTGGGCACACATCACTCTTTTGAGGGTCCGCAACCACTATTTTAAACTCCCATTTCATGTCGAGCACTCCCATTTCATGTCGATGATTCAACCCGCAAAAAAGTGGCGGGGAATGCGAGGACTCTTGTGTGGTTCAACCAATCTGAGAGAATCAAACTTGACAAAAAAACATGTTGCGTTCGGATCACTTTAATGATTGTACACCTACTTATGCATCTCATACTAATGCCTTGATGCTCACGCAACTTCAAGTGCAAAGTTGGCTGTTATAATATGGTCCTGGTTCAAATTGGTATCCCAACCTGGCAAGCTATCAAATTATCAAATCGAGATTGATCCCTGATTCACCATGATTGACCCATGAAGTCGTGCAAACATCGAGCAAGAGAAGGATGATAAGAACCTTGGTTGGCATTGAACCAACATGTCCCCTCAATCTATACAACTCTTCAAGGTGATGTCTCCTTTTGCTGTGGCAGAATCACATGGTCCAAAGCCAACACAACCAGATCAGCGTGGCATGCGTCGCCGACATGAGCTGGAACTTCAGTACAGGGGGGTTCCATAAATGGAAGATCCCCCAAATTTATAATGGAACATCCTATTAAAATGGATGATTTAGGGTTACCCCAATTTTCAGAAACGTCCATATATAAATACATCTTTCCATTGTGGTTCAGTTCCCATTTATATCCACTCCTTGTAGCTGAAATCCAACAACCATGCTCAATTTTTGACCCACAGCCCGTCTTGAGATTGCGGTGCCTTGTCGGCCAGTGCCTCTTGTTCCTTCAGCCATTTTGGTGAATATTCCACCTGACGATGAAGTCATCACAACTGGTGGCAGCAAAAAATATTGTCCTGCACCAGATCAGTCTAGGAAAAAACATGATTTCTAGACTTAACAAAGGACTTGGATCATTGATAAGGACTTTGCCTCATCATTGTGTGTATATATGTAATAGTTGCATACATATAATTATGACAACATCTTCAAAAACGATCATTCACATTCATGAATCAAAGGTCTTTCAACAAGGATTTCACATCATGGTCTTGGATGGCTTTTTTGATGCTTTTTGGATCAATACAAATCGTCCCCGTTCACCTGATTTGTTGAGACATGACAGCCATGATCCATGGACTGTTTCCCCGTTCTCTGCATCATGTTTTGTGGTGAGCTTAGTCATGAGATCGGTATAACATGTCCAGAATCGTCCCACGAATCGTGGGGACTTCCTGATGGGAAGCAAAAACCTTAGGGCATGAGACTCTTGGGCGCTATGAGCCTATGCAGGAAACTCACCCCAGGAGGCCCGGTGACCCGGTGAACTCCAAACCGTAATGAGCCTTTCGCCCAATGTTGGACCATCCCCGCTGCCGAAATTGGGGACAGCGGTTCCGGCTTTCAAAAAAAACTGTGTTGCATAGTGGATCCCAAATCAAACATAATCAAACTATCGAATTTTGACACCTTAAATCTCACGCATGTTTTTCTTGCACCACTTCCCTACACGGCTTAACACTCGAATCAGACTAACTGGTCCTATGCGTTGATTCCCAACAGACATGCCGACCCGCAGAGAGATAAACCTGGAACAACCATAAGGCATTCTCACAAAAGATAGTCTTTTCACTCTTTGGTTCTTTCATGTTTGGTGGCTGTTGCGGGTCGGTCAGTCTTATGGGATGGAAAATTGAGT
>BGPT01000397.1:222027-274342 GCA_003297045.1 Symbiodinium sp. clade C Y103
AAACAGCCAGATTGAGAGAACCAAAGGCATGAAAGAGTTAACTTTTTTGTCGGCTGCAGGGAAAAGAAGGCAGCAGCAGCAGCAGCAGCAGCAGCAGCACCCGCAACAGCCACCAAATATGAAAGAACCAAAGAGTGAAAAGACTATCTTTTGTGAGAATGCCTTCCATGTGGTTTAGGGTTTCGGAAAGGGTTGGGAAAAGACACAGGAAACAAAAAACGCACCATTCATAGGGCTTCAATTTACCGTCCCCAAGCTAACATATAGAACCTGCATGAACCTGCCATGACGAATCCTGGGTTGAAAGATTACTGATTCCTCCGAAATGGAGCGATTCTCAGGGTCTATGTTAATTAGGATGAAATCCTCAGGAATCATCACGAATCCTTAAAGCGGTTCGGATTTCGGATGTGTGCGGCGAAATCTCTCCCTGAACCAGGCGGAGACCATGCGGATTTTGGAAGCGCCACTGTGGCTTGCAATCTTGGCAATGTACACCCTGGAGTCCCAGCAATGGCTTCGGACCGTGATGCCTGAGAAAAAAATAACAATTGTGAAAGAGTCGGCTGCAATATTAGGTGTAATTTTCTTTTCAAATCAACCAACTACCAAGAACTTGAGATAGCTTTAAGTTCAAACAAGTAAAGACCCACTGCTCAGTTGGAAGGGAGCAGTTTTTTTTTGGTCAGGCAAAGCTGAGCCATGATGGCCCCATGGATGGCCATGAAATCTTTGAGAAAATTGACATCTTGCCCTCTTTCAGAAAAGGTTTACCCGGTTTACCCTGTGGTTATTTCACATAGCCATGGAAGCCATGGCCCATTTATAGATGATTTATGGTGATTTGGCTATTTACGATGGTGCTTTTCCATGGCGAACTGTTAGTCATAACCAGAGGCTAATTCATACTGGATTCATCTTCCGCGTCCTTCGGTGGTTGCTGGGTTCCAAGAACCTCCAAACGGGAGGCGACGGTTTTTCGAGGGACACCTTTGGTGTGCTCGCGTGCGGCACTTTGGCCACGAAACTCATGGTGTCACAAATCTTTCAACGGCCTTCGCAAGGGGCACTAGACTAGAGGTACGCAGTCTTCAATGTCTCTGGAAGGAAACCATGTTCCTCCAATCTCCAGCGTTTGCTCAGCTTTTGAAGCAAAGCATAAGCTTCATCATCACCATCATGATCCTCCATGATGGACAAAGCTTTCTCCTGAGATCCGGTACAACTGTTGAATTTCAACTGGTGACCATGCTGGCGGCATAGATTGGCATAGATTTCCCCTTGTGTAAAATGAGATAACCATGGATAACCCCCAAAGGACTTCCGCAACCTGGAACCTGGGGCATCAACCACTTACCACTTGCGAACTGGGGTGCACATCCAAGTAACTTCCCCGCCAAAAACGGTCAATCTTGACATCAGACTTTTGGATGACCTTCCTATCCCACTTCACTTTGCTGTAGCACTGACTTGGAGGTCAAGATGATGAAAAATGGAAAGGTGACCTATGGCTATGGATGTAGAACCCAACGTTGAACCATCAAACATGGCTATTGAAGCGACAAGCTTCGAGGATCTCACTTGCCAAATGGGGATTGCACCCCACAAAAACACGTGAGATGGTCAACTACACGTACCAAATATGCTGGAATCAAGAACCCTATCTGCTGCTGGTGATGGTTTCACCTTTTTCCTGAAAAAAAATCGGCCAAATGGTCAAAACGATAGGGCCTCTTCACCAAGTCATTGGCCGGCAACACTTGACCCATGGCCATGTTTATTTGCTATACAGTATCCCCAATCAACGGTAGTCTAATCAAATTTGGATCTTTACGAACAGCACATGCTATATAGTTGAAACTGATGACATTTCCGTGTGATGTTGATTGACTCAGGCATTCATGTTGGTCAATTCCTGATTTGATGCTCTTATCCCTTGAAAGGTTGAACATCGGTTGAATGTTGCTGCAGTCTCCTGAATTCCATGAATCCCATGTTTGTACATTGCTAGTCATGTTTGACACTCTACGTTCAAAAAGGTGTTGGCACGACTACCTCTACATGTTCGATGTTTCTGTCGATGTTTTTTGCTTTGCCGTTGCCGTTGCCAATGCCGTTCCCGGTTGTTGTTGTTGTTGTTGTTGTTGTTGCTGCTTTTGTTCTTTGTATCTTTTTCTTAAAGTTACAGTTAAACATGTTAAAACCAAAAAAAACGGTGACCGCAGCCATTCACCACTAATTTTCATCCCAACATCCAATTTTCATCCCAACGGTGAAATCACCCCCATTCACCACCTCTGCCCCAAGACTCAGCTGCGTCGATTAAGCCTTGAGCATTGCTGGAGCCCAGGGCATTGGTCGCCTCCATGTCGCTCAACCCAAGCAGCCGGCGCTCCAGATAGCTTTGCAAGAGCCTAGAACGGAGTGGCACCCGTTTTCCGGCACCCTTTAAAGGGCCCACAATTTGCTGAAATGGCGCGGAAATATTGATGGATTCTATAGGATCAGTGGAGATATAAATGAGAAATGGAGATCGAAAGAGCTGAGAAGTTCCGGAGAAGCATCAAAGTGTGAAAAGGGCGTGCGTTCATCACCGAGCTTGGGGTCTAAACCCAGAAATATGACCAGAAATATGACAGCCAATGGATTGTTTTGAAGGACAAATCACAGAAACAACATGAAACAACAATCCTTCTTGCGATGCAAGGTAGTGGCATCCTTTTTGCTTCAAACCAATACTATGACTTCAGAATTGAACACAGGACATCATCAGTTTTGGTAGAAGAATAAGATTCACTTTGTGCAACAAAATTAAGTGTGCGTCCAGCCATGTTGACCACCCAAGCATCCGCGTCATCCGCATGTAGAGGGAAACATCTTGGAAATCAACTTATCATTTTTGTTGGTTGAATTGACCTCTGTGTGTGTGTTGTTGAAGCCCACATTTCTACTGCTAGTGTTTGCAACACAGGAACGAACATGCTATAATATTCCTGCGCTTCTGGCTAAATTGAAAAATGCCAACCTACAATTCACCAGTCGGTCTGCCCAACTTCTTGTTCGATATACGTGGGGTTGACTGAAATGAGGTACCCAAAAAATCATAGCTAATCGATCATGTTTTTTTTCACATGAATGAAAATGTTGGGATATATCTGCCATTTTTGCACAAACCAGCATGTTATTGTTGGTTTTCTAATGTTTGTTATATCCTGTTTTATTCTTGTATCATGTTTTGAATCCATTTTTTTGTATCCTAAGTGCATTACAAATTCAAGGGTATATTCCATATTATCATGTTATACGAACTCAATCATGTTATATCATGTGTATGTTTATTTATATATTATATATATATATACAGTATCAGTTTAAACCATTTTAGAGCATATTATATCATTTGTTTTTATCATACTAGATCATCTTGTATCATATTTTATCATGTTGTATCATCTTATCTCACGTTATATCACGGTATATCAGTTCAAATTATATTACATTATTTTTTCTTTTTTTTTAACATCATATATCAAGCTACATTATTGTATATCATGTTATATCATGTTTTTTTTTTTTTTTAAAAAAAAAACATATCAATAAATCATGTTATATCACATATAATCATGTTAAACCATGTTGTAACATTCTTAAATCATGTTATATCATATTATATCGTATCATAGTATGTTAAAACATGTTAAATATATATCATAACATGTTATATCATGTTTCATCATGTTATATCGTGTTATAATATGTTGTATCGGTTGTTATACCATATTTCATCATGTTATATCAGGTAAAAAAACATCTTATATCATGTTATTTCATGTTAACATATATGCAATCATGGTATAACATATTTTATCATGTTATTTCATGTTATAACATCTTGTACCATGGTATATCATATATCATGTTCCATCATGTTAATTGTTCAATCATGTTATAAAATATGACATGAACTATCATGCTACAACATCGTAAATCATGTTATATCAGGTTGTAACATTTTTTGTATTTATATCATTATATCATGTTATATCATGTTATTTAATGTTATATCATGTTACAACATCTTATATCACGTTATATCATATCTTGTCATGTTGCAGCATGTTATATCATGTTAAATCATGTTATATCATGTTATAACATATTATATCATGTTATGTCATGTTATATCATGTTATATCATATGTTATCATGTTATATCATGTCATATCATGTTATAACATGTTATATCATGTTAGAACATGTTATATCATGTTATATTCCATTCTGTTTGGTTTTGTACTCATAGATCGCAAGGATGTTGTTTTTCGCGCAGCCGAGGCGCAGTTCACCCTCAAATCGAGCCACTGCGGGCGTTTTGGCCAGGTGTTGCAACAGCAAATGAGTTCCTTGTGGAAGCCGGACCTAGGACCTGTACTGGGGGGTGCGAATCAATGGATATACTGTGGGTAAAACAATAATAAACCACCCATCTGGGAATGGTACCAAAACCACCTATGGTGATTTACGGGATGGTTTATTAGTTTGATATACCAACATTTATTGGGATAGTTGGGACAATATCAACATTTATTGGGATAATTCAATCTAAGATATACAGTACCAACATTATTGGGTTGAATCATGTTGAATCAATATACCGCCCATCAAATATTGAGATGATTTGAGGCTATCAGTTAATCAAGACTGAATCAATTGCCCACGTAATCAAACTGTTGGTATATGCCTGCAATTTCTGGCTTCTATACCAACATTGTTGGGATCGGGATGGTTCCAAGAAAACCGCTGGCGGAATGTCGTGGATCTGTATACATTTCGGAGTCCCATGTGTGTGTGGATTTGTTTTTCATGATTGGGGGGAGGGGGATGATCTGGGCATATTTGGGGATGGTTCCCAGACCCAGTGACCCCTTACATGCTCGAATCCCTCGGTGGGGAGTACGATACGATGTTCCTCCTCGAAACTTACCAGAGCAGTGGCCTTGCTTAATATGAATTTTACCTGTTGATTGCCCTCTGGCAAACTAACATAGCTATGGAAAATCACAATTTTCCCTGGGAAAATCGACTATAAATGGCCATGTTCAATAGCTATGTTAATTTACCCGTTGAGTACTCCCTGAAAGAAACGGATCACAGCTAACTAACCTTAGTTTAAAAGATATCATCCATGTTCGTCCACCAAGCAGGTCAAAATCCGATCCATAAACCACCAATTGGTGCCAACCCCGTTGCTGGCTGCTTGGCTTTGTCAACCGTTACTCATTACTTGGATCATCATGTTTCCCATTGTTTGTACCCATCATATTTGGACAAACCCACATCATCACATCTTTGGTTGGTTGTGTACATGTATATTGATACAACACATGTGTTCCTATACAAGGGATGGTTTTACTGTGCTGTTCCACGTTGTTCCAAATAAGTTAAGACTCGCTAAAATATATGTGTTTATCACCATTGACTTGTCCAAGTATATATTGTCATGATAAACAAATCACCATAATGGCATGCAAAAACCATGTGTGTTTGTTTGTTGTTGTTTTTTAACACACCCACTTCTCAACGTCAGGCATCTGCGAGTCAGCCCCACTTCTCGGATGGCCACCTGGCACGTCGTGTCTGCCGTATCTGGTGCCCAGTGTGCCCGTGATGCCGTCCCAGGTGACATCCCCTTCTGCTTGAGAACGGGGATGCCAGTTCAAGTGGATTTCCCCAGCGAATATAGTATAATAAAACAGATGCATGTTATATATATATATATATCTATAATATATATATATATATTTATTTAATATATATATATATATATATTTATTTAATATATATATATATATATGTATGTATACTATTCCAATCTATTGTATAATCTCAAACAAACTTGGAGCTCATGTGGGAGATGAGGCATCAAAGCTTGGATGTTCAGCCAATTATCCCCAACTTCTGCAGGTAGTCCCAGCTCGCCCAACATCCCGGGTCAAGAGGCTGCATCCGCTGGCAACATGGAGGGAGAGAAGTTCAAGTCACTTCGGCTCTCTGCCAATTTTGCCTGGGTTTCATGAGGATCATCCCATATCTCGACATTTCAACATGTTTGATGAACCCATTTAAGGAACTTACTTGCCGGGGGTTACTAGCCAGTTATCCAATACCTGCGATGATCCTTTGGCGAGGTAGGATTCCAAAAGAACACAGTTCAGTGCAAGTGAAATATATGCAGCAAACTGCAGGACCCTTCAAGACTCCGGGTGTACAGTATACATGCTTTAAGTTTCTACATTGTTTAACTGAATCATCTGAATCTTGCCTGTTGCAACAATTTGACTTGGCCATTTCAATCAGCAAACATATTGATAAATCATGAAATAAATCATTGGCTTGTGCAACAATTTGACAAATCATCGAATAGCACATTTTTTTTGGTGCCGCGTGGTGCCTTTTGTTAAGACAAACTGTGCCAAAGCCTATGGCATCCCTTGGCACCACTGCACCATCGCTTGTGAGGTCGCAACATCATGCGCCGAGATGTTTTTTTCAGCCAAGGTATCGGCAATTTGTTCCACATCAGTTAGGAGACACCACTGGAATCCAGACCTGCCATAGGTGTTGTAGTTCAAGAGACATCATTGGCAAGCAATTTCACATATGTTATTTTTGAACGAACTGGCCAACAGAGGTTTTGACCCATCCCCAAGCACCCTGCTTAGAAGAGTCATTGGCAAGTGACTTTGTCCAAGAATGGTAGGTACCCTATTCTGTGAGCATTTCATTGGGAACATAACGAGTAACCATGAAATTTGAAGGCCAAATTTTAAGACCAAACCAAGCTGCACCAGCAGCTGGTCCAGCATGTTTCGCCTTGAACGCCGATTTTCGTTTTCGGCCGAACGTGGAGCCGCTCTTTTGCCGCCCTGGATCATCTCCATTGTCCTACACAGGAGCATCAGGGGGCGATTTTGTTGAACCTATAGCTTCAAAAGGACACACTTGTGAGTAGAACAAAAAACAGCCAAACATACTTAAACAAACAAAAAATCAACGCTAAAAACACTAGACCTTTTCAAAAAGGCAAGGACAAATAAGCAAAAGGCAAGTTGTAAAGTAGAAGAGAAAGCAAGACAGGAAAAAAGGAAAAGAGAAGGGAAAAGGACGAGGACAACACAATAGCAGAATTAACGGAACAAGGCAGGGGGAAAACATGAAAAGAACAACAGAAAAAAAAAAAAAAAACAAATGAAGATGGCAAACCATGTAAAAAGGGCAGAAGGAAACAAACAAACGAGGCTGAGGCAGTGCTTTATATGTGGGATCGTGCCATTTTTGATTGGGTGGCGCCACTCATGCAGGGTACTCATTGTGAGTCCTCAAAAGCATTTTTTCTTGCAACATCCATGCAACAATTTACTAAGAAGCTGATCATTTTGGGGATACTGTTTTTCTTTGACAGTTTTTTTTGTTTAAATGACCCGTAAGAGATCAGGTAAGGCAATAGGTGCAACATATAATCAGTCGCAGGCTAGGGAGGGGATTGGGGTCTAGAATACGAGGGTCCAGCATCAGGGTCAGCACCAGGGTCATCATCAGGCTGAATGAACATTAGATACAAAAGCAAGAAAAGAAACAAAGACGGGATGAAGTATGGAAGGGTCAGAAACCCAGAAAGTTTCGGTCCCAAATAAAATGGAAGTAAATAATCTTAAATTGATGCCATGTGAAATCAGCGTAGGGAGGGTTTACTAGTAGGGATTTACTAGTAGGAAGGGTCTCACCACTGATGGGGTGATGCAAAATCACCTAATGGACCAGGTTATTGCCAAAAAATATTGCACAAAACAAACTTTACTAATAATAGAGGGGAATTGATAAATCCTACCTCGTCATTAAGTGGGATGTAGGTGTGTATATATATATGTATATATATATATATATACAGTATGTAAAGTGCATACAAAAATGTTTCAAGTCTCAACATGAAAACAAATTAACAATACATATTACATATATATATATATATTACTATGTGTATATCAAATACTAATCATACTATATATATATATACATATATGATGTTGTTTTTTACAGTTTGCTGCACAGAGGGTGGCACCTAGTGGATCCTACTGGCCACTGAGTTGAATTGTGGTCGTCATCATCCATGACGACTGGATTGGGGTATACCATTTGGATCCATTTGGGGTATACCATGGTATCCCCATTTTGGGAAACCTTTACCAACCATGGTTTGGCTACCGATTTCGATTGCAAGAACGCAGCTCAATTTCATAATTTTTCCCCCAAACGATTGGGCATGTCATTATGAAGCTCCAACCAATACAAGCCCGCACCATCTGTTTAAAGTTGTTTCTCAATCTACTTATATTGCAAACAGTTTCTTCCAAAACCATTCTGCTATCTCCAAAACAATTTTGATTTCTCCCCCCACGTTCCGAAACAAATAAGATCAATAGACTTGTCATGTTCGGGAAAAATGCCACCCCAACGTAGATCATCGAACTGGTCACGTTTGGGGGTCCCGTTTTGAAATCTGAGTCCCACATGAACAAAAAGAGTCCCAAAACTTGATCATGGATGTCAGAAAACTCTAGCCAAAATGAACACATGGTTCTCAGATGTTGTAAGTATTTTTAGATAGATTCAAAAAGTACAACAAAATAATCGGGACAATCAAACACATGTATTCATGTAATTATTCACACAAAAAACGCATATATATATATATCTACGTGTGTGATCGTTTGCGTATGGGAAAACATGGAAACACCATTAAGTCATCTACGCACTAAAATTATCTATCCGCTGCTCCTCCTCGCTCTGCCATACCACCTTCTCATAGGAGGTCTCCGTCACTTCTCGGAACATCTCCTGGGATGATCCCTTCCCAGAAGGAACGAAGAACAAGAAACAGGTGTTTCTCCAAAAATTACACTATAGACATCTATAGTAAATCTATAGGTCTATAGGCATCTATAGTCTAATAGACATCATTGCGTCAATTTTGCTCCTTCCCATGATTCCCATAGGGTTGGATATTCTCGGGCAGGACGTTTGTTCTGTCAAAATGCTGTGGCTTTCTGACACAAAACTGGGCAGGTCGCAACCAGGGTTGTGGGATGATTTGCAACCTGTACAGCTGGAGTATTGGAGTATTCAAATGTGAATGTATTTGCCTTAGTGCAGATATGCAGATATGTGTATGTTTAGATGTTCAAACATGTCCATAAATAGAACTATATAAGTATCCATCATTCTTGTGCGAATTGACTAGCGTTGTATCTAATTTCCTATGCTAAGCTGATCTTCTTTGCAGTTGGAAGCATCATGGATTGTGAGGTATTCTGAATCAGTGAGCACAGTTAAGCGCCTGAAATCCAGGGTCAGGTCGGGGTATGTAGTTGGCCTTACTGACAGATTATCGACCATGACATTGTTGTGAGGTCCTTAGTTTTCCCGAATGACTTTATTGGAGAGTTTCTCCAAACATGGTAAATGGTTTGTGGTCATCCATCCCATAACATCCCATAAGTAGTGGGAATCCTTACAATGTCTATATTAAAATCCCTATTAATGGATTGAGAACCATTCCCTATTATGAGCATAATCCATCTTGTGGCCATGACACATATGTCCGCATGACCACGGCCATGAGCCCTGAGAATAGGCTACCCCATTCCACTGGTCATCCCATTCCCCCATGAAAGTCGCCATTTCGTGGGCGCAATCCCCCACGTTCAGAGATTCACCCAGACTAATTTGACATAGCAATGGAGAATGGACCATTGATTTTTAGGTGATTTACTAATTATGAATGGTGATTTTCCAGCGCTATGTCAAATTGCCAAATGGTATCTCGAGTAGATCCGAGTGTCTCCATAGAGACATCTGGCCACATGCAAGGTCACTTGGCTTGCAATGCCTCAGAGAGGATGTTTTCAGGAGGAGAAAATAGGCTTATGTATTTTATTCACTGTGGGGGTTGTAGCCAACGATAATGGAGATATAACAGGGATGAAATGGAGATCCAATGGGTGTAGAAAAGTTTCACATAGTTTCACCTATCGTAGCCCTTTGCAACACTTTGATCGACGCCCTTGAGTGATGTCATTGCATCGGTTATTTTCCAACCGTCACCAAAAGGTGAGACATACACATCGACATATACGCAAACGCATGTATGTTGCATTGGTACATACCGTATAACAGCACGTGCATATCTACAAAACAAAAATATGATATACATTAGTTTGTACTTCTCTGCATATATAATCTGTACAAACCGTGCATACACCCGTACATATTATGTATATATCTATATAATTCTATATATACATGCTGGAGTACGCTTCTCAGTTTCCTGTGGCCAGTTCCAGAGGTTTCTTCACTGATTCATGGTTGACCTACCATCCTCCAGTCTGTTCGTGTTGCGCCCTAAATCTCCATTTGATTGGTTAAAACCCTAGCCAATGTTGGCAGAGTCAATATTTCCTTGATATGAAGAGCCTCATTTGCTGATTAACATATAATATAATACCAATAACTAACTAACTAACGCTCCTTAATCTGATTGACTCACTAAATATTATATAATGATATGATTAACACTCACGTAAAATATGTCGAATACCCAGCAATTCTATTTTGGGTCAATCAGCTTCTCACTGAATTTCCCCCAACCCCAGGCCCAGCCATCTCCATCGCTGGTTTACCCATCAACACGAAGGCTTCGATGAGCGCAGTGACCATCAGGAGCCAGCTGAGTTCACCGAATTGGCCACTGCCAATGAATTGGACGCGGGCCACAGTCCTGCGGAGCCAACGAAGACGGGGGTCGGGTCGGTCAGGGGCCGGGTCCTGTTTACCAAAAAAGAAGCTGGTTGGGTCGGAAAAATCGTGCAAAGAAATGGACAATTCCTATACCCTCTGGTTATTTAACATAGCCATGGACAACTACCATCTCTTGTAGGAAAGACACCACAAATCATCTATAAATGGGCCATGGTTTCCATGGCTATATTAAGTAATCACAGGGAATATACCCTCTGGTACATAGCTATTGAAAATGGATTTTCCCATGAAAAATGGTGATTTTCCATAGCTATGTTAGTTTACCAGAGGGTATTCCCATTCTTCATCTGTTCCAACTGTAACCATCCCTGTCCTCAAGATGGAGCCTTCGGGATCAGGGTCTGCACCGATGAATCCCCAAGCCTTGCAACCAGGACGGGAGATTCTTGCAACCAGGGGATATTGTATATGCGTATTGTGTATATATATATATATATATCTATATATCTATCTATATATATATATATACAACTATGTACAATAATACAATTCTGATTATAGATTATGAAACGATATAGATAAGATAGAACTAGAAGTAACATAGATTATGTGTATAATATCATATCATTATGTATGACATAGGCCGTGTACTCATCAGCTACGAATCTCACTTAGGCTCTCCAATGGGGGACATTGGATTGCCAAATGTTGCCAAATTTGCTTTATCTCAAATCGGTAAGCCAATGGGGCCAAATTACAAGATATTCTATTGATCTACCAGAAATCTATTGAACACCAATAGCCAGTCAATCAAGTTTGCCATTGCTTCATTAAACCCATCCTACCATTGGTTTTCAATAGCCTCAATCATAAGATCAGGTCAACGGGGCATGGTTTCTTACTGGCGGCCCCGGACTTGGATTTCCACATTACCTGTGGATGAAAGACATCCTGCACCAGTTGGTAGATGGAAGAGATTCCCTTGTAATCCCATCATTTATAGTTTTTCGTAAAAACAAAAGTTGCCAACTGCTTCAGGATTTTGTCCATCCACAGTATGACCATGATTGTGAAATATCATGAACTACTTGATGAACATCCAAGTAACTCGCGAAAAAACATAAAAAAAACCCGACATATGCCAGCCACCCTGCCTGTGGTTGAAGTTCAACTTCAATGGAACCTGGACATTACAGGTGTCCAATTGCTTCAGGCGGTATCAGTTGTGTCTTGCAAAGTGTTTGTCCACATGTGTGACATGTGTGGCAGACAGTTTCATGGTCCATTTCTGGCCGCAGTTCCACCCCGGTCCCTCAATTGTGTCAATTCAGGCTGCAATTTTCCACATCGGATGGAACCGTGTGTCTAAAAAATCAGGGAAATGGATCAGCGTTACATAAGATCGGAAAATTGGGATAGTTCCCGACTGACCATTATTATATATCTATGGTGAGGTCGTTTGAGGATGTTTGAGGTCTATACAGTTACAGTACAGATTTTGTAGAAATCATCCAAATAGACACCGGCGACAGGGCAAGGCACATTGAGGTTCTGATGGAGTCCAATCCCAGGGAAAGGAACGATGGTCCCAATAGTCCTGGGCGAAGACGGGTCACAGATTTTCCAAAAAAAGGTGGACACCACGTACAACTATTCAAAACGATGGAGACCTCATGGAATCATAACTAAAACATCAGAAACAACTTCCTGGGATTCCTGCAGATTGGAAATAATATGACATAATAATGGTTGGGCCCATCTCATGATATATCCTACATGTGTATAGTACATTTTTTGTATGTGTGTATGTATTTATATATATATATACATATATGTATATATATATACAGTGTCTTATATATGTATATATACAGTATATATATAGATGTGTGTGTCTGTGTCCACATCTTGTGCATCCACATCCTGCGTGTACATTTACATGACGTTGCATTGCAAATCTGATATACGTCATTCATCATGTGCATACGCATGTAGGTATACAGTACAATATATCATCTGTATTATATCATAGTGTTTATTATTACTATATGTCATATTACATGGTCTCACAATGCATTAGACTATACTATGCAACTATGTATAATTATGTATATATATATATTATATATATATATGTAATTATATATATAGGTTCTGCATAGAATGCATGCATGTGTGTGTGTATATATATATATATCATGTACAACTAGTACTTGGTAAATCAGCACCTTCATCACCATCAACAATGGTGGCGTCGGCTAGTCGTTGTCACCCAGACCCTTGCTTGTCCTCGGGCCAGCTCTTATAGTTCCAATAGCCTCAAATCGCCCATTGCAGGGCACCACAACCAGTGGCACGCCACAAAAAAGGGTGGTTTAACAGAAATGCATACGGTGTATGCTGTCATCAGCAATGGATTAACATTTGATAATTCATTCGCCAGAAGTTCATAATTACTGGCAATATCCCTTCATGGTGGTTCGCTCCCCACATTTCGTGCGCAAATTCACGCTTAAAACGTGAACACAATGCATATCTATATACATGTATGTATGAGTATTCAGTATCCAACCACATCTGCCGCACAGACTTCAAGTTGTTCAATATGTTCTTGCATCCTGAATGCCTGGAAGTCACATGATCCATTTATCAACCAACCATTCAAGAAGCCAGTTTCCAAATGAGGTACTTGGTTGTGGATAAATATCCATATTTAATTGCTATCATTTCCACTTGATGGCGCTATCCTATCAATATTGCAGTTTGTTCTTAGGCGTACAATTTCACCACACCACTCTTCAGCCAGGAAACACATGGACAAGCGCACACCATAATAACGCCGCGCAAAATGGTTGTACTTACACCCCAACATCTTGGCCCTTCCCTCGTTTCACGACTGACTGTTCAGCCAGGGTTTTTACACATTGAATTGCATTATTTTCTTGCTGAAATACCAATCTTTGACACTGATTAACAAAGAAATCGGCATGTTACAACATTGAGTTTCATCCAACCACCATTTTCTTTACTGCATTTGGATACCACTTTCCTGATTTCCCCTCTTTTTTTGCCCCACGAAAATGGTAGTTCAACCCCCAATAGACGCCCCACCAATCACCACCAGATCACGGAAGCGCAAAGTCAGGATGAAGCCCGTGTGGCGTAGTCGAATCAACGTCCCGGGCCGAACGTCCACCACATTGCCCTCGTTGAAGTCGTCCAGAGAATAATCCCCAGCATACTCCAAGAGTTGCCTGCGACATCCCAAGTCAAATCATCATCTTCCTTGAGAAACATGTGGGTGAGATGTTGGTCATGTACCTCCCTGTACCAAATAGGTTTCTTAGATATACAATAACAAAGTTGTGCGGATATTGATCAATAGTCAGATGGTATTTTCTCAAGGGCCACTGCAATGTCAGGGTTGAAGCTGAATAACCACTGATTCAACAATCAGTTTTTCCCAAACATAGGCTATGAATATCCCCAATAAAACGGTGATTAAAAAATGGTTGAAGTTAGGTTTAAGCCTGTCCAAAACACATGTTTAAAACGCACCTGATGAGTTTGCAGGAATGCTTCAGATATTTCTATTGAAGCAACATTTTCGGTGCCCCCAAGAGAACAGTTTGCTCCACATGCCGCGGCGCGGCGCCTGAGTGTGAAGGCCCAGCCATTGTTGTTTGCTCCGGCACTCGCTTCGCCCAGGATTTTGCCGTCTGCCGTGGAGGATGCTGGAATTTGAACATACCCAAAATGGTAATCTTGCCATCTATAGATATTGATAGATTATTTTCTCAGCTATAAACCACCATAAGGGATTTTCCAGCCAGCCACCTTTGATTCCGGGAGGGTGGGGAAAATGATGAGACGGGCCAGCTGTGTTGCCCATACCATTCTGGATTGCCATCGTTACATGGCTGATTTGGAGTGCCATGCTGAGTTAGGAATGGACATGATATACGCATACATATAATCATTCATATATATATATAATTACATAACAAAACATAAACATGATGTACATGTATATATATAAATATATATATATATATTATGTATATATATATATATCTAGGTATGGATGTATGTCAACTTATATTGTAAGTGCATACAAACAAGTGGACAAATAAACTGGTAAGGCACACACACACACATCTTGGGTGAGGGTTTGAACCCTGGCGATCCGTAGTGAACATTGCAAACAGAACAATGTTCGGATGTATTGGAAGTTGTTGGAAGGTTCTGCGATGCTGCGGTAGCAGCAACAGCTTGGTCAAACAAACTTGTTTCGGGAAGACCATCTGGGGTCTGTCTCAAGATCGGGATGAACCCCGAAATTGATGACGATGGATGAAAAAGAAACAAGTGCAAAATATTGCAACATCATTACATCACTGGGTTTTGGTGGGTGCCATATTTTGATTATTTTGACATAATCCGATATGTGCCTGGAAGAAAAACTCATGTATCTATTGAATGGACACATTCAATCGGTGTTGCCACGTGGCACTTTTGCAAATCAGGTGTTTCCCCCCTCCACCTTGAAGTATATACTTTGAATCACTCCAATGGCTCCGTCTGATTAACACCACACCGGCCCTTGGGGGATGACGCCACATGGTGACTGGCTAGCAACCATACAGTAGTATAGATTGGAGCTTTTTGAGGCGTGGGATTGGGATAATCATATCATGAGGCATCTTTGGATGCAACACTTGCCAACCTCCATAGCCGCTATTCAATGGATTGGTTAATGGGAAAATTTACAGGAAACCATGGTTTTTACCATCAAATATAGAGGTTTCCTGTAAATTGTCCCTTAAACCAATCCAATGAGCTATGATACTTGAAAACCGATGAAAAGCCGACCAGTTCGACGGTTTGCCCAGCCAACACTCTGAGTCTGAGTCGCCTCGTATGATCTTGCAGGAGAGGAGGGATTCTTTGATCCCGATGCTGCTGGCCGAAACGGTATGAATCAAGAACAAAGGTAGATCCTCGATGCCATTCATGAAGAAACTCTCAAAGCAAGGCTTGCCATTCCTGGCAGAATGTGATGGATTCGGACTTGAGAAACATAGAAGACACTAGATTTCTTGGATCTCGCATAATTGATGGCGCTTATTTGTTTTCTTTTTTGGGTGATGTCACGGGTAAATGATCATTCCAACTTCTGGATGCTCACGGACATGCAAGGGTGTTGATCCATACCTATATACATGTATATATTTATCTTTTTTCGAAATCGAAACGGATTCGACACAGGTTACGAGACATCAAGCACCAAGCTCCAGCGTCCATTACTTTTGAGGACACTTCGATTTTACGATGCAAGATCTCCTCTCTCCCAAAATCAATGAGTTGATTAGGGCCCACCAGCATCCACGAGCAACCGAGTCATCCCATGTCATCCCAGTGGGCCTTGATCAGTTGTCCATCGAACTGCCCATTGCATGGGGAAGTTTCTGCCATGGTGAGTTGATTGCTGGAAAACCAGGTTTAACCGCATGAAATCCCCCATGAAATCCCCATGAATCACTCTCCAATCTCCACCAGGCTGGTTTCATGTCCAGGTCGCAGATCCAGCGCGTGGTAGTCCGCCTGCTCGCAGCCCGGCGTCTTCCGCTGCTTCTGCGACCAGACCGTGACCTGAGCCTCGGTGCCTACCTGACGCATGATGTCAGCGCCCGTGACGGTGGGACAGCTGTGGTTGTAGGCCGCAATGCCACCCAATTCCTCAATCACTGGATTGGTTAATGGGAAAATCTACAGGAAACCATGGATTTTCCCATGAAATCTAGGGGTTTCCTGTAAATTTTCCCTTAAACCAATCCATTGACTCAAAGGACTGGGATGACTATGGATGGCATGGAATAACCAACGGATGGCTGGTTAACCATGGTGAATTAGCCACTGATAGGAGATCACCAATTAGATGATTGGTTTCTAATCCACTTACTCACTGGGATGCACATCCAAAGATGACTATGGATGTGACCGATCTTGTGTAAAAAAAAACCTGAAATGCTGTACCTCTCAGGCTTTAGGAACCCCTTGGCATCTTGGTTTTAACATGCTTGAACCAGGCACGGCAAAACTACCAAAAAAAAAAACAGACCTGGACCCGGCTTTGGCTTCAAAGTGGCAGGGAGCTGTGTATGGAATAGGGACATCTCCCTGCCCAAGAAAACATGTATAGGCAGTGATAAAACTATGATATCTGGATGGTGCGGAGTATTAATACATACTGTATATTATATATATATATACACAAATAGATATGCACATAAATAATTAT
Source organism: Symbiodinium sp. clade C Y103 (assembly GCA_003297045.1). Taxonomy (NCBI): domain Eukaryota; class Dinophyceae; order Suessiales; family Symbiodiniaceae; genus Cladocopium; species Cladocopium sp. clade C. Next base: position 239,144 of record BGPT01000397.1, read on the forward strand.
ATAAACTAACATATTGGAACTTTCAATTCTCCAGCAAAAGAAACCACAAGAACTCACCAGCATCAATCTTTTGCATGGCCTGTAATAGAACATATGAACATGAATTCAATAGGTGACCAGCATTGATCCAAACTATATACCCGTTGATCTGAGACTCGGAAGGTGATAGAGTTGGAGCAACTGTGGTAATCATAGCAACGGTACGTATCTAGACATATTGTTGAGTAAACACCAGTATAATGTGATATGCTAATAGTATAATTTGGTATAATGTGGTGTAATGTGGTATATATTTATATACATACTGGACTACAATGTATTAATGTCATGATGTAATTCGATGCATCCGTTCAAACATATTGAGTCACACAGTTTACAGGTCTCAAAGAAGAACCACACTATGTGAAGCTGCCATTGTTTGGATATGGTTGATATGCTTCTATGGTTTTTATGAAGGATCATGATCCGGCCCTCATTTCCTTCACCGCCTTCGGCGATGCGGCACCTCTGGACCAAGGATCCACCTTGTTCAGTGGAGCCAAATCGAAACTGCTATTCCGTCCACAGTGCGGCGACTCCTCCAGTCCAGTCGTCTGAGGGTCAATTTGGGTTACCATAAGTTGCATAGATCCAGCGTTCAAAAGCTGAAAACCAATATCTATCCTCCGGTAAAAGGTGGCAGATGCTGGAAAATCCATCAGTTATAGATGCTTTTCTCACTCAAAGCTCCATTTATAAGGGATTTACCGATTGCCAAGTGCATCACAATAAGACCATACATGCTGATGTTTCGATGAATCCCTTGGCAGGACCGAGACAAAGCGATGACTGTTAACCGCTAGCAGTTCAACACGTCACTCCTACCGTGGCTATGACGTGGTGAAGACGTAAAGACTAAACCATTCATCTATCATCAGTTGTTCACTGATTTATATCAAATCTGAAAAAAACATGGCCATTAATTTCCATATCTTTGGATTATGAAATTGGGATGCAATTCGTAAAGTACAATCATTTTGGGTTGACCATGCATTGATCCGTTGCCTCCACATCTTTAATCCATAACCCCGGCAGCACTTTGCAGCTCGTGATCAGTTCCATTTACTCAACCATCTGAACCGTATCCAACTGAACTTTGACCATAAAGTGACCACGATTTATACAATCATATTCAACTATGGTTCACTGATGTTCCGCGCATTCATTCCTATATTGTAGCCATAGTTTTACGAATGTTCCACCACTCAAATCCCGGCATTGCACAAATTGCACTCCCAGGTGCAGTGGCAGGAGCGGACTGCCAACTGGTGAAGCACCAACTGTTGAAACCGGTGGCGACGTCCTGTCCAAAGAGTATCAAACACCCATCAACAAAAACTTCATGGGATCTTTTATGGGATATTGCTGCAATTCTGTTCTTGATTCTTCGAACTAACTGCTGGTCTCCCCAAAGAATGGTTGGTTCCAATACGTTCCAATTCACCATCGTTGCTGTTTGTCTACTGAGATAATTACACTATTGGTGGAAAAAAATGGTCATGCTGGGATGTTGATCTACCAATCTCATGGTGATTAGTAATTAGTTTCTACTTGTCCTCAATGTCCTATCCCCAGCATTCCAAACACCTTTTGAGCAGATCCTGAAACCTACCTACACCACCTACCAAGGAAGTGCTTGGACCTATGGCATGTCGAGCGTTGGGTCAGCATCGATTTACTTTCCTCGAGAAAACATGGTGCTAGTCCTCTCAGGTAGGGACGTGACAAATCTAATCCACCACTCAAATACATTGAGGGGTCCTAAAATGGGGTTACTATATCATCCATTTAGTGAATAGGGCTTTCCATTATAAACCGCCCATTTTGGGGTACCCCCATTTATGGAACCCCCCATATGTTGCAGGCAGATGGGGACTAGTCATTTGCCGTGACATTAGAGTAGGGCTTTCTCACTACACATGTGGCACAAATGCTCCATGGTGCTGGGAGATTTGGTGGAGATTTACCATCACCCAGACCCAAAGGACCCGTTTTGGTCGGCAAACATATCCCAAAACACCATGCCTTGCATCCGGCGTTTGAAATGTTTTGAATCTACATACGTGGTTTCCGGGAACGTGAAATATCAACCAGTTTCAAGCTGCTTTGGGGGTTCAACTTATGGAGAAAATGATGAGTCAAGTGGGGGACCATGATTGGTATGTAAGTAAGTTGGAAGGCGAAGATGTGAAACCACTAGCCAGCCAAATAGATCCCAACAGAACGCAACCGTTCTTTTATCGAACCTGCAGCAACATGAAGTTCAGGGGAGTAGGCACTCCGAAGCAGAACAGCTTCAAACTAACCAGTCAGAAATGTTGATTCAGAATCCTGCAAGCTCATCCAGGCTAATTAAACACATAGTCAATACATGTCAATACATTATGTCAATATCCTTCTCAATGAAAGAAGGAAACACCTCTTTTTTTAGAGGGGGATGCGCCCAACTACTACCCATAGTAGAACCAAACTTCACTCACAGCGTTGTGACGACCCGTGACATCCTCGTACTGGATGACACTCCACAGTAACAAGGACTTGATGACCACGTACGCAGCCACTGCGAAGGTGAAGGACATCTGCAGAGCAGTGAGTCGCCAATCTTTGAAGATCACCAGATGGGGTGTTTCGAACCTCAGCCACGGTGCCACGGGAAGTCTAAGTCGACATCCTCCACAAGTGCTCATTTGTTACATACTGTAAATGTGGTATGTCCTCAAAGATTAATACAGAAACATGCCACCAAGATTTTCCGCAACAATGAAGCAAGTGTTCTTCTTTGCTTGTGAAAGCAGGATATTTGTGGATATGCGACTTCTGCGTTTGTGGCTCAATCTATTGCATACATACACATTTATTCATGCATAGCTCAATGTCTAGAGGCCCCAGAACCCAGTTCCGAGCCATCTGCCATCACTTGAAAGTCATCCCAGTGGGTCAAGCCATGTCGCAACTCTGATTCCCACCCTTCCACAAGGCCAGCAACCCAGAAGCCATCAGATTGTTTGTTCAGAGACCCTGATTCCTCCTTTTTCTTGTTCCCGAAATGATGATCATTTCACGATTCTCTCAAAATATGCCCAGTCGAATGGAAAAAAAGTTTTTTCATCACACCATGGGGATTGTTACAAATTTGGAGGCCACCCCACATTGCAACATTGACATCTCCAGAAAATCTCACAGGAATCGTGGCGATCAGGATTGCGCTGCAGCATTCTCAAGAAATCTGTAGGGGTCAAGGCCCTGCCTAGAACTGAGATTTGTAGAGATTTGTGTATCATCCACTAGGGACTCCTAGGGCCTGTCATGGCCATCCGGATCCACGATTGGGCTCTGCTACCCGGAATGAAACTAGTGCCTGGTTGGAAAGTAGGTGAATGATCTCACCATTTCACCATTCAAGGGATGGGTCAAAAACCAAACTTCCCCTATGCTCATTCTTGGGACAGTCACAAGGCTCCGTCTTTGACACACTGCTAAATAAGGGCCCACAGCTAACGTCACCCTGGATAGCATGACCTCTGAAGTCGAATAATCGCGGGCGTCAGGCAAAAAATCTATACGGAACGGGCAGCTCGAATGCAGAGATGACCCATCTCTGAAGCGTTTTAGCCCTTTCCATGGCACGAAGCTCTGGTCTTCAAGGTTGATGATGTGTCTCTCAAGTTGTGCCTATGAGGCGCCTTCCACCAGCTTTGTTTAAGTGGGATGCTTATATTCCTCTGCCGGAAATCAAGCCGTGGAGCCAGCAAACCGCTTGGGCAAAACAGTGGGGATAGATGGGGATAGTCAGAATATGGATGAAAAAACACCAGAGGACCACATATGTTTATATTATATTCAATGTCTGACCCGGCCCACCACTTTTTTGTGGCATTGATCATCTAAGTTTTTAGGTTGCCAGCTTTGATCCATGCACAAAGTGATAAAGGCTCTTCCTCCAGCTAAATCATGTTGGTTCATCGCCGCTGGGACGATCATTAAGTCCGGGACTTTTGGGACATCTTGCAAGTTGGAAAGCCCAAGTGATAGTGACCCCACTTTCTAAGAATGGATACTGTCATTCTATTGGGTTCCATCGTAAGAACTGCAACAGTTTGAAAATGCTCATGTTAACTGCTTCAAAGCCTGCGACGCAGCAAAAATAAGTCATTTCAGATAATTTCAGGTCATTTCTAGGAATCCCTTGAGAATTTCGGATGGTTTACTCCCAAATCATGATCCTTGGGCGTGGGCTGAGAAGCAAAACCAGCCTCGAGCCAAACAGCTGTTGCCATGTGTCATACATTGGATTTGTCCGGTGCAAAGCGAATCGGAACGGACTCTTCCCGTGGACCAATCCAATTTATAGACGTGGTTCGGTGTTTTCCTGCCTTGATATCCATTAAAATCAACCAAAACAGCTGGACAACACTCAGGTTTTCCCTCCAGGACATAAGAGATGCATGTCAAACTTTCAGAGGATCGCAACACCACAAATCAATGATGTGTCGAAATGGGAAACGAGGAAGTAGAAATAAGTAGAATGATAGTTTAGATTTATCTAATTTTTACGCGCGGCTGCTAAATGACGGTACCTCTCATGCACCAATGGAGAGAAAGGATAGCCAATGCCAATGGCTCAAAACGACCACCAACAATTGGATAAAGGATAAAGGCCCTTAAGAGGATTATCGCAAAATATCAAAAACTTGTTGGGTCAAAAAAGGTGCCCCAAGTATGACTTGAGACTAATGCTTTCGGTGCTTCTCTGAGTTGGGATCATTTGGGGCCTCCCAAAACTTGCTGGTTTTGTGCCTCCTATGTTCATGGCAACACCACGCTGGCAAACATGCCTTGATGGTATCGATTTTGGCCGCCAGCCTCACCACGCTCAGCAACTTGGATTCACCTTCAATCCCAACATGGAAAAATCAACAACATCTTCTATTGATGGGATTTGATTTGACTTAAAAAAATAGTAATTAACTCAAATCAAGGACAGTACCAGTAACATTGATCAATTTATTGTCTGTCGTCTTCAAGAGATCCGTACATCTAAAATCAATAAAGAACTGTGTACCTGTATTGTACTGTATGTATTAATATGTATATATATATATATGCAATTAATGGTGCTGGGGCCCTGGAAAATCATCCTCTGCCAACTCGAATGTCTTTGCCCAAGACTTCACGATTCGTGGGGCCGCCAGTCGACAGGTTTCCGTTGATTTATAGTTCGAATAACTAACTGTTAGAATTATAGTGGAGATAAATGCCTATGATTAGGAATGGGCAAAGGTGCCCATGAACCAATATGTATTTGGGAGTGACAAACAAAGATGGCGAATACAAACACAGTCTGTCGGTTGGATATGGACCTGCACAGTTATGGTGAAATGAAGTTACATATATAGTCTATATTCTATATAGATCTATATAGTGATTTGTTCCTGAACATTCGATGATCAAATTGGGCAGATTGACATGATTGATCGGATTCACTGAATTCTGAAACTGCTAGAAATGCCAGATCTGTGGGCCCTTTGATACCTCCAGTGTTTTGCCAGTCGGCCCTGCTATCCCAGAAGCACAAAATCAGGCAGTGCAAGTCCACCAACCGCATGCGTTGTCAGATCAACCTGGCATTTAGGGTCGAAACATCCACAAACACCTCTGTATGTAATCGAAATTGGCGATTTCCAAGGTTCTTGAAGTTCCATCCATATTCAATGAGCCTTGGCTAGTGCTAGGAGCATCCAAAGATGCCTTTTGTTGCCGCTGTATCTTGAAAAAAAGGCCGTTGAAACCACACCTGGGTGTCAATGATGTTCATCTCTGTCACAGGCAAACCTTTTTGGGCAACTGGTTTCCATTGTTTCTCGACCAAAAAAATAAGCAATGAAAAATACTAGACCCTGACCCAACCCCATCCCATTGTCTCGATTGTTTGGTAGGAGTAGAGGTTCCTTGAAGTGCACAAAACGTTTCAAAGCAAATGGTACCAAGCATCACTATTTAAATTTTATCAGCAACCAACAGTTCATAGTTAGGTATCTTTATTCTTTCATGTATTTCATAACCAGCCAACAGTTGATAGTTGGGTATATCTACAAAACCTTAAGGAACCATCACCAAAAAAACCCATCTGGCATCAGCTCAGTGGTTCAGCCGCCTGGACGTTGCGGTAGTTGGTGAGGTGAAGGTCTGGGTGGTGACCCTCGGATTCCGCCAGTACGCTCACCTGGCAGCGTCCAAGTTTGGGCAAAAAATGGCGGTATTTCAGCCATCAAGTGGTAATATATTACTGGGAATACTGAGAATCATCCAATGGGAACTGGTGGCACCCTGGTGTTTTCAATCAAACCCCATAGTTTGTTTTTTTTCAATCCGAAAAATCTGGGTTCAGAAATGGGATGCCACGGGAAATGGTGAAAACACCCGAAGTACAGTGTTTGAGATTGCCCCTACCCGGTGGGAAACACATGAACATAAAACATCACATTTTTTGAGGCAAAATCAGGGTTTTCAATGTTCAATGATGACACCAGTGATCCAGGTTATTGAAAACTTGCGGTTGAGGGGCTTGCACAAACCACCCAGGACCTCACGCACAGCAATCCTATCCACTCTAGGTTCCAAAATGTTCCAAACACTTCTAAGAAGGGACTGGAAGAACCAAAACCCTACGCCTATGCCCAATAAATATTCCAAGATCACCTGAGGCGATTGGAAGTCTAGGTGCAGCTTTCCTGAAATGGGGGTACCCCCAAATCATCAATTTTCAATCCGGATTTTCCCACTATACACCATTATACACCATCCATTTTCGGGTACACCCATTTCAGAACACCTGTCTTCCACCTCCATCTGCCTCGTTCAGAAACTTCATGGCCGCTTCCCAGCTTTTGGCCACGAAGCACCTCACATCCCGACCCACCACAGTGGACTCTGTGGGGTCTTCGACCATTGATTTTTGTAAAATCAGTATCTGAAACCATGCCCATGTAGAAACAAGCATTGTTCATTTGGTAATTACAATGGAAAGCATGAATTGAATTTCAACAATTAAAATCCTCGAGCCAAATGCACAGCGCCAAGTCACCATGTTTGATTTCTAGAAATGCAACTCTGCCCAGCAGTGGCTACAACCTAGCCATACAAGGCCTTAAAGAGAAATTGGACGACTCCAGAAATTGACCAGTCCGTACTAGCTGGTTTCACCACCAACATATCTCAATAGAACGCATTCTAATGTCGAATCCTCCATGAAAAAAAAGAAAACATCTGCGCAAAACGGCTCGTTTTTTTTTCAGCCAAGAGGCAAGCTGATCAGCGAGCCATCGGGCGACAACTTCCAGCGAATTGAAGGCATCCTGGTGCTTCGTCCCATCGGACCTGTGAAACTGTGAAGTTCTTTGTGCAACTACATGGTTGTATTGAAACTTAGAATTTCTCTTGTGGAACTGTGAGGTTTTATTAGGTTGTATCGTGACACTCAGAGATTGCAAAATTATTTGAACCTTCCAAATTCAAAGAAACAAACTGCAGTATCCCATCTGCGCGGTCCTCTCAAGGATTTCTTCACGCGAGAGGGGAGGCGTCGATTTTCCACAGCAACGACCGATCCTCAGCAACATCAAAGGTCCATCTGAGCCACCTTGTAAATTTCAGAGGCTGCAAACGTCCTATCGATATTGTGTTTTCTTGGGGGTCCTGGCAGACTTTTGGGTTTCTGCAGATCAGCATTGGATTTGGAAAGGTTTTGTTTCACGCAAAGTCTCTGGGAAGCACTGGTTTGTTCTGCTTGATTTAGGCAAGACACAGGCTGACATCGTTTCTGACATTGTTGTCCAGACAGGAGCATGAAGACAAATGATCGGGTGAAATCTTTTTGAACATGTGGACCCATGTCTTCAAAAGTTTCAAAATCTGAAAAAATGTTTTGTTCTTGTCTTCGGTTTTTGATACGGTTTAGATTTCAGGGAATTCCCTGCGGGACCAAATAAATACAAATGCACTGATGCAAACCATCAAGACTCATCACCAGCCTTTGCGAGACTGCTGCCAGCACACGCACAAAGAAAAAACAATGTTTCCCCAACGTGACATGATGGGAATACGGCAAATCACTGACGCCAAAGCGACTGAATGGATTGATGTCGGAAAAAAAACGTGTAACGTATCATGAAAACATAGGCTTTGTTTTCTCGGGCTGGCTTTGCTTTTCCAGGTTTCGGATAATTGTTTACCTATATTTACCTATATAATAGAGATAGTGTATCTGTTTGATCTTTTTGGATCTTTTTGGTTTAACTTGGTGGGTAGACTTTTCACGGGGAAGCTGACATCCATACCAGCTATCTCTTAGTAAATTTAGGTCATTCTGGTTGGTGGTACGGGGTGATCCCTTGGCAAATCTGGTTAATTGGTGGTTTCAATTTATCCCAAGCATACTAGTAATCTGGGATCATCATTCCAAGTAGAGGATGTGGCTAGCGGATACCACCAATCAGTAATGATCAGCTAGCACAATCCCATATCATGGGCTTTACCCCAGTTGATAGGCATTTACACAATACTCATCAATCACTTCAAACATATTCAAAAAGCAAATGGAAAATCCCAAATGCAGAGATAACCCACTCATTGGACTGCAGAAAGGGTTGCCAAGAAAGAGGAATCCTGGTATGTATGGTATGGGTGAAATTTGAAACCCTTTTCGGACTTTGGGAACTACACATTCACTGGTATATGGTACTTAGGTACTGTTGTTTGTTTCCCATTTTTTAAATAACCTTCCGTAGTTGGCTTCCCCAAGTTTCACCCACATATGAGAAACTGTTCCTAGCCGCCCTCCCAATTCAGTGACCCTTAGGATCCCATGGCGATGAATTCCCAAGGCCGAACAGGGTGTTAACCAACCTTTGGGAGAACTGTAGTTGGAACAGCACCCAGACATTTTTCGTTGCGTCCGAACGTGGTGGGGAGCAGAGTTCCGAAAATCCAATGGTTGGAATATGTTGGAATATTAATGTTGGAATGTTAATGTTGGAATGTAGGTTGGAACTTATAGAAACAACCATCTATTTAAAGGATAGCTTTTGGTGTCTCCAACCGCCCCATGGAGCACCACGTTTTTGGACATCTGCACGCCAGTTCTGCCCCGCCAAATTGGTTTCGCAATTGTTGTTGTTCAGTACAAACATGGACCATGAGTAGAAACCTGCGAAACAACCAAGGCTTGAGAAATCTCACAAGGCTGGGCACTTTCCCTCGACTTGGCTAAAACTAGGGGGCACAGCCAGCACACGTTTGCTCCTTTTGTGCTTGTGCAAACAGAGTAATGTGAAATGATGTGACATGGTGAGCAAAGCTCTTGATGAACAAAATGTTGTATCATGTATCCTAAGGAGAAATCTGCTCCAGCGGAAATCACTGTTCTGTCAAACATCTCGGTGCAATATGGTCAATTCTGTGAATGCCATGTCATACACGCGAGAGGACCGTTTGTATCTTGATTTGCTCCTAGAATCATAACGCACATAATGAATTTCGACAAGTCAGATAATCATATCCTCGGATCATAATGTGCCAAGATATCCGAATTGAGCCGAATTGGTGATATACCTGAGCGGAAATGATACAGACAACGCATGCTCAACCACATGAAGGCCTTCCTTTTCCCAACAGAAAAAAGACGCACAGTTTTCTGGGATAGGCCCACTGGTTGGACTTGTTGATCAGGCTTTTTCCAAGACACTCATATTAAACGAACATGTTTTTTCCATTTTTGTTCATTGAATCTACCCATGTTGCTCCATTTTTCCCATGTTCTTCGTGGCCAAATCCCTCCGATGAGTCGCGAAATCTCAGGACCCAGCTTGCAGAGCAGCAGCTCTTCCGTAGTTTTGGCAGCGCCATACTTTTCGGCCAAGCCACCTGTGGGGGGACCAACCTTGACCAGCCTTGACCAGCCTACATGTTGTGTCGCAAGAGCACCTAGGATCTGGAGACAAGGATGCGATTGGAATTTTATGGATATAACATGATATAACAGATGGATACTATGAATTAATAATTAGTATATATATATATATATATCATTAATATTTATTCTATGCTCATGAACGATTTGCTTATATTTGTTCTATGTATATTCTACATGAAGGACGATAAGCGACCACTCTCCAGCACATCCTTTCCACCAGGAGAAGGCTCATTCCACCAGAGCCACAACCGCACCAACAACACTCCCACAGCCTGCTTCCATGTTGCGCAATGGTGATAACACCACGTGAATCGGCAATGTTCTTTTCTGTGGTGGCAGCTGAAGGCCCAGCCCTTTGATTCCATCAACCAAGACAAAGTCAAGATAATACTATTATGCAGGGAATCTTGGGACCAGCATGATCAAACCTGGCGAGTTGGCGCCATGTTGTGGTGGTTGCTCTGTTTTTGAATTCGAAACATACCATGATGCACCATATGTATCCATATGTGTCATGCTGACCCATGCTCCTGCATGTGTGTGGAATACGTCTGGTGGTTGGATGAGGCCAAAGACCGCGGAATTTTTATGATTTGTTCATGGCATCTCTGCCTATCGCCGTTGAACAGGCTATCAGAGCCAGAAGCTTCTAATGACCATGTCTGCCGAAACCCAAAGCATTTCCAGGTGGGAACAAGAGAAATGCGTTAAAGAAATCTTCATGAAATCGCTTCAACGAATTTCAACAGAATTTAACAGTACTTCTCTGTGTGGAAGCAGCAACACAGATGTAAGACACATTAAGCAACTGGCCCATGACAGTGGTGGTCATTCTACCTTGAATCCCTGGGTTGGTCTGATTTTGAAACTGGGCAAAACCAACAGAGTCGAGGTTCAACAAGTTCACAAACGCATAGATTGCTCCTGTCCAAAAGGAACACATGTACAGTAATCAGACATGCATGTTAGACCAGGCAGTGAAGATCAGTTTGATCAAATACGGTCAAATTATGTCAAATTATGTCTTACTGCCACATGAAAACTAGCCTCTCAGCAGTGCTGAAAAGCCAGTCCCTGAGAGCCCCGCAATAGAATAGCCAAACATACTTGATTCCTCAGAGCAAGGCCCAACGACAAGATATCACAACAGAGTCACCCAATTGAAACAACCGTCCAATCAGACCCAACTAGCAAGTAACAGTACAAACATAATGATGCTTATCAGGTATGCAGCATCTACGTCATCTGGTTGGCTTGACCTAAGGGAAAATCTCAAGGGAAACGATCCATTGATTCCACGATTATATAAAGCTTGTTTGCTTCGATCTAATGTACTTGCAATACCTCACAATATGCAATCAAATAGACATATTGAACTGGATTGATCAAACTGTAGAGAATGCCTCATGTATTGGCCTAGCCAGACATGATCCAACAATGCAGCCCCTGAGGTGCAGACTCATTTGAAGGTCAACATGCGCAACAGGCCTGGAGCAACAAGGGCTGGTATGGTTTGGTGTTTTGTCTAGCTGGTGGAAGCCATGCCAACATCATCTTTTCAATTGATGATTGATTGAAGTATTCCACACCCTCCCCCTTCGAAAGTAGATATGATACTCACAGTTTTGCAAGAAAAGGATCAAACAATCACTAAATAATCTGAAATGGGCAACTGCTTACTAGCCTGGAACACATATCCCCTAAATTCCCAATCATAAGTGGTATATAGGCGGAGGTAGGTATGTTGGTATGAGGTAGGTAGGTGGGTAGGTAGATACCTACGCACATATGTACGTAAGTGCATAGGCTATCTATATACTGTATGCAATGGTGATGTGATGAAATGCCATGCAATGCAATGTATGGTAAGCTATATTTGGTATAAGCGTATGTTTCCATAGCTCCGCATATAACAATAACATACAATAACAATAATTACAATACTAATAACAATACTGACAACAATAATAACAATAACAATATATAATGATACTAGTATTAATATGTCTGTGCACGCAGGTAGGTAGGTCAGTGGATAGGTAGGTAGGTAGGTTTGTGGATAAGTAGGCAGGTAGTTAGTTTAGGCTAGGTCAGGTTAGTTTAGGTTTAGGTTAGGTTGGGTTACGTACAAGTAGGGTGGATAGGTAGGTAGGTAGGTCATGAGGTAGGTAGGTAGGTAGGTAGGTAGAGAAGTAGAGAGATATAGAAATGTAGAGAGAGAGAGAGAGAAAAAAAAAAATGATATAGGTAGATGCATAGGCCGTCAAATACATACAATGGATGAATAGGCAAATAGATAGACAATTAGACATACGTAGAGCAACATAAATAATATACATAGATTGAATAGGTAGATTTGGATAGATATAGACTCTAGACAAATATGTACATGTAGAGGGAGATATAGAATATATAGATATAGGTATGTATGTATGTAGGTAGGTAGGTAGGTAGGTGAATAGATAGGTACACACAGCGAATACATCACACACACAAATGTTCAAGACTAATAAATGGACAATTATATTTCTATGTCTATGTAGTGTGTATATATATATATATATGTATATATACACTATATATACTATAAATATTTGATTATTGTATTGCTACTTTTATCATTCTTACTAATTATTTGTAAATATTTGTACTCTATATATATATATATATATGTATTTCCCAGAACAGGTGTCCTATTTCCTCTCTAAGCATCAGCTTTTGGAAGGGGTTCGCCACCGCGTCACTCACTAGCCCTGCCTCCCCTGGCCGAGGAAACGGTTCAATCCCAGATGGTTTAAGAACTTTGAGCCAACAAACCCAAGGACGAAACGGATCACCTGTTGATACCTGTTGCCTAAAAGTTGTGAAACTCTGCACTAGTGTCAAATCTAATGTTATTGTAAATCATGTGGCACAAGCGAAACAGCTGCTGTTTTTCTTCACTCCAACGCGTGAAACCAATGTCAAGCAGCGGAATCCTGCTCCGTTGGATTGGTGACAAAGGACTGGATCCAGTGGTGGAAGTGATGTATGAAGTTTGAGGGGATCTGCAACCGGGGATCGACAATGCCATAGTAAATTTACGATAGCCCCACATGATGGTTCATGACTGGGGGGGATGGCGGGGCGTTATCTCGCTGGGGATCCCATGTGAATGACTTGTAGGGCATCAACGCTGCCCTCAGCTGCTCACCAGAGACGAAACCTCCTTGGTGGTGAAATGTCACAGCAGCATCACCCCGATGGATCACCTGTGTACCTGTGAACCCGGAACATCTGGGGAATGTAAGGATCGGATTCTTGGCTGTTCGGATAGCACATGCATAGAAAAAAAAAGGAAGCACGCAGTGGCAGCAATAAATGGTGAAGGGAAAAAACAAATTGATTTCTACAAGTTCCCCGCCTCTCAACCTTTTGGGGGTGACAACCAAAAAACATTGGAACACCAAGGGTTGAAAGGTCAAGCACTTGGATTGAACAACACGCTCCGATTCGAAGAAACGACAATCATGTGTGAATCATCCCTATTTGCACCCATAAATGTTTGTTATTGTTTGTTGCACATGCTATGTATCTATGTCTACTTCTGTTGTGCGGCGGTATGTTCTAACCTCGGCAGAAGTTGGTGAGTCATATTATGTATAGCTGTCACCTGTCACCAAAAAGATTAAAACAAAAATCCCTATTGAAATAGTGATAATTCCCTTTTCAATCTTATTGGGGATAAAACATATACACAACATCAAACAACACTGTACATATGACCCAGCAGCGACTCTGAGAGCCCGGGCGCTTTAAATAGACCTATCCACCAACCACCTGTCGGCGAATCGACACCGATTCTTCGTTGCACTGCGATCTATTAGGATCAATCATGGAGCCATCATCATCAATCATAGTTGGCCAAAAAATCACATCATGATCATAATCCACATCATCATGCATTGAGAACCTCAGCAGGAGGAAAAAAGACAAATATCAGTGAGTGGACACAACAAAGCAACAGAACTGAACAGAACAGAACGGAACTGAACTGAACTGAACAGAACAGCAACAACAACAGCAGCAGCAGCAGCAACACCGGCAATACACATTTGTTTGCCTTCAACTAGGGAATAAAGAAAATTGATCAACAAAACAACAAGACGGCAACAGCAAGAGAAAGGCAAGCACATGCAAGGACTGAAACCACCATCGCAATGGCAACTGCTCAACCAAAGGACAACATGCCAGGAACAACGCATCAATCATCCACTGATCTCAAGAATTCTGAAAATCATCCTTTGCTCGTGAAGAAGTTTGGTTGCTTCGTGGTTTGCACCCAATCCTATTGCCAAACACATTGCCTAGTAATGTAGACAATAGATAATCGAACTGGGAAGTATTGCGATCATTAGTTCTTTTGTGGGGATGGAACCTTAAGGAACAAGACATAGTTGTGCTGATATATCCGCATTATCGAACCAAATCCTCGGTCGCTAGCGATTTACCAAAACATAATAACTTGAAACCACCAAACAAACACAAGGTCGAGTATCATCCACGTTTGCACTCGGGTATTGTTGAAATATGAAATATTTAAGGCCTCTTATTGTAGGCTATGCGGCTATACCTATCATTGATTCATTGGCGGTTGACTCACCGAGGGTGACAGGTAGATTTGATGGTGACAATCACTCTGCGAATCAACATGATGACAGTCTCCTGCCTGATCCTGCAAACATTATATACGCAATAATCGTCAACATCCGTGAACCCAAGAACTTTACTCTAAACACTTGGAAGTTTGGTAGGTACCACGTGGAAACATTGTGGAAAGCTCAAAGAATGTTGTTTCACCATGGTTCACCTGCTATATCGGAGACTGACACCTTCCCCGCCGCCTCCAGGACAACCACAAAGGTCTGCGAGTCCTGCCGGAATTGAATCTTAGGCCCTAGATGTGAGAGCAAAGTTCAAGAACTCACAAGCCAGCAATCAACACAAGCATGATTTGATCCACCTAGTGACAATTGTCGGATTAAACCAAAGGATTTCAGACAAACCCATTTGGGATATGCACAGTGTTGGTCCGGGTATCATACAAAGAAAACCATCCAGTTGCCAAGACAGAGACAGCATAGATGTGGACTTACTGTACGCAATAGAAATGAGTAAAACGATTCAACAAAAGTGTGCAAGAAACCGTCAGGATCGAAATTACACTGGATGCAAGTCATTGATATGTCTTTTTTGAACGCAGTAGTGGACGAGCCATGATTCATATTGGGAGTGGATGAAACGACAGAATACTTGACCATCCCCCAAATTCCTGCAAACATATACGGATGGAACGTGACACAGAAACACAATATCATCACTAACATGTTTGTCAGGGGTACAGTGTCAACCAATATGTATATATATATATATAATATTATACATAAAGATAGATATAGATATACGAGATCTCCACCCACTTAGAAATGAAGGGAAACCCTGTCGATGAACACAGACATTCGAGAATGTGAGTGTTCCGCGAAAAAGAGCATGTTCAGCTGTTGCAATGCAGACCACCTATATCTTGTGGTTGGGGAATATTGCGTATACGCAGTGAACCTTCAGATGGCTGAATCATCCTACCACCGGAAAAAAAAGAACATGTAAACACACATGTAGACACAGTGATGAGTTTCCTCATGGATACTCAAACAGAATCCGACAGTTCGTGGACCTAGTACAGTCCCGTCATCTAACATGGTCAATGAACACTTCCCCGTTCAGTAATTCAGAATTTTGCATTAAAGACAGACAGGAATCTTCAGCCATGCTTGCCATCAAACCATGATGAGGGGTTATGTGTAGACGGATGTAGACGGGGTGCGGTGCGGACGGTGATGTCATATACATACATTATTGAATTGATAATTAAAAAAATATTATCAATTCCCGTGCTAGATGTAACGCCACATTTATCAGTGTGTCTCGTGTTTCCCTAATCAATATATATCTGTAGCAAATTGTGATGAAGTCCTGAGAATCTGCACTAATTCACTGGACTCATACGCGGTCTGTCTCTGATCACTGGCCTAACCCGCACCACTTTGCCTCGTCTGTGACGGTCTTGAAGTCCCATTCGTCCTACAGGTGCTGACATCTGCAAGTCTTTGGAAGTAGGCTAATCCTTTGCTCGAATTAGCACCAACGGGTTGTCCGAAAGATAGAAGAACATCAGTTAAAACAATCTAAGTGCATGGCCGTTATCCAACCAGTTGTTGCTTGCTGTTTTCCCATAGGCATCTCTAGGCTACAATTTTGAGCCGAGGCCCAGCCCATCTTTCCACCCCAACAAAAACGTCCGTCTCCTCTGTGTCAGGAAGCGGACATATGGCCTTTTCGCGAAAGTCATGCCTGAAATGCGCGGCTCAGAATTCTGATCTTGTGGCGTTTAGAAGAACCTGTTGGATATGTTCCAAGGGGATATGATATGTTTTTACTTTTCGATGGCATGACCCACCCATTAACCACCATATAAAACTATACATTATATTAAAACCTAGGCTTAGACAACTTGTCGTATCTGGTATCAGCTACCGTGAAGGTCCCCCACTTCCCAACTCGAAAGGGAACCCACGACGTTTCCACTTATACCATCTTATACCATTCTTGGGATGGTGAGTAGATCATCGGAGAATATAGTCATCCAAGCATTGCATAGCATTACTGCGGATTCCACTCATCTATCCTGTCAGGACATCACGGGTGGAGCACCATCACTGGGAGGCTGCATCATTGCAATGTATCTATTCGGTTGTCCCTGCTCCAACTGGTGATCGAAAGGTTACCCCAAGCAACAAAACTATACACACCACTAGAAGATGATGGACAAGAGGAGGGGTTGGAAAGAAATACTACGTGAAATCATCCGAAATCTGCAGGTGCAAACTATTGTGAATGATGCAAGATGATACGAGCATGTCTGCAGCGAAACCAGTCAGGTCTTCCAAGCTGCCGATGGCAGGGTGGCCCTTGTAATTTCCCATGATGCTGGATGATACTAGTAGGATGATGCGACATGATGCGACCATGTGACCATGTTTTGTTTTACTTGAAATTGGAATGGATCAAGATGAAGTACACATTTTTTTGATATTAACCATGGCAAAGACCAAACAGGACCAGAACATACCAAACATATGTCACATTAGAACAAACTCTGGCATTGACCGCTTCCAACGCACTAGCAGATGCCTCACCGTGCTCGAGACTCGATAGGCATCTGAACCTGTGGAAAAGGGACAGCTGCGGCCCTTCAGGAAAATGAAACATGGCAATGTTCCTTCAAAACAGGATGTCAATGGCTGAGTCTAGATACTTTATATACACAAACCTACAGGATGTTATATTCCTCCATCCAGGGAAACACCCTTTCAACCTACCCGAACAAGATCTACGACCCCGGAGGCCACTTTTGTTGCCAGCTCTTCAACCTCAATCAACATGGTGAGACCCAGCCTTTGCCAACAGCGACTCGAAAGGTCATATAGCAACTGTTCGCGGGGTCGATCTGAGCAGGGCATCCGGTAGACATTTAGAACCCCCCATGGGGCAAAATTTGAAAACCTCCAAACCAATCTTTAGAAATTGTGTTCCAATTGCCCGTGGTCTGGATGTTGCCTTTGGAGGTCTGCAGCTCCAATTTGTGATAGTTATATAAATCCTTGCTGAAATCCAATCCTTTGTGGCTAAACTTATCTGCGTGTGTGCTTGTTTACGGGGTTCTTTTGTCGGGATTTGTTGTGATTTCCTGGGGCACTTTTCCTTGCTATTTGCTTGTTTAAATGCCCAACGATCACCATTTTTGTTGGTCAAGTCCCAATTTGTTGGGTAATTTTCTGGGTCAAACCAGCCACTCTTGGCACCGTCCCCAGGGCCCCAGATATCTCCTGACTTTCAAAAAAGTCAGTCGAATTTAGCTTTCTCGGCCACAATCGTTTCCAAAGGGATCGGATCTCCAGGATGTTCCAGGGGCTTGTTACTTGTTCAGCAGAGGATGTCAATGAAAAATGGGAGCGGTGACAACTGACCAGGGATGGAGCAGACGGATCAATGAGCGAGTAATCGACCAAGTTCGTCAGATTGATGTATAAATGAACATAGCATCAACGCAAAACATAACTCAACTATAACCGCAAGTATCCTGAATTCATAGGATAATGATCAAACAAACACTGCGAACAACACCAAAAACATTTTTTAGTCAACAGTCCACAGAGGGACTAGTGCAGCACCTACTGATTCCAGGCGCGCCACGCCTCATTCAAACATCTCAGGTCAACAGTTCCTTTTCCTTTCGCCTGGCGACAGAGTCACATCATCATTTTCCAAGTTTGAAACAGTTTCATAGTAGTTTGCAGGGATTCATAGACTGGAATTTACAATGGTTTCAACACCTCCACTTAGATCATAAACTAATCCATTCTAATATCCCTTCCATCATCTTCAATCATAAATTCACCACCTTTTAACCCTCCATTCATGAACAGTCGTCCACTGGCCGGACCTTGCGGAAGGACGCCCCGCCACGGCTCTCAGACGTTACGGTTGGGCGAAGGCACATCTTGAACTGAATCTCCTTGCCCTGGCATTGAAAAAAAAACGTGGTGATGGAAATGTGGGACGATTCTGAGGCTGACTTGATTAGATTCACCACCGAAAAAAGGAGGTTGACTCAGGTGGACAACAAAAACAGGATCGACCAACAACAGCTGGGATTGTCACGTGTTGCTAACAATGATTATACATATACAAACCTCTCAAAAATGAGACCACAAATTCATGTGGCGACCATTGGGTACGCAATTGCAATGATGGGCCCTGCAAGCACCTTGAAATGACCCACAACATCCCAAACAGCTCTGGTCGAAACCTTAACAGGGACATGGGAAGTTGGTTCACCTGATCAAATTTGATAAGAATAGCTGCAAATTGGCCAGGCAGAAACACACTGACTGCTAAGTTATGATGGAATTACTATGAATTTTGCCGTTGGCAAGATGCATCCCTTAAAATTTGATGGCAGCTGGATTGGTGGAAACAACTGTGGAAGTTGGTGGCAACAAATTCCAACCTGGGATGAACAACGTTTTTTGCTGGTGTTGTTTTGGTGGCCCCATATCATTAAAAAACGTCGAACAACTACAATATGTGTTCTTCAGTTGAGGATCATGGTATCATGGTAGTGACAAAAAACTAGCGCAACAGACAACGAGAAAAAAGCTACTTGATTTCAACCACCAACGGTCATTGTTTTTACCATGTTCCTTTCGCATGCGACGTATACAGATTTCTCGGTCTGCTACAGACGCTAACCACTGTCGGTGGGAGAGCACTGCAACAGTACTGTACAAGGGCAAAATCACGAGTCAAAAATTCCCGTCTCCAAATAGGTTAAACATGATCAAATCGATTCAATTTTGAACCTACCGAGGCTTTCCCAGACTTATGAACGGGAGAAATTATTCTATTAACCCCGCACTCACCATTGTTTGAAATACTATTTGACTTCCAATGATTGCCACCATGAAGCAAAGATGTTGATCAATCTCCTGACACAGTTTCTGAATATATATATATATATTTATATATTTATATTATGACAAATATCCTGAATCATAGTTTCTGAAATACATCCGGAAAAAAATCGGACATATAAACTGACACATTTTCTGACATATGTTGTGTCACACATGTTGAAAACATTTTTGGCCATATTCTTCTGAGTATGGTCTGACTCATGTTTTGAAATATAGCCGGATATTTTTCTGACATGACTTTTATTCTGATTCAATCTTCGACAAATATTCTGACAACCCAATCACGTGTGATTGGCCGGATATGGTAAATACATGTAAATACATAAAACTACTGAATTGTGTTTTGTGACATTTCATGTAGCCAAGTTTCCAAATGGATCAATGTCTTTTTTACGCTCAAGAGAATAAAAACCAACATGTGAACATCTTTTAAAAGAGATGCCCCATGAATGAGCTAGATACTATACCGCCTACCGCTCGTAATTAATTGTTTTTTTCTGAACAATGTCAAGGGCCTTCCGGACAAATTGTTGGAGCAAATCTCAAGCACCAATTCTCACCACTTCCAAAGAATGCCACAGGAAATAACAAAAAAGGAAAGACAAGAAGTAAGGAAGGAACAAAGGGAAGGACAAGGTAATTTACTTTACTTCGTGTAATCCCGACCTTGGCATATTTTCCTGTAGAACCAAAACCTGCAGAATTCCATGGGTGGCAAAAAAAACATCGGGCATGTCCAAAGGCTAAGAAAATCCATGGGTTTTATGGGGAAACCTCAGCTCGGGTTGTTGTTTTCAAACCCGTACTTTACCCCTAATTTCAAAACGGGTAGAAAATACCCAAAGTTTGGCAGGAAACCTCGGGCATGTGCGTACAATTTTGAATTTTTGCAGGCTTGAGATCAAGGTATGTATATTATATATATTTTTTTGAAATAAGTATACTGACATTCTATTTGACATTTAATATCATTTAATGTCACTTTCTATCTGACATCTGATCTGACATATATTCAGACAATTTACCTTGCATTTTTGTCTGGCATTCTATCTGACAATTTATCTGGCGTACTATCTGACATATATTCTGACATTTTATGTGGCATCTATCTGGCATACTCGTTCACATTTGTTCTATCTGAAATTTGGTCTGGCATTCAATATGACATATATTCGGGTCCGGCGGGGCCCAGAGAGCCGGCAAGCTCGCCATAGGGTTTGGGTTATAGATCACCCCCCGAACTATTTTATGCTTCCCCCTTCCCCATACATTTTGAAAATGTATCCAGCATAGGGGGGACAGTGTCGGTTACTTTGAGGGGCTTAAATGTATCCAACCTAAGGGGGTAGTGCCAAAATGTAAAACATATAGGGGGGAGCAGGTCAAAACTATCTCTATCAAATAAAGTGGTGTAAAACTATCTCTAGAGTTTTGACATCTATTCTCAGGCATATCCTCACGTGTTTCCTGGCAAATGTTCTGACATGTTCTGACGCATGTTCATGCATTTTCTGACATGTATCCTGACACTTATTCTGACAGGCTAGAGACATACACTGATCCCGCGGACAGCTTGTGCCTATACGTATTTGATGCATCACAAGCTGTCCACGCGATCGTTATAGGCACAAGGTGCGCTGGAGCACACCAATTCAGGAGCTTGGCATGTGCACGTTATAGGCACTGCTTAGGGGAGGGTGGTGCACACCCCGCAAGCTTGGAGTAGGAGGTGCGGTGGAGACGAGGAGAAAGGAAAGGAGGAGGAAGATCTGACACAAAATCTAGAGACTCTCACCTGACAGGTGCTGAGCCATGAAAACAATACCCTTCAAATCAACTCACCGGTCGGGGTCAAAAACTTGACCTGCTCAAAGGGCCCAATTTGATAATCAGGTTCCAAACCAAGGCCATACCATACATGGTGTTGGTAGATCTAGACTTACCCTCCGGTAATCAAACGTAGCAATGGAAAATCCCATGTAAAAGGAGGTTTTAATGGGAAAATCATCTATAAATGGTGGATTTACGTTTGATTACCGGAGGGTACATGGGTTTGTCCTTCAAGATCGAATTGAATTTCAAACCAACAAACAGAGTAGAAGATCAACCATCTGATGTGGATACTGGGGGGTCATCAATAAGGTTTGTCCAAGCATAGGTCTGTCCCCAGAATTGGATACAACAAAATACAAAAAAATGGGCTCATACGGGACAATGAGGATGTTAATACTTAAGAAGCAATCAAGGGATATATAAGATATAGATGGATAACAGATCATCAATGAAGGGTTTGTTCGCAAACAATGGATTTACCACCATTCCACGGCCATGTTACCAGGGAAAATGCCGTTTCAAACATCATGATTTCGGGGCGCTCTATTTTCTGTCAAAGTGATATGCTCATGGTTGGTTTTGGGAGTTGTTTTAAAGATTTTAAAGTAGATATCCCAGTAACATTTCATGCTATTTCATGATCTGATAGGAGATGATTTGGTGTAGCATAGTACCTTTCATATAGATATATGTAGTTGTGCAGGGGTCAACCATTTTAGGAATAATGTGAGTTGGCTTAAGACAAAAGTGCTGGAAACCATTGGTTTCCCTTCCTATTTCCTGAAACCCTGGCGTCTCAAGGGCCCTGAAGATTGATCCATACCCATCCAGGAGACCAGAAAAGTGAAACAAAACGCGACGCGCCCAGAACATGGCAACAGGTTTTACCCCACCAAGTTCCGTGCAGCCAATCCCTGAATGAAGTTAGGAAGATCCAAGGAGTGTACCTGGATTAGCCTTGGGACATTGTTATCACGGGACATTTAGTTTGCAAACTTCCGAGGTACAAACGAATGCTGTTCAGGGCAGAAATAGTTCAGCCAAGTAGCTAAGAAAAGAGGACCCCCAGCGAAGAAATGGCTCATGTAATAATTCATGCATTCAAGATGTCGTTCACTCATTCGTTCATATAAGTCATTTATTTGTGTATACAACGATGCATTTAACATTTAATTCACTCATTCACACATTCATTTGTTCATTCATTCATTTCATTTCATTTCATTTCGTTTCGTTTCATTTTATTTCATTCAATAATTTATTCATTGTTCAGTCATGCATCCATGTATTATGTATTCACTCACTCATTCATTCATATCAGTCATTGATTTGCTCACGATTTTTTTCAATTCAATTCATGCAGTACTTCCGTCTTTCATTTATTCAATCATTCATTCCCTCATGATCCATTCATTGATTCATTCATTGATTCATTCATTCATTCATCCATCCATTCATTCATTCATTCAGAATTCATTCATTTCATTCATTCATTCATTCATTGATTTATTGATTCATTGATTCATTGTTTCATTGATTCATTCATTGGTTCATTGATTCATTGATTCATTGATTCAGTGATTCATTGATTCATTGATTGATTGATTGATTGATTGATTGATTCATTGATTCATTGATTCATTCATTCATTTCAATATTTTACATTTTGATTCATTGATTCATTGAATCATTGATTCATTGAGTGATTCATTCATCCATTCAATCAGTCATTCATGCATGCATATATTGATTCTTTAATTCATTCATGTCTTTTTTTCATCATTAACCTATTTGTTCACTCATTCATTCATTATGTCACTCATGTATGTCATCGATTCAATCATGTAAACTAGCCATTCATGTCAGTTCATGACATGCCATGTCGCGTCATGTTGTGTGTGTGTGTTGATGCATTGTATAAATAATCATTATATATATATACTTATATATATAATTATACACGTATACATCATATCATTTCATTTAATTTCAGTTCAGGTTCAGTTCATTCTAGTTTATGATCAGTTTGTGTAATTAACTCATTTCATGTCATTTCACGTCTTCTCATTTCATATCAGTTCATTCCATAGCATTCTTTCATTCATGTCATTCATCCATGTTATTGCATTGCAGTGCCTTTCATTTCTTGTGATGTTACGTGTTCATTCACTCACTATTTCATTCATTTGTTTGTTCATTCCTTCATACGATTCATGCCGTTCATCCATTCAGTGGACCATTAAGTGCAATCGTTTATTCGCTCATTCAATCATTAATTATTTCATGTTCATTCACACAGTTGTTTTAATAAATTACTCGTTTCTGCATTCATTTTCTCCCCGTCATTCCATTCAGTCTTTTCATTAATTTCTTTCCTCGCTTTTTCTTTTGTTTCATTTCATTTCAACTCATTTCAGTTGAACTTGATTGATTTCAACTCGACTCGAGCCCTTTCACATCAAGTCGCTTCATTTCATTTATTTTCAGCTCCAATTATTTCGATTCAATTCAAGTCAATACACTCATTCATTCCTTCGTTCATTCATTCTTTGATTCGTTAATGCATGCATTCATTTCCATGCATTCACTCACTCATTCATGCATTCATGGTGCATCCACTCAGCATAGGCCCTGCATTTTACCATGGCCACCGAATATGTTTCAAACTTCCGCCCCAGCACGGTTGGGTACCCCTGGAAATTCAAATGTCATGGGAAACAGCCCTTTCAATGCTTTCTGAATGGATCATCCCAGTCACACGCATGCAGATTCCCGCAAGTATGTGATGAATTTCTCGCGTACTTCATACGAGTAAGGAGAGCTAGCAGCTGCAAAAGCAGCTTCAAAAATTCTGGGTAAACTAGAATAATTCACTAACCTGAAACAATGCTATATACGCTATATTGGGACAATCCCGCTTACTAACCCACCATTCCAGTGAGGTCGCAGTGAGGTCGTTATAATATAATTTACCCAGAACGGTGTGATTTGCAAGCTTTACCTGCAAATCTCAAAGCAAGTGTGCTTTCTTTGGAGCAAAAAGCATCCTCAGAGCATGGTTTTCTAGCTTGGGACCTTTTCACATGCCACGTGTTGGCGAAGATGCTGGCTTCACAGGGTGCCGCCTGAAATTTTGACCCATACCCAGAGCTTGATTTTGATGGTCAATGTGGTAAGCCGCATTACAGACTATCAGACTACACCTTTGTAAATGTGCAGTTCGGTGGGGGCTCGCAAGTGAGGGCATCATCATGTCTGAGGTTAGGAATTTGAACTTACAGCAGTCTAAGATTCCTCCAATAAGACCTGGTGAGTTCACACCCCATGGAAGAAATCGATTTGGATCATCATCAGCCCCATTGGTTAATGAAACCACCAACTATAACTAGAACCTACCATTCACCAGTTCTACCGAGTTAATGTAAGCTGGCTATATTCCCAAAATTCCGATTGTCATCACCCGGGTTGCAGCCGTGGCCCACATTAGATCTGCATATTATTCCCTGAAAGTTCTTTTAGTAATATGGGAATGGATCAAAGTTAATGGGTAACAACCCATAGACGCAGGATCTGAAACAATTCATTTTCTAAATTTCCGAGGTCAATAATTTCCGCCTATATCCATACAAACTGCTTGGCCAATTTGACGGCATCACCCCAATTGTTTTAACCGCCTTGAGGAAAACAACATAAAGTGTCGATAGGGATCATCATCCAAGGGAAAATAAACAAACATGAAACATTCCCTTAGTCAAAAAACTTCCTCTCACCAAGCGATGTTCCCAGTCTCACACTAAGCATGTTTGACTCCTACTTTTTCGTGACAAAACCCTGCTTTGAATGGTTTCCCTGAACTAGATTCAACAATTTTGACATGGAACCCAAAAAGTGCAATACCTGCAAAGAAAATCCTGTTCCAAAACTACTTCTTCACGTCCTTGTTCGGAATTTGAAAGTGGAACAGCTGGGAAAAGCACATCGATGCCCCCAATCACCTAAAAAACGCAATTTCAAAAAACGCCTATTCCATTTGTGTGGCAGTTTTTCCTTTCCAATGGTTTTCAACTGGTGTGTCTAAAAAACGGGGACCCTACCCCCCAGGCCATTGAATTTTGCAAATGATGACAATCCATGATTATTCATGATCATCGATTGAAATTAGGGGGTACTGTACCCGATTTTTTTGACATGTCAACACAAAATCCAGATTCGATAATTGTTCTATTTAAACCTCGATTGGTGCGGGGATTATCCAGCCACGTTTGATTACCAAAGGGTATTCCCCAAATGTCAAGTTGTTCATATAGGACACACATGTCAAAAAAATGAAGTTCTGATCCATTGAAATTTGGAAATGATTCTTGGAGGTTTCCTAAAAAAGTGGATACCTCCGAATCCAAGTCATGGATGATCATGAATTCGTATTCAAACAACCATGACTTGGAGATCCCCCCATGACTTCAGAAACCTCGTTGAGGATGGCCTACACTTTCACCGTGGTGAAGTCATCGGGCCGTCGCTCCAGAAGGAGTCCCCTGAGCTCGCCAGTGACTTCGGCAATGTAGAGCACCTCGCAGTGATCACCGGTGAAAAACTGGGGACTTGAAGATCATGGGGATTTCAATCAGAAAAATGTGGTTACAACTGACATATTACAATATATACATACATACAATCATGTGTATACATACATAGATACACAGTATACACATGTTGTACAAAGACATATATATATATATATATATGTATGTATACATGCAGAAACACTGTGTATATTCCAGGCCCCCTTCAGCAGAATCCGGCCCAGGAATTGTAGAATTCACGTCGGATCATCGTTTGATTTGGGGGGTTCCATCAATGGGGGATACCCCAATAGCTGGAGGGCTGGAGGGTTTATAACATCCATGTTTTAGAAAATTTCCATTATATAGTGGAAACTCCTCCAAAACATGGATGATTTGGGGTACCTCTACTTTAGGAAATCCCCATTTGTTGCAATGAACAATAACACATAATGCAGCCACCATCCACCATTCACCAGAGCTGCCTTTATCCCCATCGTTGTGATCATGTCTACCCAAACTAGCGATTCCAAAAGATAAGATTGCGTTTTAAGCAAGGGGAAAATTGCGGCTCCACATGCTGAAACGCTGAAGCTGGATGAAGAATCAACATATGAAATAAACATAAAAACCAACGACCATATAGCATATTCCCTCATCAGAAGAGCGCAAGATTAATCTACAGTGCCTCAAACCACCCTTCAGCGGCTTCAACGGTCACCCGTCGTCGCTTTCCCGTCGATGCCTCTTTGCGAATCAAGCGCAAGAGTTTCAGCGACTGCACGGTCGACAATGGCAGATCGAGGAGACAAAGGTTCAACAAACCTGCGGCTTTGGGCTCGATGGTTTCATCAAGTGATTTCCAGGAAAACTGCAGGAAACATATGCCCATATGTTCCGTGGTATGTAACTATTCCATAGCATGTATCTCCTAAATTTCCAAAAGGCAGACAGCAAATAATTCATAAATGGAGCATATGGAATGTGTTTTAAACCGAACAAACATGTAATTATATTGTTAGACATAAACGAGACAGTTTTAAGATCATCATGTACTATGAATATCTAATTGAACGATTAATAATATACATACGATAGATTTAGGAGCACACACACACATATACAATCATATACATTATCAACCCGCAAATGTTTGAAACTAAAAACCAAAATCATCCAAAATCCCTGTATCCCGAGGCCTGCAAGCAGTGTCAACCCGTCTGAAAACAAATTAGCGAGTTAATCAAGTGAACATGGTGACTCAACCAACAACCAAAATAACATTCAATCAAAAAAAGTATTCATAAGCCATGATAATTACGTATCCTCTATGTCTTTCACCAGCATTTCAAGCACTGTTTCACCCTTCACAATGTGGAAAGAAAAGGACGCTTGGAATATTCCCCCATTCAAACAACGTTGGCTGGTTCATTTATGGAGATCCACGATTGCTGGTTGAGCCACCCATCCGGAACAATATGCCACTCAACTGGTGGAAACATCTCAGAAAAAGATGTAATTCAGAGCATATTTGAACCCACCAGCCAAATTTAGCACCCAGTTT
This sequence comes from Symbiodinium sp. clade C Y103, assembly GCA_003297045.1. NCBI lineage: Eukaryota > Dinophyceae > Suessiales > Symbiodiniaceae > Cladocopium > Cladocopium sp. clade C. The sequence goes on from BGPT01000397.1 coordinate 266,687, forward strand.
TGCATTCCAAATTTTCATGCGAACACATTTCAACCACCCGAAATGTCATCAATGTTTAGGGGTACTTTCTTTCAGTATCAAGCAGTTATGGCTGCATGAGAAATGCTGAAAACTATGGAATCTAATCCACGAATAGCAACGACGGCTTACCCAGAAAGTTCCTTTACACCCATCACCTCATTTAAGAGGTTAACCTACCAAACAAACGTTTACCAGGAAATGGGGACCACAACCAATCGGTGAGTTGTGACAAGACAGGCCGCATGTAAACCCAGTGATCTAGTTCCACGCACACCAAACATGTTTGAGGTTGGAGTATCCCAGTCACAACAAGGAAAGCTCTGGTTCTTATAATTCATGTACCCCCAAATAAGGATATTATATGGATGTTTTAACACCAACTATGAGATGATCCTTGCACCCTATCCCCCCTTCACAGTCGCACCTTCAATGAACTCTGATTGGCTGAGTGTACCAGTACCATCCACATCTAAATAATGGAAGAGATCGCTCATGTCCTGGCACCGGGCTAAGGAGCCTAGTAAATGGAATCCAAGAAGCCACATTTGCTGAGATATGCTGGGATTGTGGGCCCTAGTAATCCAAAGTGGAAGATGCATATTTGAAGGAAAAAACGAAACATCATGAATAAGTCATAATAAGTGATCTACAAAGAATAATTGATACAAATGCGGGATATCCGATTGCCCACTTTAATTGCGGGAAGTACTGACTCGTTTTGGACTTTGTCTGAAAATAGTGTACCCCTAAATCCATTGGATTATCCTCATCTTCCCTCTTAAAATAACCATTCATGGGTATACCCTCTGGTAAACTAACATAGCTATGGAAAATCACCATTTTTAATGGGAAAATCCACTATAAATGGCAATTTTCAATAGCAAACTGTTAGTTTACCAGAGGGTACCCCATTTTGAGACACAGCCTTTTGGACTTTACATAGCATTTGAGGGAGAAACTTCTGAGAACATGGGAGATCATGTGCTGGAATCCAGGCATTTTTAGCGCCTAAAAAAAAACACACCAGAAATCAATGTTCTCAGACACGCCCATAACTAACACACCCATAACACGCCCACAACTACAACTACAACTCATCTCTATTAGGGTCCAGGCATTTCAAGTTCTCAAATTATCGCAAATCAGCTCAGTTCATCCATTTTCTTCATCCGGTACCGGCAATTACACGGAAATTGGCACAACACCCCAGGTCTCCCAGGTCTAGCAGCACGTCCTCCGCAAAGGCGGATTGGAGGATCCGCGGTGGCAAAATGTCCGCGTTGACCTTCGCCAGCTCCTGGGAGGCGTGAGATGCCATTCATGTCGACACCTTCCAGAGGTTCATTGTAGGTACCCTCTGGTAAACGTTTACATAACTATGGAAAATCACCATTTTTTATGGGAAAATCCACTATAAATTGCCATTTTCAATAGCAAACTGTGAGTTTACCAGAGGGTATCCTAAAATTTGCTGCATGATACATTTGAATGATATCCAATTAGATGATCCAGGGTGAAATGGTGATTGGCTCACAGATTGTCTCCTATTGAAACATAGATTGATATTCCATTCTTCTGCTGACTCTGAGAGCACTGGCAATGTCAGAACCTTTTGCAAAATCACTTGTCATGGTTGGTTCATGGCAATTCCCATTTCATGGATTATGAACCATCTCCAATATACAAAGACACAGAAACGGAAAGGGGGAAGATGTGCGTAAAGGATTATAAAGGCTGGTATATCCTCAAAATAATCATCAAACAACCATCATCAACTATGTTCGCAATCTGTTTGATGGTTGAACCTCCCACGAATGACGCAAAGAAATCCCCATCTTTTTTCATATGTAACCCACCTGCAGTGGTGATCTTCCTGCCTACTCCAAGCCATATGATTACATATCAAGACATATTTCTTGGAAAGATATCCTACAATATCCTACATAAGTATTGGTGGATATAGACTCAAATAATTAATTCATATAGTCTGACTTTTTGGTGGATATAGATGGATATAGAATTGATATAGATGATATATGTAAAATCAGTACAATGATACTTCCCTACTATCCCGTTTGGAAAGATTGACAGGCAACATCACGAAACTATCTGTCGACTAACGCAAGCTGCAGGTACGAGCGCCCGCGAAGTTGCTGCATTTTTTCAGTGCTACGTTGGTGCTTCAGCACACGTGCGTGAGCAAAGAGACGAATGAAACCTCTCTGTGCACCGTTTGGTTTCCATACGCATTGTTTCCCTCGTGGCGGTTTAGGCCAGCGCTCAAGGCCCTGCATGAGTAGTCAAAATGGATGCTTTCCGCTTGCTCGTTGCATTCCGTGCATCCTTGTGAGAACACATTGTAGGGTTCTACATTAAATCTTATGTCCCTCCCCTTCTTATGAACATAACATTTAGGAAATTCGGCGAACATACACATCATAATTGGGGTTTCCATCTTCCAACCAAACCCTGATGGAAACTTCAACGTCTCCTCCTCGGTCAGCATGCCGCTGCCATCTTCATCCTGTGACAGCTGTCAAAGCAGAGAAACATGTTTGAAGTTCCGGTCACTCAAGGCTATAATATATGTAAAAGTATATCTATACTGTAATGGGGGTTTCCATTATTGGGGGTACCCAATGGTTTATCGGGAAAAATTATCTATAGATGGATGATTTGGGGTTACCCCCGGTTCAGGAAACCTCCATATATATATATATAATATCATATATATATATATATATGTATATATATATATATATATAGGTATGCCAATTTTTAGACCCAAATGAGAAACACGCCCTTGCCCCATGATGGGCCAAGAAAAACGTCCAGGGGCCAAAATCCATTTTTGATCAGACTAGATGCCATTGACTGTCCAAGAGCTACTTTCCAGAGGAAATATGGGCCAGGTTGCTAAACCAAACAACAAAAGTGAACCACTTCATATGAATTCCTTTGCATGGGACACCCCGAATAGTGAACCACTTTATATGAATTTCCTTACTTGTGACGTCCCAAAACTGAAACAGTTCATATGAATTTATTTAGTTGGGACGCGCGAAAACTGAACGACCTCATTTGAATTTCTTTACTTGCCCAAAGTGAAACACTTCACATGTTGTTTTTTACTTGGGGCGAGCCAAAAGTAAACCGCTTCTTATGAATTTCTTCACTTGGGACACCCCAAAAGTAAACCACTTCATATATCTTCATATGAATTCCTTCACGTGGGCACCCCGCAGTGAAGGAGCTCATGTGAGCTGATTGCATGTTTGCGCAAAAATCAAAAACCTAAGGGGTGGAAATACTCGTCTAAGGGGCGGAAATACCCGTCAAAGGGGCAGAATTGTCCTGGCACCGTTTCGGAGGTCTGTCATGTCAAGAGTTATCATTTTTCAAAGGGCCCTTGCAAAACGCAACCTTGGGGAATGTGCAAAGGCTTGACTCACCTGATCCTTTGTGTGACTCAGGAGACAGTTGTTTTTAGGTGTCCAGTTTTTTTTGTCGCACGTACAGCTGTGTAGCTTCTTTAGCATTCGGTCGACAGTTTACCTTGTACAGTTTAGTGCCAAAAGCACATGCCTTGGGTAAGCCTTGGGTTATATAGTTTGCAGCTGGAGCGGACATGGCAAAATGTCTACTCATTGAATCCAGCGGTGTGGAACACGTCTTCAAGTGAAGTTTTCGCGGGGCGCGTAAGTCTCCAATTCAGAAGGATTGGCTATGGCAACATTGACGGCAACACCCTTTTGGCCCTTTGGGTCTATAGAATGAAAGCCAGACCTCTAGTCCAAAGATTTAAGAAGCTAAGGAGACAGTGGCCGGCTCAAAAGCACCGAGCTTGGGGTTAATTCAACAAAGATTATTTTCCAAACATATAGGATTTTAAATGGATCAATTTTTCCAACCAAGTTCAAGCTGCGAATGTGTGTTATGATCTGGCACCATGGGCTGACATGTCCATCTTGAGGGAGGAGCTATTCTTGAGAACAAACGCATGGTGAAAACAACGTGCCTCCACTAATTTTTTGTTCGCCAATGGTTCACCAAGTCCAAGGGTAAATTCTGTCTCGTTTCCATCCCCAATTTTTTTAGCTTTTTTTAAGGGGCAGAAATCTCGCTAAGGGGCTGAAATCAACTTGAGGGGCTGAAATTGTGTGCCTTTTGCCGAGGGGCTGAAATAATGCGAGGGGGGAGGATTCAGGTACATAATATATCATAATATATCCTGATATATACTGTACATTTTTTTGGGGGTATGCACTTATGCACTAGATACAAAAGTCTCGAGATTCTTTGTATTTTCTAGCTATCTACTGAGGACTACAGGCTTCTCTGGCCGCAGCCTTGGGGTCAATGCATTTTTTGAGGGTGCTGTAGCCATCAATCGTGTCAGTATCAACCAGCAATCACGGGGATAACTGCGAATACTAGCCATCACTCATGAGATACACAATTTGGAAATATCACTTGTCAAAAAACAACTGCAATCACAGAAAATCTTGCGTGTTTGTTTGCGCGTGCAACGTTGTATCTGGTTTACTTGGAGATGTGTCAAGACTGGCTTATATACTCATGCAATCATACCTTTAACTTTCTACCTTTGACTTTCTTTCCATCAAAGTGGCAAAAGGAACAAGTCACTAATATGTATAGGTATAATCGCCCAAAACAATGGTTTCCCCAATATTCTGCATCTATCGTGCTAAATCTTTTGACAATAAGGCGCTGTGACATCTCAAGTTTGAAAACCCCAGGACTTTTCAAACCAAAAAACAATTTAAAACCCATGACCAGCCAGTGGGCATTCTGGTTGTCAACCTGGGTGATGGGAAAACCCCCATTCCTGCACGTGTACCATTATAACTAGGGAATCGAGTCATAGATACAATCCAATCATATTGATTGACTGGAATGCACATTAAGTAAGGTCAAATATAGCCTGAAATTCAAAAACATATCTGCAAAACATCTCGTAGAGCGTGTTCTCATGTTCACCATATTGTTTACCTAGCCATTGAGCCATTTGAAACACTGGCACTTCTATTGTGAGCCCGTAGATGCAGAAGTTGGGGGAAGACGATCCCAACCCAGATCCGAAGTCCTTACGACGACGAACTCAGGACAATCTGGATGCTACTTAAAAAGTGACGCGTCCATGTGTGGTTTTGACTCATACCCACATCTAAATGACAAATAACTGCACTTTATACTTGGGTATTGCATTATATGTTCCATTGCTTATTTGTTGGGATTCTTATGTTGCAACGGCCATGATATCAACAGCGGTAGCGACAGACTTGCTCAAATGGTAGACTTTCTGGATTTATTTAATATTGCAACATTACTAGAGGTCTGCCCAAACATCCTTCCATTCCCTTCTACTGGTTGTTTCATGTTGTTTCATAGGTATATTCATGGAAGGTTATAGTGGTCAACATTCAAAAAACAGCCAATGCAACTCGCAGATTAATTCAAATCCAGCACTGTTCACATTTCCCTCTGCAGTTAATAGCAGTTGCAGGGGGCTCAGGCACCTCATGGCTAATCCTGTACAATGTCTTGCAAATCCATGCGTATATCATGTCTATATGTAATATCAAACCATGTTCACCTACCCAGACTTACTTGTCAGTCATGGCTTACATCAGTTAGATGGGGATGGGTCAAAACCGATTATAGCCGTATTTTGGGGAATAACCATCAGTTAACCAACTATTTTAGGGCACCTAGGGCACCAGGGTTTGACCCACAACCACATCACTATTCTAGCTAGTGAGAACGGTTACAAGTTATAAGCTTTACCCCCTGCCCTTCTGGCACCAGCTTTTGGAAGAGTTCCAGCAAGGACGGGAGCGCATGCTGCAGCTGCGATTTCAAGGTGGCTTTCTCCTGGTGGTGTTTCTCCGGATCTGGGTCCAAGAGTGTGGGGGATACCGCATTCTACTGCCATAGTCTGATGTGAAAATGATACCCTCTGGTTATTTAACATAGCCATGGAAAATTGCTAATTTTGGATGACTTTCCCATTAAAACCTCCATTCATAGAGATTTTCCATGGCTATGTTAGTCATAACCAGAGGGTAATTGATCAACCAATCAACCATGTTCTCTTTTTTTCCCGGATCTACGGATCTGGGATATCTCCACACAAGAATACCATTCTTAATGAGATTTAATGAGGCTTGTCCACAACTATTATCCCTTGAATATACCCTGGAAGTTGCCAGGGTCCCTGGCCCGAAAAAGGTGATGACCCAATCGGCCGTATCCAAATGTATCCAAGTGTCTGAATGATCTCTATACATTCCATATATATATATTTCTATATGATGAATTCCACTAGCTGGGTCAAGTTTAGGGTGATTCCCGCCATGGCCCGTCTGGTCGCCATCCAAAGCGAGTCCTCTTCAGCTTGTTGCGCGGCATTAGCCATGGCATTTTCAACCAGGGCCTCGATCTCTCGAAGCTGAGGTACTTTCGCAGTTTGGCAAACGCAACATGATGTTCTCACAATGGGCATTCCACATGGAACGGTGAAGAAGTACACAATTATTTATATACATATCACTATCAACAATAACATTACTTATACATATCACTATCAACAAACAGGAGTTTACCAGCCAAAAAAGGAAGTTAGCCAAGACATATGTATGGCTATCACTTGGTTGATTCTGTCATTAGGAAAGTCTGCAGGAAACGCTGATGGATTTACAATTGAAAAAATGACATGCTTACTTGTCAAAATGAAACCGGATGATCAGCAATTATCATCATATGTCAATTACTGGAAATCCATCAAAATTCCCGAATCCATACTCTCTCAACATATCAATATATCATCTATATTGCAGGCGTTTGCAGGCAATGATCCCTAAGTGAAACATTTGGGAACAGCGGTTGGTTAATTGATTTATACTACTTAGGCCATAGAGATTATAATAGGTAGGCCTCCCAGTTTTAAGTTGGTGTATAACCATCTAAACCACATCTATACATATATGTGTATACATATATGCATATACTTATTTATATATGGGGGTTGTTCGAAATCCTTGTTAGATTTTCACCTGATTCAAGTCCTTGCGCTTCGCCCTTGCGCGGTCTTGCGCGGCTGTGGTTTTAAGCATTTTTCATATTTAACAACATACCAACCTGTCTCAGCTAGCGGAAGAGATAGTACTAGTAGTAGTAGTACTAGTAGTACTAGTAGTACTAGTAGTAGTAGTAGTAGTAGTAGTAGTAGTACTAGTACTAGTAGTAGTAGTAGTAGTAGTAGTAGTAGTAGTAGTAGTAGTAGTAGTAGTAGTACTAGCAGTAGTACTAGCAATAGTACTAGTACTAGTAGTAATAGTAGTAATAGTAGTAGTAGTAATAATAATAGTGGTAGTAGCAATAAAAATAATAGTAGCTGAGCTAGGGCACGGAAAATATACGCTTTGACCGTTTCAGAGCTGTTTCAGACTGTTTCAGACTCGGTNGTAGCAATAAAAATAATAGTAGCTGAGCTAGGGCACGGAAAATATACGCTTTGACCGTTTCAGAGCTGTTTCAGACTGTTTCAGACTCGGTTTTGCTATCATTATCACTGATACAGCGCTAATCAAAATGGTACCATTGCGTTGGCTA
>BGPT01000397.1:277744-311480 GCA_003297045.1 Symbiodinium sp. clade C Y103
GTAGTAGTAGTAGTAGTAGTAGTAGTAGTAGTAGTTAGTAGTAGTAGTAGTAGTAGTAGTAGTAGTAGTAGTAGTAGTAGTAGTAGTAGTAGTAGTAGTTAGTAAGTAGTAGTAGTAGTAGTTAGTAAGTAGTAGTAGTAGTAGTAGTAGAAGTAGTAGTAGTAGTAGTAGAAGAAGAAGAAGTAGTAGTAGAAGTAGTAGTAGCAGTAGTAGAAGAAGTAGTAGTAGAAGTAGTAGTAGCAGTAGCAGTAGTAGGAGGAGTAATAGGAGTAGGAGTAGCAGCAGCAGTGGTAGCAAAAATAATAGTAGTAGCTGAGCTAGGGCAAGGAAAATAGACGTTTTGACTGTTTCAGACCTGTTTCAGACTGTTTCAGACTCGGTTTTTCTATCATTATCACTNGCTAGGGCAAGGAAAATAGACGTTTTGACTGTTTCAGACCTGTTTCAGACTGTTTCAGACTCGGTTTTTCTATCATTATCACTGATACAGCGCTAATCAGAATGGTACCATTGCGATGGCTAGCTGTAGTCAAAACGCAAGCTAAACGCAGCTATTGCGGTCTGGAAATGGAGCTGTTCAATATTCGTCTCATTGAATGAGAGCGTTATGAACACTGGGGATGGNAACACTGGGGATGGATGACCTGGCAATTCCGTGCCCTTCCTAGTTTCAGACCTGTTTCGGACCACTTTTTGGAACAATCATACAACATCAAACAACTTTGTTTTGTATTCATTTCAGTACGAATGACTGGGGAATACACTGGGCTCTTGCGCTCGCCCTTGCGCGCTCTTGCGCGACCCTCATGTTTTCACATACTTGACCCAAGGTTTCTTTAAGCAATCTTGGACATAGACTTAATGAAATTGACGGGGTTTTTGAACGGCCCTCATATACATATCTATATCATGAATTCTACCTAGTATAGATCTTGAGCAAAAAGAGACATAAACCAACTTGCTTATCGGGGGCTTTATGGAATCCAGAGTTCACATCACCTTGGTCATGGCCAAGATGGCTGGTCTTTTCGGTCCTTCATTGCTTTCGTTTTTGGAACCCGCCTTGTCTGATTCTTGGCCATGGACATATTAGAGAAGGGGTCAAGGTATTGACATGTTCTAAAATGCTTTAAATATTAAAGCATCCTATTTAGTGACACAATATCTTGAGCCATAGCTGTATGCTGGCGGCTCCTCAAACCAAGAGTCCTCCGAATGAAATTCCCAACCGCACATCCTTGTCATGTCATGGTTTGAGAAACAATGATCATGCATTAACTCAACAATACGTTCGGAGGCTCCTATGATTCAAAGTTTCTCGCGGCTCGTATGATTCACTTCACTACAGTCAACCCCTTATCTGGTCAGCTTTAGGAGGTGGCTACTAACCATGGTGGCAACCAGCCCATGGAAACAGGGATCCGATGGTTGATGGATCCCAATTCTGGAAAGCCAAATTTTCCTTTACATATCTGTACATACTTTTGCTTTCTTGCAAGTTCTTCCTTCGTCCAATTTGTTCTATGTATCCACTGTGCGGATTGTCATGGTGGTTTACGACCCCCATCTTTGGCGTTTCAATTTTTTGCCGATTCGGCAGCAAAATCCAATCATTGGTGCCTTTAACCCCTATGAAGGGGGTAGGGATTGAATAAACACGAATATATAAACAACATCGGGAAACAGCAACCAACAATTTGCGGCGTTGCTCGCGCATTTTGCCAAGCTGAGTTTCTCTAAAGACATGACCTGGTACCTATTGGTGGCTCCAACAAGTACTTCACCACCACTGCAAGTGATATGCAATCCACCAAAATTGGGACAAACACATATATACATATATATATATATATATTAACAATAATCATCTCTAATTATCTACATATCATATGTTGCTCGTATGTCGTTGGTTCAAGATACTTAAAATGTTTTTCTCTCATGCCCAGCTGTGTTGGTTGAGTCATCCGGGCATACAATATACAAAATGTGCACTGTGACTATACAATGATTTCGTTGGCTAAATAACCATTAGTTCAATATCATTCCATGAAATTCCACTTAAATCCCGAAGCCTGCAATATTTCGCCCCTTTCCAAAAGGTTTCTTGGAACATATTCCGCAATTTTGTCAGGCCCCGTGTTCCATACAGAGATTCACCACCTTGTTCCAAGCTGCAGCGGTGACCAAATTCATCAGACCAATCGACACCACCACCAAGATCGGAAGGAAGAACACAACCAGGTATGGCTGACAGCGGGGATTGACTTTGGAGCTGGAGGATTGTTAATTCTGAGAATTTGGGAGTTTCCTGAAAATGGGGATACCCCAAAAATCATGGCTTTGAATTGTAAACTAGTCTAGTCCATTTTTGGATGATTTGAGGGTACCATAGGGTACCTCTATTTTAGGAAAGCTCCATTTCAATGCTTGAACTCTTTGATCCAGGCGCATTGGCCCCGTAGGAGTCCAAGAGATCGACGAAAAGGAGATACCCAAGGTGACTGGTGGGGCCATGGCAGGATCGGCTAGAAGGGGGCCTATTATAGACAATCCCTATACCGCTTTACCGGTATCCCCCATAATCAAAGCCAACTGAGCATGCTATAATCTTGGGTTTCCCTTCTTAGATGGAAAGTGTAATGATCACACGAGCACCCAAACGCAACCAATGCTGAAGAATCTTGGTGGACCGCGCAGCCCCGTCCTCGCGTGTTACTTGGTGGGCAAAGCACCCAGAATTCCATCCTCTACTTCCACAGCAGGCACTGGAACATCCCCCATTTGTCCACTTGGACTTTCCTTGGGGATTCTCAGATTTCCTGGCATGTCTCCTATTCAACTAGATGGTAAAGTACCCATAACCCTGAGGTCTAGTAATTTGGATACACCAGGTATTCAATGGACTGTTACAATTATAAGGCAACCATCAACCATCAACAATCATTTTAAATTAAACTTCATCTACATGAATTGACATGTTCATTCACCAAGGGTATGCGCCCTATACCCATATTCCATCATATTACAATCATTTCCCTCCGCCACAAGGGCCCGTAGCCATGACCGGTCGCGCCTTGGCAGTGATCAGTGGGTAATAGACTGCAGAGATGGAGTCCAAGGTAACAAACCTCGGGAAGGATGGCCAACCACATGGCTTGTGTACCCTCTGGTAAACGTTTATATAACTATGGAACATCACCATGCTATTAATGGGAAAAGATCATCTATTTCATTGCCATTTTTAATAGCTATGTTAGTTTACCAGAAGGTATTACAAATGGCCAACCAAATTGTCTACAAATGGCCAACAATGGACAAGATATACATAGATATACCAAATCATTGACCATTTGACTTAAGGTGCTTGTTTAAATAACGACCTGCTGAAAAAAAGGGGCCAACCTGCGACAGTGCAAACAAACATGTTTTGTGTTAGAAAGAACTGTTATACTCGCCTAAACAAAAACCACAATCACCAAACTGAAATCATCTCATTGTATAGGATCGTTCACTACACTAAATATTAGGTTGCAGTGAATTGGTTACTGTATAAGTTAAAAAAAAAAAGACCTATTGCTGTATAATCCCTTCTCCCTCCTATTAAATGAGACTGACCCGCTTTCAAAGTGCAAATGATTCTATCAAATATAAGTACAAGTTAATATGACTGCAGAGCCTACTGTAACATTCTTCTTCACCGTCAATTCCTGCACTGCAGCTCTGCTTCTGATAGTTTTGAGGCAAAATGTAAAGTTCTTTGTGAAGAAGTGCAGTCTTGCAGAGTGGCCAAGCAGCGGCTGTTCAATCAAACATCCCCTTGTGGGGAGTTGATCTCCAGTAACCACCACCATTTCAAGTGATGTTCACCCTTTCATCACCCAATTTCGGAAATCTAAGTAAGGGACAGTTCCATTTACTCATGTACCTCCGCCCTTTTTCTCCGTGAACAAGACTGTTGAAATCAAAAAACTAACGACCGTGGTAAACCTCCATGATATCACGAGCTCCAAAGAAGAGATATCAAAACTATGTTTCTACTTAGCCACGCCAGTTTTCAAAAATCAATGGGGACTCCCGCCCCTTCTTCCACAGTCTCTGGCCCATTCCCCTTCTTGCATCATGGCAGCTGCATCAACGTCATGATGGTCCTTCCCTTAGGTCCAGGCGTGAAACCGTCTCCGTCATGAAGGATGGCCTTCCCTATTTTCCCACCCATCATTCTACAAAAATCACCATTGACAAAGGAATTCTGGGACAAAACTATGCACTTCTGATTAGAGCAAACCTTTTTGGAACAGTTCATCGGGCGAGTAACTTCGGTTGATGTCATTGGATTTAAATCATGCTGAAACAACCATTGAACAAATACCTGTCAAAGTGTCGTTGAGTTTGTGCAAGTTTGCCTCATCCACAATGAGCAAGATCTGGTGTTCAGAAATTGTTCATTTGAAATTGAGATCATTGCATTATGACTTGGTTGAAGCAGCAATTAATTCACTGGGAGCAATAGTAAACAAATTATATAGTTCCATTGCTTGATCAAGGAAATGAAGCTCATGCATACAGAGAGACTCGACTCAAGTCGGATTCTAAATCCACCAGAGATATCCACAAATATCATCCCGTTTAAGATCGAGAGCATCCGTCTAGGAAACCTTCTAGGCCTGCTGGCGAAAGAAGTAGAGATTTCAACAAGAAATCCAACATCTTCCGCCCCAACGTGGACTCATTGTCTAAGAAAAATGGGGGAGTTGAACCTCCCACCCCCAAAGAAGTTACTTACGAGTAAATTGTCGGAGTTTAAGATCAACTATATCTGGGCTTGAATTCGAGTACCCCACAATTTGGGGCCATGTGCCTTTTTCGAATGGAGCGAACAAACAAGCCAAACAACCAGGTTGAAACTGGGTGCAGCGCAAATGGAACGAGATCCTCAGACAACTTCCAGTTCTACTTCTGAATGGATCAATTTCTATCACTTCGATGCCATTTCCTTCTGGTTCAATTTGCACCATCCCAAAAGCCCATGGCTGGATCCAAGGAACAAGGCTGCTGAAGTTGTTCTCTACGATGTTCGCCACAATGACGTTATCCCCCTGCCAGGAAGTGTAGGAAGTTAGGCAGATGGGCCTCAAAGGGTACCAATGAACCACACATTTTGTTGTTGTTCAATCCATTGTGAGAGACCGATTTTAGGTGTTCCTGCAACCAGTGGCTTTCTATGCCCATCAAATCGGTGAAAATACCCAGTGCTGATTGTATGAGATCTTCTTGCTCTCCCTCAAATATGGGATGGCCGATGGCTAATCAAACAAATCTACAAGTGCGAGGACCACACCACACATGGGAAGTCTGCGTTGCTTTGTATGTGTTTGTGTGGATGATCATATGATGTTTCTATTGTTTCCACATGTTTCTATATATGTTTGTACTAAACATGGCAAATCTTGGATGGCTGCCCTTTACCTTCCGGTTGACCCAGCTTGAGTGAACCAGGCCAGGCTGGATATGCTGTGACTGCTCAGGTTGCACCTGGCTGACATCCTGTGAGCACCCTCCGTTTGAGGCCGCAACTAGCCCCGAACTAGTGGCAACTATAGCCTGGTTGTGCTCACCCTGGTACCCTACTCTTCAAACCAAAGTAGCTGGTACATATTGAAATTTCTCTCTCTCCTGCCATTCATATTGGAAAAGTATAGGTTTTTCACCATATCACCATATCAATACGTCCATGTTCCTCATTCATATCCCGATTTCTCAGGATTTTCGTGTCCGCCTGCCGTAGGTCATCGTCGCGGGTGATCAACTCAATGGCACAGCACGCAAAGACGAAGAGCGAGATCATGATCAAAGCCTCACAACTGAATGTTGGATATCGCTGTTGATAATTTGAAGATATTGCAAGCTTAATAGTGTAGTAGCTCAATATTCTTAGGTACAACTAGGGTATAGCCCAGTGAATATATCTTTATATATGCCAATACATAGGAGGATATCTGAGACAAAGTGTTGATAACATGGGGATCGTATGACACCGTATTTCTCAATCTCACACAATGTCCCCTGATGAGCCAAGAAGGGGTATTGGAGGTATTTTAAAAAAATGCTGTATGCTCGTGGGCACACAAATTGATAGACATGAATACAATCTGAAACCATTTTGACTGTCGGAGGATTCAGCAAGCACTCAAGGAAAGGGAGGCGAATTGGATGTGTTAAACAACTACAGATATCTGTGCCTACAGTCGGAAAATATATGTTATGAGTTAGAAATTGGTTTGAATTCTTGCGACATGTTCACTCGCCATGGCTGCCTCGAAAATCAGCTGGTACTCCCAAATTTTGACTACTTTTGATTCTGGATGGTTTCCAATAAAACATGGAAGCATGTCTTTTGCTAGCTACTACAGTATCTCTGGTTCCAAAGCTTCGGCTGGAAAACCAGGAGCAATGATTGGCTGGGACGATACAGATGTAGCCGAAAGATGCTAAAGCATGCAAATGCTTCACATATATCATCGATCATAGACCTACTAGGGGTTTTGCCGGGCGGAGTCTTTTCAGGATTGAAATGGATTGTATTCCCACATTCTGAAGTAGCTAGATGACCACGCAGATTTGCGTTTATATCTGATATATCTTCGACAAGAACATCAATTGTTCTGAATGAGATGAAGAATGATAAACATGAACAAATGAACGTGAAATGTCGTCTATCCTCACCCTCTCAGATCCCCGATATGTCCATGTGGAATCGACAAAGCAGCCACGGTGGACAGAATGGTCTCGCCACAGGTCAACAAGCCATAGACCAATCCTCAGATCCAGATAAAGCAATAGGATCCACCATCCCCAATGACTTACCATTTTCTATGTGTGCTATAAATGGCTTTCATGGTGATAGAATGGGATAGATAAGCAATAATCAGGGTATGCCCTCGGGTGAGTCACGACCCTGTGATAACTCAGAGTTTGGGCGAAGGTATAGATGGCCCATTTAGTTCTATGATTTACGTACCATGATTTGCCTATTAAAGCTTTCTATGTTCCATTGCGATGGGGAAGACAACAGCAATGAATAGTCTGAATTGGGACAGTCATCTGCAACTAGGGGATATTCTGTTGCCATGTTTGATCACCGGATGGTATTCATTCTGGAATCATAAAAACTCATGATCCTTGGTGTATGGGACTATTCAAGTGGTAAGATGAATACAGTATAGTATCATAGATGAAACAAACATCAACAAACAGAACAAAGCAACATGGACAATTCACCCATTGAGGGAATCTTCCGTTGTCCAACTCCTCGCCAAGACTTGGGCAACCACAACTGGCGATCACCGGTCCATGATCCAAGCGGCGCCACATGATCTTGAAGTGATTCACCATCCTGCAACCGAAAATCCAATGGGATCCTTTGGGGGATCCCAGAGCAGCAATGGCCCCTCGCCCGGATCTGATCAGTCTGAGTGCAAAACATCGAATGTCATATACTTATGATATAGCTGCTTAAGATTGTTGAAGTATCCCTAATTCAGCAAGAGGCACAGCATGTTCAACAGAAAAGCTGCCAACATATACGCTCCAGAAGTTTTTTTTTTGGGGGGGGACAGGATTTTCGACCTCGATGCAGGAATTCGTGTTCTTTTCACACTCTGCGAAAGAAAATCCAGCCATGTCTGGTTGCAGAATTACGTTTGAATATTTTCGTCATAACATTGATCCATATGTACAAATACATGGAATCACTTTCACTTCTCAATACATATTCTGATTTTCATGATTTGTATATCCATAGAATATTCCTATGGATACATAGATAATCATACAGTATTTTTGATGGGGGATTCCCAAAAATCGTGGGCTTCAATTTTCAATACTCAAATGGTGTAAGGTTGGATGATTTGGGGGTACCCATGAGTACCCCCATTTAGAACCTCCAAACAATGGTTCACGGGTATCTGTCTCCCAAGACCCACATATGAATGGAAAATTCTTCAAGCCCTGCCTTCCAGCGACTGGTTGAAATTGTCCCCAAATGCCAAAGTAACAGTATGTCAAAGAAATTGTAAAAATATGTCGACATATATACACAATATATCGATGTATCGGCCCCTTCCGTTCCGCGCGCACCTGAACGCGCGCACCAAGCGAAGCAGTCGCAGACCACGAAAGACCAAGAGACGCTCAAAGCCAGTGTCATTGCTACCTGGTGCTGCTACAGCCGTGGGGATTTCTTTCGGATTTCTTTGGGAATTCTGAGAGAATTCTTAGGGATTTCTTGGAGAATTCTTAGGGATTTTTTGTTGACAAATTTTGGAAAAGGATCGATTTTTTTGATGTCATTTGATGTTTAGTGGGGTCATTTGAGCGGTGTTGAAAACCCTTTTGCGAATTTGTTATGATCCCACGTGGCTTCCGTGGAGCTTTCGCGGTACTTACGCGACCACACGTTTAGCTTTCCCGGACGCTGAGTACATCATGCTTGCTTGAGCGGGCCTTTCGCGGTTAGATGTCCAAATTTGGGAAAATATCCAAATTGTGGGGAAACTAATTTTTAGTGTGGATGAAAAACGCTCTGTTTTGCAGCACCTCACCAATCTACCTGAGAGAACAGGGGCGATGATTAGTGGTTATGACGACCCCAAAATGAGGTAACATAAAATGAATCAAGCAGCCGCTTGGCATATCTGTTCACTATCCATCTACTTTTACTCCCCCTGCATCCAAGAGCACGCTGTATTGAAGAGAATGCGTACGGGTTTCAAAATGGAAGAACTGGCTGGGAATGCTGATTTGTTGTTAAATGTTTCTTTTTGAATGTTTTTTTTTCTCAATCAAGCACAGATCAATGAGTCATGCGGATAGAAGTTTAACCATTCAAAATGGCTTTGTCAAAACGACGTGAGTTTAATCAACAAGAATGGACACACTCACCAACAAGAAATAGGTGTTGTTTTGGTTTTGTTCAGGGCCCTGCAATATATATATAGGTATATAATATATACAAAAACATAGTTAGCTCCTTAAAACAAGGGTTGACATGGGGGCAAGTACCCATTTGTGACTGGGGGAAGGTTTTGCAAGGTAGGAACCCTGAATTAGTTGTTTTGCTCATACAGTAAAAAGTCCAAGCAATCGTAACAAGACAGCCTTTCAGTGGATGGCCTTGCAATGCAGCGTATGCACCTAAACATATAAACCTAATATTCGTAGCACGATTTCTTTTATTGTGTACGTGAATTATCTGGTGTTTTGGTTTTTTTGCCCGTTCTGGTTGTTCATTATTTTGACTCACTCCATTTCAGGTTCACTGTATTCATTTGATTCCATATATGTGATTTGCATTCATGTACCTCATCTCATGAGTTTGCTCATATTCCATCCACCAAGTCATTCAGTTAACACATTTGTTTTGCTTGCATTCATTCACTCATCAATCCAAATTTTATTCATGTGTCCATGCATTCCTTCATTCAGTGAAAAATTGATTACTCCATTGGTTCATTCATTCATTATTTCATTAATCAATCCCTAAATTCATGTTGGTCATTGACTTTGCCGTTTGTTTCATGATGTTATTATCATGAAGCCATTAATTGCTCCATCGGCTCATGGGTTTGTTTCTTCATGGTCCAACTCCGAAAAAAGAAGTCCCTAGGGATCATCATTCTTGACTAAACATTGGGAGAAGATTCATAGATGACAATAGGAATCAATAGGAAATTCATGAATCTAATGGGTTTCATTGGATTTCATGATGTATATATGGGGGTTTCCATAATTGGGGGTAACCCAAAATGAATGGTTTATAATGGAATATCCTGTGAAAATGGATGATTTGGGGGTGCCCCTATTTTAGGAAACCTCCATATATGGATATATTTTTGTTGAAGGGATTGATGAAGACACTATGGTAATTCAACAGGGTGCTAGTAGATCAATGAGTGTATTCCTGATACCTGATGAATCCACCAGCACAGCTCAAATCGGAAGCAGGTTGACCGTGGATCTTTGGCAGTTTCAGGATCAAGCCTCCAAAAAGAGGCGCAAGGACCAGTGCAAAGATTCCAAGCGCCACCAAGAAAAGGTCTTGGTAGAACCAGGGGTCCTTGTGGGGCAAGATCTCACCAGACTGGGGGAGAGTTGCATGATTCTTAGATTTCCAACATTGGAAAAGATGTGAGATATACATACATAATCAGAATCTCCATCAAAACAGGTACCGGTAGTATAACCAACCTCTATAGACATTGATCAACAGTGTTTTCGGCATTGCTCTTATGATTTGGTCATTTGCTGGATGATCATCCGATTTTGGAGGGATGGACAATCAAATATTGTTTAGACCCTCAGCCAGAAGTCAACTAAGCTTGGTACCAATGTCTCCCAGCTTGATTCTTGGAGAAAATGTGCGTGAATCATGGAACATACACTAAATAAAAGAAGAAACCCAATTGATTTATATAATATATGTTTATAAGACTTACTGTATACTATATGTAAATCTATAGATACAAATTAATATATCTGTTACATTGCATTGCATTGCATTACATTAGATTACATTACATTAGATTACATCAAATTTATGACATTTACATTACATTACATTGCACTACATTGCATCACATCACATCACATGACACTGCATACATCCATCCATGCATGCATACATAAATGTATATACGTGTACACATATGTATATACATATATAGTTATATATATATATACATACACACATAATTATACATATATTCATTTGGGGAAGGTCATTCTTACCACCTTTTCATACTTGTTATATCATCCTCCTGCAGGTCACCGTCACCGTCGCGCCGTCTTGGGGACTGCAGCCGTCCATTCCGCGAAGGCTTCTATAATCCGCCCTACCAACACTACGATTATACTTGGATTTGCCAATTTTCTCCAGAGCTTGGGGACAAACATTATCAAATTGTATCAAATTGTCAAAGAATCCCAAATATCATGTCAAATAATGATGTTCAGAAGATTGGTGATTCGTATGTGATTCGTGTTTTCCATGTTCTTCCGATGTGTTTCCCATGTTTTTCATATCAAACCGATTTTCCCATGACTTTCCTGACGAAACTTCAGCACATGCCCCCCAGCCCCTCCTTGAAGTTGCTCCAACCGCCTGCCACCCATCCTGGGCGAAGGCAGCAATGACCAAGCCTCTGGTGGATTGGTTATAGTAAGTGATTTCATGTGATTTCTACAGCTTGATCCCAATCGATTGTTGCAGATTGCTGTGAGCCAATCCACTTGTCTCTAGATGGTCCTCCATCAAATCAGCAGGATCGTGGATGGAGTGTCCAGCACTGTCCAGCAAGGATGCACCGGTTAATGTATCTAAAGAGTTCTTCATGTATCTTAAGACAATGTAGGTTTCAGATTTTTGGGGACTCGCTTCGTGGTTGAGTCAATCCTCTCCCCAACGAAAGGTGAATTGGGACCATCGACCGAACATGTAGTTGATGATTGAAAATGAAGTGAACAGTCTTGAATTCTCCCCTGGGAAATGAATACAGATACAGTTTGCTTTTGCAAAGTCTCAAATTTCTGAAACCAAGCAGAAACACATAGTTTTTTTTTGTGTGTTCAAGAATACAGTTTGCCGGTGTCTGGGGGGAATTGATCCAAATATATCTAAAAGTACAAAATCTACATAAATCGATGTACATGTGCAACAACAGTCAGCCACGATAAGGGCTCCCTACCAGTTCAGCAGCTTTAGCGGCATCCCACTCAACTGGCACGAACAGAACACCCATTAGGGGCCACTTGCATCCTAGTGGTTGCTAAGGGGTGCCACCACGACCTGGATGGTTTCAAAATCCGGGGGGTTTTCCAGGCTAACTGAATAACTGGCTTGTTGGCCAGATAGCAATGAATCACAAAAATATATAATCTAGTATCGAGGTGTCCAGTACTGTATTCAATTCTTTGACAAGGAAGGTTTGTTTTTTTCACCCGGACACTCATCAAAAAATGGAGAAACCTGGAAGATTCTGAGGAAAAAGCATGGGTTGCGGGAGGGTTTCCCACTTCAGCACAGGCTCTGAGGAGCACTTCCACGGTGTAGATCGCCAAAAAGATGCGTTCAGCGATGTGGGGCCAAAGAGCTTTCCTAAAATCCCCGAAGCGGTTGGCATTGGACCATCATGGCTGGCTGGTTGCTGGTTTGAACTCTCTCCAACTTCGTCATTAGCAAAATGGGCATCATCATCTAAGGTAAGGATGGACATGAAAAACAATTGCAACAATCAATCCCGAAAGCGTGAATTATAATAGCTGGATAGATATAATGTATATATATATACATAGCTGGGAATGTTATGGTAGCAACCATCTGGTCCCATCATTTGGGGTCCCTTGGGGCCCGCTTGGAGCTTTGATGGATGATCGATTGGATGTAGAGCCTATTGATGGATGGCTTAGATAAGAACTCATAGCCCCATTTCTGTAGGCAGGAGTGTTTGAACAGGGACAAAAAAACTGCTGAAGCTTGCTGGAACTGACAAAAGATACCTGAGAAATAGGCTCTCCCAGCTATCTTTCCGCTGACATCTCTTGACAACATTGTCATCCTTGGGATCCATATTAACTTCGTGGCTGACCTTACCTTGTAAACAAGTTCACTTCTTGCAGGATCCTGTGTTCCTTCAAAGCCATCGCCAACCGCCAACAGCTTCAGAGATCATCCCTTCTACTGGTTGGTTCCTAGGAGTCCCAGATTGGACTGGAATAGCCCCTGCTAAATCAGATCATATATATATATATAACCCCAACATTTGGGGCTTTCCTAAACAGAACATCACCGCTTGGTCAGAAGCTTCCCCGTTCCGATTCAGATGATATTTATGAATCAGCCATGATCACTTGGATTGGCGGTGTGTTTTACTGCTTGATTTCACCCCTTCAAACTGCTACTCAATGGATATGGATCAATGCGTACAATTGTCGTTCTTAGGGGATGAAGATCCATTAACCAGATGTGCATCAGGGGTACAAGGATTTGACCACATCCCAATAACTTTATTGCGAAACAGTTCACCACCACCCCATAGTCCGTGCAAGGTAGTAGGTTTGACCCAACTAATCCCCAGAGCATCTGCCCAAAACACACTTTTGCTGAACCCTAAAAAGGGCAAAAGAGTGATATCGAAAAAACATGGACCCCAAACGGTTTCCTTCAATTAGAAGGTAGCCTATGTCATATATGCTACATTCTGCATGATTAGCGAGAAATCCCAAACCTGTCTTAATGTTTTTTGATGCCAACCAACCAACCAACTTTCATTTCTGGGGGGACTGTCGGCGAATGTCGGTCATCGTCTATCTTGGGTTTGATCACAGGTTTTCTTGAGATATCATGGCTTATCTTGGAGAAGCTTGGATGCAATCTTGTTTTGCTGGATATACCATCCTCCCTCATCAAAATAGCAAACATAATGATGCAGTCACTCATGACTCATGAAAGCACCACAATTGTGCACCTCTCCAAGGTTTGCCCCACCAAGCAGCTCATAGAAACCCGGTGTAGTCAAGCCCATCTCCACTTCAATACCAACCAAGACCAGGTTCACCAAGATGATCATACCCGTTACGTACTCAAACCTTGGGTGCCGACAACTCTCCCAGGTATACGCGTTCATCCCAACCCATTGTGGCGTAAGATCTTTGAAGAGCTGACAAAAATCCCGACTCATCTGTTTGCCGCCAAAAATGAGAAATATCAATTTGCAAGTCCTAGACATGGTTGCAATGGTTGCATGGGTGACTCGATTTTGAAACATGTACTGTACCTGGCCTTGTAGTGTCACTTTACATGAAATTTGACCTGCTGGAGACGCCAAATGATGATTGAAGGGGTCCAAACTGCTACATGCGCAGCTCAGACTAGGTAGCCTGCAGCAATGCTTTCAATGCTTTCAATGTATGGGCTTGTCTGAAATAGTTAACCTCAAAAGCCATGGGTGTATCATGGTGTATCATCATTTTCGCTTTACAACTGGAAATTGTTGGGTGTCCAACAATCTTTGGACACTTCAATAATCCATGTATGGCTGCAAAAGTAATCGATGCAAAAGTAAAGATCTGGCCATCTGGACTGCCATCCAGACACCAATGAGCATTTACAATGCGCTCTGCAAGCCAGCGTTGTTTTTGTTTGAACCTTGGCAGTCTGAAACCGAAAGTCCGAAGAAACATCCAATGACGGGACCCAACAGCTGCATTTGGAACTACAGTAATTCATACTTACAAGTGCTCAGTTGAGGCTTATAAGTAGCCTTCAAATTCCACTTCTCCCATCAGATATCCCAGGTATCACAAGTTCCAGGCACAAAAAGTGGGTGAATTTCTGAGCCCTGCACGGTTTGCCAACGGCACTGCTGCGGGTGGCCTCCTGGGGATGTGACAGAAAAGGCCTTGCTGGTGTCAAAACCATCGAAAGCAAATGGTCAAAGTAATATTGAAAAAATGGATCATTCATCAGTATTACTGGGATGAATTACTTTTTATTACTGGGATATTACTGGGATCATCATTCCGTCATTCCAAGCAATATTGAAAAAAACTATGCAGACAATTCAGATGATGACATAATACCTATGGATCACCCATCAGTATGATCAGCTACCGTGGCGTTTACACGGGTTGTCGTGGAAATGCATCCATCCTAATTATTCTGTATCTTCGGTCTCAATCCATTCCAATCGAGTCCGGGGCTAGGATAAAATACACCTTGGGTAAAATATTTCACAAGCATATTTATACCCAACTGGTATGTCCATTCTACGGTAATTATTGGTTACCCCAACAGGTCGTCTAACACGACACTGGGATGTAATAATTGTTTTTCTCTCTGACAGTCATAGACTTAGATGTGGATAGATTACAATAATTCACCAACCTGAATAAGATTAATCAAAGCCATTTGATTGATGTCAAAAAACTAATCAGAATTCTTAATACTCATGCGTGGACCAGACAAATACACTTCAAGTGCGGGGCGGCTTCTTGCAACATGATATGGTTTTTACCGGGTTCTCGGTCTTGTCCGATGTTGGATTTCAGCCAAAAAAACACCTGAGGTTTTGAAATAGGTGCGGAACATCTGGAAACGCCATGGAGATCTTCAGCATCTGCCCAAGAGTTGCTGCATTGGGGCATACTTCTTTCAGAGTTTTATGCTGCTGTTTGTCGATTTTTCTAGCATTCGTCTTGGTAAGGGTAAAGGGTTTTTCACCCTTGCGTTGTACGCAAGCGCCGTGAAAGCTCCTAGGGGCTGCGGCTGCTGTGTGCTCCTAGGGCGCATCTCACTGACACCATGCTTTTTGTACATCTTTGCACTTCCCTGGTGTCGTTAGACTTTGGGAAGTATCTCACGGGCAGTTTGGCTTCGCAGCTTGAATGAAGCTAGAACGCATCTCACAGGCACTTTGCTCTTGCACCCAAATTTTGGGGATAGTGACTCCTATGGCAACCATCATTCTAGTTTGCCCTTCTATCCGTTGCTACAGTTGCAGATGGTCAGAGTGTACTGGAAATCTGCGAGATTCATCGCCACAGCTTGCCTGACATCTCAGAGACGGTCCAAGTTGTGCTATGAGATGTATATTAATTAATTGCGTATATATATATATATATATGTATCATATAATGTGTATATATATATATACACATGACAATTTACAGTAACTACCTGACCTTCCGACCACAGGGTTGAACGCTGTGGTCAGTCGAATCGAACCCTTATGTTTTTACTGAACCCCAATATTTCAGTGTTTATCACTAATACTTCCCAAAATAGCAGAAGCAGAACCTTCTATCAAATCAATAATGTAGAATAGGCAAGACCGGCCCTGAAGGACTCCTAAAGATAGCATCCATGACGCATATACGTCCATAATGCATAGGCTGCACACAAAAAGGTAGTACATAAAGTATCACACCAGATCTTCTATGTTGTTAAAACTTTAGCCAAAACCATCATGTGACTCACAGACCCACACACATACACACAGACCAGTGTTTTTTGATAGTGTTCATGGGCTTTCACAGTTGCACTCTTCACGCTGTTTTAACACACGTTTCACGCTTCAAATTTAATATAGATCCACAACAAACGCAAAACAACAATCTAGAAAATGACATGTTTCACAGTTTGCAAGTTGCAACTGAAGCTGACCTGTAAGCAGTTTTTATGTTTCTCTTATATTGGCTTCCCACCCACTCTTCATATCCATACTGCTGCCCAAACTGCATTGGGATTGAGCCAACTCCTTGACCTGAACCAGTTTGTATCTATAACCAATATCTTCTGCAATCATAGCTAGAGGTAGCTAATTATACCAACAGTCTACAGTTCTTCACGATGTTTTCACATCAAGTCTGGGTCAGCATGGGTCAGCTCTCCTTCAAAGCTTCAGAGACCAACTTCTCTAAAAACGGAATGCTCCAATTGGTGGCGTATGTCCTGGCGGCGGCAGAGTAGTGAGCTGAAGATGTGAGCTGAATTTGGGAATATCAATGGGGATGAACTCTTGATATATTTCATCTTAGATTAAAACGAAAATGAAACCCGGGGATTCACTGATCAAATATATTTTGATGCTTGAGTCAGAAAACAGATGTAGAATGCAAGTATTGTTCAGCACGTCTCGTGATATTTCAGGGCTCAAAATATCACTTGGCCTTCGATTCATGGTGTATGTTTATGTATACGTGTACAAATGGCCAGTCCACTTGTAGTTCCCAGGATGTTCAGGTGACCCTGCCCATGGCCCATACCCGCCAAAGAAGGACCTTTTGGCACAAGCCGGCCCTGGTTTGAACATTTACAAAAAAGGTAGCTTGAAAAGCCAATTCTGATAGCGGATGTTTTACTTATCCTATTTTCCATGCCAAACATAGGTGTGAATCTCCAGAAAAGCTAACCTATTTCAGCAGGAAGGACGTGTTTTCTGTTTGGAGCTTTTACAAAGACTCGTCCGGGTGAACCATGGACACACCATTTCCGTTTTGCATGACAGGCATGGGACGGTCAATTGAATTGCCCATGTCAGTGTCTTACTTGGAATCCTATGAGGAACGGACATCGCACTTGCCTTTGCAAAGTTGCAAGCTCAAGAAAAACAATGTTTGAATATGTTTGATGACTCGTGTCATACGGGTGTATGGTCAGTTTCTAGATCCGGACACGAGATGTTCATACAATATGTGCAACCGTATGTGTTTGTGATTCTTCTGCGAAGACGAAGTTGCCATGAATCTGGGACCTCTGTCCAACCTGACAAGAGGGGCAATGTTCCACCATGGTAGTGAACTTTCCTTGGACATGTATTTTTGTTTCCATCGGGTGCCAGGACATTGTCACTAAAAATCCAGGGCCTCATCCATGTCGTCTGGGCAAATTGCATAAACTATGTCATGTCCGTGGTTTTCTTCCATGATGCTCCTATGTATCTAGGGTGTATAGTCATCATTCATTTAAGATATGAAATTAGATGCCCCTATGTGTGGAATAGTTCCCAAACCCTTTTTTTTCCCCTGATTCAAAAAAAATACAATATGTAAACCGTCATTTGGTTCCGAAAATATGGTTACACCCAAATCATCCATGCTCAAAGGATTTTCTATTATAAACCATCCTTTTTGGGGTACCACCATTCGTGGAACCCCCCACTTATCTGGCTTGGTCGAACCAAACTCAAGGTCACCGCACTCCAGTGAGGTGCGGGTTGGCGCCTCTCATGCAAGAGCGAGGGGACCTTCCTCAAGTCTTTCCGCTGGACTTGACTGCTTTCGTCCTGGATCCTTAGTGATTTCAGATGATTTCGGCAGTCATGGAGATTTCCTAAGTCATGGGGGTACCTCCAAATCATCCAAGTCCTTAGACGATGTTAGTATTGAAACCCATGGTGACTTGGGGATTCCAAATTATGAGAAACCCCCAAATTAGTTCCAAACCAGACAAAGTTCAGGGGAAATATGGGTAACATAGAAATTCTTTGGTATAATCCCTGCTAGGCTTGCAAAACGTGACCAAAGAATAAGAGGAAGTCCTAAATGTCTGTGAGACCGTTATCACCCTATATTGGAGCCATAGCCATCTGGGATAAATGGCACAGAGTTTCGACTGCCACTGGCCATTTTTCAGGCTGTGATGGGATTTCAGGCCCAAACGCTCCATGTCATGCATGGGATACATACTCTTACCTCAAACAAAACCTCTTCATGTATGAACAATATAGTATAGGCTAAATAGAACATGTGGGTGATGAACTCCCCACAAATAATCAGCTGAGCAGTCCCTACAACTCTGCGCAAGTCATTCTTTGCTCAAATATGTTGTGCTGCCAACATTTCCGTCCCACTCGCTGACTTCAGGTGGCAAACAAATGGTTTGTTGATTGGGTCTTGTCCAAAACTTGGGAAATTGCACTCATGTTGTGTTTAATGGGGCAATGGGGAAGACAGCCGCTCCAGCCAAGGATTTTTTCAACCCAGTTGACCTTGGAAACTGACGATCTCCAGACCTAGACTCCGGTCCTGTGGTTGCGATGATGGCTTGGAAACCAACCCCATATCTCCGCATGGGACATCATGAAGCATTTAAAGCTTGAAATTCGTTACGTAAGCATCCACATTTCTGGTGGATTTCCCAAAACACCAATGTTTGCTTGTTTCTTCCCTAGAGGTTCGACGCCTTGAGTCACCACAAAGGATATTCCCTGGCCCCTCATGGATGTTTCGCCAAAGCCTTGGTCTAGAGTCCCAAGATTACGCGTATGGATCAAAACTTAACGCCCTGGGACGAAATCAAAATTAGATGTCAATCATGTATATGTATATACAAATATATATCTACATACATACATTTCAATAATATACATTATTATATATAGTACAATATATACTATGCATATATATATATATATACACCATATCATAAATATCGTATCATATATTATATAGCATGTAATCCGTATATATATATATATCATATTATTATAATGTACATATCAAATATATATATATATCATATTACATATTATACATATCATATTACATATACATTATATATCATTATATGAGTTAAATTTTCCCCTTGCAGCACACCATGTTCCTCGCTGGAGCCAACATGTTCCCCAAACATCCCACAGGAATTGAGCCAAGTCACGTTCCGAAGGATTCACTGATGAGACCAGGGGAACCTTTACCTGTCAGAAACGCAACAAATGATGGATTGGAACATACTACCAGAATCTTCATCAGTTCATTCATGGTGCTGATACAATACATATATACATATATAGGAAAGCATAGCATAGAATGGGATTAGGATTGGGATTAGGATTGGGATTAGGATTGGGACAGGATTAGGATAGGATAAGACAGGATACGATTAGGATATTATGGGATAGGATTGGGATAGGATAGGATAGGATAGGATAGGATAGATTGATAATTAATTATTTGGATATTATGTATATGTATGTATGTGTGAATGTATATATATACATTCATACATATATTTTTTGGACGACATCACTCATACATAATTAAGAGTATACCAGCACCATGACTGGTATGTGGTCAATTGTGCACGACTTTTGGTAACATACACAACAAAATAGTCTTCGCTCGGCTATGGGTTGTCTTTAGCGAAACCAAATGGCAAACGACAGGCCCTGCTACAGCTACCAATAGTTAAATGAAGGCAACCAACCAAATGGCAGACACATGACAAAACAGAAATGAGTGTCCCCCTTAAATCTTGACCCACTTGGATCAACTCCAAACAAGGGAAACAAAATGGGAAAGGGATGGATTAGGGTAGTCAGCTCACCACATCAAAATCTCTAGCCGGCCCCAGGCATCCCCAGTTGAGTTTCACCAATCAATTGGGAAAACCCCCAAGGGCAAATACCGCCTGATCTTAGGCCAGCAACAAACTGCAGGCCGATCCTCACGGAGTTTCTATATCAAATCTAGATGTCGAATGTATCTTTTCCATTCTTTTCCAACTTATTTGGCGTTTTCTAAACTTTCCAAACTCTGAGGATCTATATGTTTGTTTTGCGGTCCTGGAATCATTCAATACCAACTGTTTGCGTTTGTCGTCAGCATCCCCCAGCCTTCCATGTTTGCAGTAACGTTTTGTAGAAGCCGCTCAATGGTTGTCTGCCATTCACGGTGCCTGGACAGTAGTCACCACAGTCACAACATGCAATGGTGTGTGTGTGTGTGTGCTACTGTCTTGGATGGTTACTGTATGTCAAGCCCAGCAACCGCCAAGGACACACATATGCACATGTATACATGTCACAAATAAACAAACTAAGTTTTAGCAATTAATTTGATCAAACGTTGTGTATATGTATGCGCACATAAACCTAATTACCGCTCAATAAACATGTATATGTATTTCTTGTGGGGCGCTAAAGCTTGTCTCCTCCATCATGGACTAGCCCAGTCATTCTTGGCACTAGACTTTTGATACTGCTGAAGTGCGCGAGGTTCTTGTGAAGATGATTGAAAGTGGGCGATTGGCAACCCTGCCTTGTATGACACCAATAGGCTTATATTCGGAGGATCATCCCAATTCGTAACTGGAAAAGGAGACTGTTTGACCAGGATCATCAAACCTTTCCTACCAGTCTGATTGTATCCCTGACCTTGGTTATTGTACGCACCACGTTTATCAACTCTACATCCAGGGTTTTATGTATGTATGTATATATATATATACGTATACAGGATGTGGAATACAAATATGTGCAATGTGTATGTATATATATACATATTATTGTGTATCCTATAAATATACACATGTTGTATCATATATATATATACATAAACATATGCCGTATCGTGCATATGTATATATATATATGTACATATGTATGAACTATATCATATTCGAATGTGGAGTACAACAATACATGCAATGTGCGTATATATATATATGTATGTATATATATATATGTATACAACTATATATATATACTATTACATATATATATATATATATCATTATATATCTACACCAACTCAATGCAACAATGTAATTCAATCTTTGGCTCTGCTTTCCAGGTCGCTGTTGATTCAGGCGCTCCAAGCTTTCGTAGGAGGCTTTCCTCGATTGACGTGCACATGGCCATGGATGTTGGGAAAATGATGAAAAGAAAACATGGCAAATGGAATGGGATGCGATGTTGTCAGACAAACCTGAATTGTATTCTTGTTAAGAAAAAAACACTGAAGAAAAACAAAACATGTGCATGTGGTCTGAAATTCATGGTTGATGATTCCAACAGCGGACAAAAGATTATTTAAATATATTCAAACAGCCAACATGGGATGATTCAGCAACAAATCAAGGGATTGCAGCAGAAATTCGGCTGCCCGAGAATCCAGTAGGTAGGTTGGGGATGACAACAGGGGAACTGGGTACTGCTCAATTGATAACAGAACTTACGAACCTGGAAGGATAGCCCAGTGACTGGTTGGTGTTCCTTCGCGAGGTCTCAAACATTTTTTATCAATTCAATTGGAATCATCAACTAATTCCAAATAAACTGCATTGTATTGAATAAGACTGTTTTACTCTTGCTTTGTTGTGCTTCTTATCAAATTATCAAAGGTATGGTTAAAAGCAATACATTCCTCGAAATAAGTATCGCCGCCGCCGAGGTGAGATGTGAATCGCTTCATTTTGGAGTTCCAGGGCGTTGGTGTTAGAAGCCCGTTGGACTTCTCATCAAACACAATCTAACCAAAGCTCCAATGGATGACCCTCACCAGGGGACGTGACCCAGAAATGAAGAACACCCAACCAACAGCTATCCGGTGGCTGATGAGTGGGCTTTGAGGCATGGCATCCTGATCAGCGACTAAATATGTGATTGTTTGGCGGGTACGGGTCTAAATTGAGAACTCCCAAGTTGGATGGTTTAATGGGTTGCTGTGATTTACACTGACCCAAACCCAAATAAATAAACAGCAAGCAAACATGTCATGTAACAAACCTTGTCAACCAGTACAGAAGCTGCTGCACCCTAAAATTCGTCGGCCAGGAGATGTGATTGTCGTTCCCCCAAAGAGTTTGGGATATCAGAGACCTTCGCCCAATTGGAGCTTGAAGCCAAAATCCCAAAACTAGATCAAACACAGAAAATCACTGAATTC
Organism: Symbiodinium sp. clade C Y103; assembly: GCA_003297045.1. Classification (NCBI taxonomy): domain Eukaryota; class Dinophyceae; order Suessiales; family Symbiodiniaceae; genus Cladocopium; species Cladocopium sp. clade C. The sequence continues at coordinate 299,966 of BGPT01000397.1, forward strand.
TTCGGGATTCACTCATCATCATCATCATCATCATCATCATCATCATCATCATCATCATCACCATCACCATCACCATCCTCATCATCATGGTCATTTTCCCTACATATCAATGGCTATTTTGGAGCGATCTCCGGCTCATGGTATCGGAGAAAGCCAAGTGGTTTCACCAGGCGACTGCTGCTTTTGCACCTCCACCAGCTGATTCAGGGTACTGGACAAGTCATGCAACTCCATGGTCCGGTGACAGGCTGAAGAACGACGAAAACGCCGAGGACAGCCCCCCCCAAAAAAGCTGGTTTTTATCCAGGAGTGGGGTTATACCTCTTCAACCTGTTTGTTTGTTCAAAGTTTCAATTGTTTCTTCCATGCCTTTCTTTTTTGCTGGTATAAATTGATGTTCATTAAAATCCTGATCCACCAAAGGATCAACCGGAGGAATTCTAACCGCCCAATGGTCTGCCAGTTTCAAGCGGTTGCTGTCTGACAACTGTCAGGAACATATTTGAGCCACAGGGCAGTTGGCAGTTGCGGTCTTGTTCACGCCATCGTGTTCACAAGACTAATTAACATGGGTGCGTCTGAGAACGGGGGAATACCATACCCGTATGATGGAAACAAAAATCATGAAAGAGCCGGGTTCACTTGGTTTAAAGCAAAGTGAGCTCCAGATTACAAGTGATTCAAATCTGCCTTCTGACCCTGCTATGAGAGTTTTGTGAAACATTGCTTCAGATTAGACACACCATTCACCAATTTCACTGGTAGGGTCAACCACTTTTTATTAAGGCTACACTTAGCTATTCTGAACGGTTTCACCCGAGTTTTCACTGAAAAAAAGCAACAGTTGACAAATATAGTGGTGAGATGCTGATTTCAATGTTGCTATATTTGTAACAACTATGGCAACCATAACAATATGTTTGACATTTCAATATGGTAACCATAACAATGTTGCTTCACTTGTTGTGACTTAGTCCTTCCATTCACCACCAACATTTCACACAATATACAGTATGTCAGCATCGTGCCAGTATGTAAAATGATGACTAGATTCCGGTTGCACAGAGCCATGTACCGTTGTCTCTATCCATATCCATATCTCCATCAATATGTTTGTATCTGCATCTATATATATATATATACATATACATATACACCGATAATGTATATACATATAGTACTATGCGTATTACTATGTACTAATGATAAAAAACAATATATATATATATATATGATATATATATATATATACTATGCTCTCTATAAATAAACCTCCATCCACATATCCATCCATAATGGGAAGGAGGCATCTCCGTAAACAGGCAGCTTCCACCCCCATGGAGACTTCGAAGGGCGGTGAGACCTTCTCTCGATCCTGGGTGCAGGGAACCAAGAATGCCTGGAAAATCCATCATAAACATGGGAAAATATGGGAAAACAATGGGAAAATATGGGAAAATCATTGAAAATATGGGAAAACATAAGAATGCAAGGAAAAAAACTGGGAAAATATGGGAAAATCATTGGAACATATCGGACAATTCCTTATAAATGGAGGTCATAGCTGGGAAAATCATGTATCAATAACAATTTTCCACTGCGACGTTTGATTGTCAGAGGGTAAGCGCAAACATATAGTGTTTCGACCACATTGAACAGGAGAACTGCAATCAATCTTACTATATAATACTACATATATATGTATATATATATATGTATATATATATACATATATATATATATGTATCACTGAGTACCATCAAAAATTGCGAGATGGTGATTTAAGCGATGCAAGAATTATGATTGAACCCATTTGAGGCAACAAACACATATAATAATCTGAAAATAGATAAGAGTGGGTTTTCCTGCAAATACCACCCAAAACAAAGTGAACCAGCAAAAAGGAATGAAAGTACGTCATCTACAATTTAAGCTAACCAGCAAAAATGGAAGATAAGCCAACAAAAACCTGAGCAGATTCACCCAGAAACGTCGGGATTCAATATGTTTAAGCAGCGAAAAATTGGTTTTACTCAGCAGATAGACGGAATGATCCACCAAAACATTCGGACATACCCTCCAGTAAACTAACATAGCTATTGAAAATGACCATTTATAGTGGATTTTCCCATGAAAAATGATGATTTTCCATAGTTATGTTAGTTTACCAGAGGGTACCAGCAACGGACACATGTTGACATTCACCGAACGGTGATTCGTCCACTGGTCATCGCGTTGGGATCATCCGAACTACCCATCCCCCGGGTGCAGTGAGCAGCCAATCCAGGGGTTAGTTCCCATGGATTGAGTCATTGACCGAATCATGGGGATATGGCTGGCCTGTAATAGTGGGACCATCGATTTATATCCCAGTGGAACTGGGTTTAAAGCTACCAAGACTATGTTCAGCACGGTTCATCTGTGAAAAAATGGGAAGATTGTCAAATGTTGTTCAACAGAATTGAAGCCGCCTAATCAACCTTTAAAACCAGTACCCTCCGGTAGTCGAATATGGCAATGGAAACTCCTCAATTCTTGATTTTTTCCCGCAGCTATAAAGCTCCATTGATCGTGGAGGTTCAAGCCATGTTTGATTACTGGAAGGTAACCAATATAAATCACAAACCATATAAAAATCACCATTTTATCCCATGTATATCCGTATTATACCGACATTTTTGATGGATAACTCATTGGTTCCCATTGTCTATCCATTCATGCCATAAAAATCCATGAACAATCACCATTTTGGTTAAGTTAAAACCTCATTAAATCACCACACAACTAGATTTTCTATGGATTTTCCATTGGAAAAAATGGGAAAACCCATCGCTTTCAGCTTCCCCAACCGCTGAGCTAAGCTGCTGAGGACTTCAACACCTTCGCATCCACCTGTGCAGCGATCAGTTGGGATATGACCTCTGTAATGGTGGCCAAATATAATATGTATGTATTCACTGTGTATGTATAAACGTGTATAAATATATATATATATGTATGTGTGTAGGTAAATACTATATATATATATAAGTATTGATGTATATATATATATACACGCAAATAATATACATATATATATACAGTATATCTATCTTATATATATACATAATATATGGAAAAATAGATAAGCATATATACATATATATATATATACATATATACTCATACATGAATCTACATATATGTACATATATACCTATGTTATACACCTATCTCAAATACTCCTACATATATATATATACGCATACACACATATTATATATATATATAGATATATATGTATATATAATATGTATTATACACATGTATATTTATAGTGATTTTATATCTATATATATATATTTAAACATCTTTGTATGTATTTATATATATTTGTATATATATCTATATATATTTGTATATATATATCTATATATATTTGTATATATTTATATATATTTTCAGATTTATATTTATATATATATATATATTTATTTATAATGGTGGCCAAATAATAATATCAATCTTTATGTATATATATATGTATATATGACTATGTATGTATGTCTGTATTCACTGTATATGTATAAATGTGTATACACATATACATATATATATATGTAGGTGAATATATACGTATTGATATAATATATATATATATATTATAATATATAAAACATATATGTATATATCATATATATATATGAATAAATAGATAGAACTGTATATATATATATTCATACAAACATCTACATATATATATATATATATGTACATATATATATACATATATTAAATGCCCCTACATATATATATATATACATACCTGTATTATATACATATATATGCATACACATATATATATATAGTATGTATATATATATGTGTATAATATGTATTATATATATATATTGATTACATATATATATATACATATTGATATACAAATATATACATATGTAATTATAATAATCATCATTATTATTACTATTATTTGTTTGCTATTTTTTATTGTTATATATTATATATTGATATATCATACACATGCAATATATTATATGTACATATGTATTTATATATGTATATATGTATTTAAATATACATATATCGGTAGCGTACATACATACATTAAACATAAAACAAAACACAAAGATATGTATGTACACATAGGTATTCTATCTAAAACTGTGTATATTCGTGTACTGCAATATTCTCCTGTATGTATTGACGTATGCAAATCTATGTATATATATATATACACATATCTCTGTGAATATGCATACAATTGCATACATATGTATTCGATATATGCAAAAATATCTTAATCACCTACCCACCTACCCACTTAGGAAGTGGAACTGCAACCCCGACAGCAAATATGTGCTAGAATAAACCCAGTTAGAAAGACATTGCGGCTAGAACGCTTCTTGGCCATGGGTCTAGCTACCTAGTTAGGACCTGCTCTCAACATCTTCCAATTCGCAGCTAATGACTGAATCTGGACAAAATTCAGAACTCATCTCATTCTTCTTGGCGATCATGGCTACAGCCAAAAAAGCGTTCTTAAAACAATACAACAATTAAACCCTGCCCTTCACCAATGTGCTAGCCGTGGGTGATCTGCCAAGGTCGTTTCTTCCTTCGGGATAACACCACATGACACCTTAGACTTATTGAGAACAAACGTAAGGATTGAACGAACAGAATGTGCAAAAAAAAGACCCGTGATTTACAGTCAGTATAGTACTCAGTACTCGAGATTCATGGATAGGTTCCAGGTTTACTATATATAGTTTAAATAGAATTAATGCGACTGTACACTGTATACATGTTCCAAACATCAGAATCATCGGATGTTGTCCTTCCCCCACACTTGATGCAAACCGAACCGTCCAGTGGATTCTGAAGATCGCGCTATTGACACCTCAAGAAAAGGAGATCTGGTGAACTAACATAGCTATTGAAAATGGCCATTTATAGTGGATTTTCCCATTGAAAATGGTGATTTTCCATAGCTATGTTAGTTTACCAGAGGGTAGTGAATAACAGGGACTTGACCCGCAAGATTTTGGAAAGAAGGGAAACTCACGGGTGAAAACAGGAGGATTTTACCAACAAAAACATCCTGGATTGAACCGCAAAAATACGATAAGAACCCAGTAGCACGACAGCAAACAAATTGAAGTTTGAAACAGAAAAGTGGGAATTTCACGGGCTACTTAGGGATGTGTTCAACATACTTCAACCATCGACTTCCTACTGAAACAAGTGGCTGACTTGGAGAGGCCAGTTCTGGGTAAACATGGCAATCAAAAACCAACCATCTATGAAATGATTTTCACATTAGAATCTCCATTGGGCATTTCCCGTTGCCATGTTTGATTACCAGGGGGGTATCCAAAATATCACCCTCACATAAAAGTATAGGTACAGTGACCGTACCAGCACCAAAAAATTGTATGGCTATGGATCAAGACAGTTCAGACAAAACGGGGGTGTTCCTCCCCCTGATGTTAAACACCCCCTAGAAACCGTGGTTTACTTCTTGGGACCTTGTAATGGGGGCGTTTAGTATTACGGGATGTGATTGTTATCTACTATGATTACATATACATGATACATGTTAATCCGCTAAAAATTGGTGAATTGTCCCTAGAATCCAAGGGGGTGATTGCCAACAATCACTTAGTAGTCTGGTTTATAGATGTCAATCCCCTAAAATTGGTTGATAGTCCGTAAAACCCAATGGCTTGTGACCCATAATAACATTATAAAACATAATCATGTGGTTTGTACCCCTATCATTTAGGACAAACCCATCATTTTGAAACCCCACTGCGGCATCGCACTGAAAGCCCGTTGCAGGACTGGAGCGCGAGGCTCGGGTATTCGCGCCTTGGAAGTTGAGGTGCTGGGAGAGGTTGATGAACATGAGGAAATTGTGGGATTGATCGGACATTTATGGCACATTTCTGGGACAGTTATGGGAATTTAATGGTATTTATCGAATGTTATCAAAATCTTGTGGGATATCTGGCGAGATGTGGCAGAGATTATTGTCAGGCTGGGATAAAAATAGATGATTCAGCCATCCAAACGGCAACGTCTTTGACCGGGAGCTTGATCTGAAATTAATCAACTCAAAGGTACTCGAAGTAGGGAAAACTATTCTCTACATGTTCAATACGTTGAATGGGATATATTAAGCACCAAAGGACTAGGACCCATTTGCACATTGGTATTTTGTTCAAAATCAAAACGAGTCGAAAAGTACATCCCTTCAACAAACAACCAGCAATTAATTCCACCCAATCTGTTTTCAGAGACCAAACAATCTTGAATATATAATCCGCTCAAAAAAGGCAGTTAAAACATATTCCATCACCAAAAGCTGGCAACATATTTGCTGTTTTCTCAGTCACTTTTGCCTTGAACCTGGTTTAGTGGCTTCACTACGAACTAACAAAGAGAGAACAGTTCAACCATCTACTTAGACCTTAAAAGCCCAAAATCTAGCCATATATGTATATATATATATATGATTATATATGTATATGTATGGGTAACAAAAATCATTCATTTTTATTCTTTTTTTTGCACCCCAAATCCAACTCATACCTTGTTGGAAAAATTGGGTATACCTCCAAATTCCGGTGGTTCATCACCACTTTCCCCACTCAAATGGCTTCATTTTAGGGATATCCCCCTGAGACCCCCCCACAGGCGCAGGAGGCAACAGCACAGGCTCCTTGTCCGGTACCGGTGTCGCCACCTTCTCGGGTACTGGTTCCACAGTTGGCGCCTGCGCCGGCTGATGTTTAGGGACCCAATGGGAATATTGTGGAATATTTAGGACCTAGTGCCTAATATCGATGTTTAGGGATGTTTTGGGTACCATGTTTGGACAAAACGTGGTCATGGGGGTCAAAATGGTCAATTTCCGATCAACCATGGGACTTTGCGAACCAACATTGAATTTCACTATATAGCAAAGATCATTGGATGTCAGCATCACAACTGGGAGTTACTACGGAATAATGAATATGAGTGTGTTCAGAGACAGCGGGACCATGTTCAAACAAAATCGTCTTTTGTATTTCCAAGTGAAGGAACATCCGAACTGAGGAGGCAATATCTCGGAGACTCCTTGATGTCTCCTTCCAACCCTCCGAATCCCTGAGTTGGTTCAAGACGTCAATCTACCGGAATCCCTTGTAAAGAGTGGTTGATAGATTAACATGTGTGAAAAAGATTCCACTAAGCCCTTAGATCTCCTAAGTTTATAACAATATTCAAAAATCCATCCAGGATGAAATTTCCGGGGAGGTCTTGGAGCCAAGCTTTATAAGTATAAATTGGCTGGGGCCAACATAGATTCTTACAAAAAGATAAGGCCCAACAAACACCAAATGAACAAATACACCTTATAAAAAGGAGGGGTCTGAAACCAGGATTTATATAAAGCGTGGCCCCGACTGCTCCAACGGGGATTAAAAATCCCAATCACTAAAATCATTAAAAACTTAGGGGATGTTCTTAGGAGAACTTGCAATGAGTAAGAATGCTCCCAATAAATTTAGTTTGTTGCAGTTTGGTAATTAAACCAATGAACATCCCAATTACAACAATTAGTGCAAACAACGCTCTAGTGACTATGAATGTTATTATGTTCATTGTACAATAATAAATAAACATAAATAAACTTTCATAGTGATACTAAACATCCCACAACCAACGGTGTTTGTTCTGTCGCCCAGAGAAACCCTCCATGGCGCTGCCGGAGCGGCGGCTTCGCCGACCACACCCACCTCCGTAGGCGGCGCCGGAATGCCCTTTGGCCAGCGATCAAAGGTGGAGACCGGTGCCTCAGGGCATCTTGGAGTGTTGTTACTGGCAAGGTCGGCCAGAAAATTCACTGTGTTCATTGTAATCCGTATACTGTACCCAAAGCCAATGCTGAACCGCTGATACTGGTCGTAGACTGCACAACAGCGCGTAGATATATAATCCCACAAATGGTGCTCCAAGGGTCCTCTTTGCTTTCGTTTGTCCGCAACAATGACACACCCTGATCCTAAACCTTGCCATGGGGGGAAGCAGTCATTTACCAACATGGCGGTCGAACTGTTATCACTTATACTATCTTATAATAAACATGAGGAGGTACAACATCTACACTACAGCACCATGTGATATCTCTCTCTGTCTATGTATATTTCTATCGGGATCTTGGGTCGCCATCAGAAGTGCCCTCATGGATATCCCAGTTGTAACAGGTGTAGTCCAGATGTTGATGTGTAGTGGATGGAAAGATCCAACTAAAGTGATGGCAAATTGAAAATGACTGGCACCTCCTCCCATCAAGATTGATTTTATGGACTTCAATGTGATTCGGCTCATGGCTCCAAACTCAACATGATTTTACCAAACAGTTGATATGCACCTCATTGAAACATGGTTTGGAGTCAAATCAGCTTCAGTTGCCCCGACAAGCAGGGGTCTCCACATTCGTTGGTGTTTGGGGTCTTCTGTAATAATTTGGCCAGGCAGTTTGCAGCTTACCTAATACCTACTGTAGTTGGTCTGGCTGTGTTGCTGTTTTAATTTACATTTAAAGAAAACATTACATTGAACCAGTTTCCTTCGAGTGTTCTTCAAAATAACACATGTTTTCTAGCCAGCAATAAGGATTTCTGGCCAATGTTCACTGCAAGATTCGTTTTTGCTGCTGGATGCCATCCTTCTGTTCAACGTTTCAAGGGGAACCACGCAAAACAGGGGCTCTGCAAATGGACTAACAACCCTTCCGTGCTATTTGCATCTATTTGCTTGTTCATCCATGAGTAGACCAAATGAAAGCTACGAGTACTTGCGTGGTGGAAAAAAAGTTTGACCCCTAGGACGATTTCCGTGAATACATCTGGGGGTTCTAAAAAAATGGAGGATTTTTCAGTCGTCACGGTTTCAAAGTCATGGTCATCCATTTTTCATTGGATTGGGATAAGGGAAAATTTACAGGAAACCCCTATATTTCATTGGAAAATCAATGGTTTCCTGTAAATTTTCCCTTAACCCAATCCAATGAATTTTCCGGATGATGACTGGGGTAACCCCTATGACGAAACGAAAACCTCCCGGGAACTGGGCCCCCGGACCATGTCCTCTGGAAGCGGAACCAACATGGGCCCCACAGGTAGCATCACCATAGCCTGGTGGTTCTGGATCGATTTCGCCCATCCATGAATGGGCATACCCCAAAATAGATGGTTTATGATTTAGAATGGAAAATCCTATTCAAATGGATACCCTATGTATATATAATTATATATATATATTTATATATTATGTATATATAATTATATATATATATTCCATCCAACTTTTTACAAAACTTCCAAGACTTGATCAAGCCCATACCCATATAGAGCTACCTGGGTAGTGATGGGTACCGGGTATAGCCTAAAATTGCAAGTGGGAACCCATGTCCGGACAAGCCCCAACTGGCTTTGGGTCAAACTTCTGAATGCCCCTAATATCCCAATATCTAATACTAAAACATCATCAATGAATTGTGGCTTTAGTGGTTTCCAAACATCCACCAGTTGATGATATGATACATCATCCCTTCATCCCTGACAGCACGGCCCCCCGTTGCCGTTGTTTCATTGAGACATCGACACTGCCGGGGATAGGCATTGGAAAGTTGGCAGGTCCAGCTGGCATGACCTCAAGATCAGTGCATGGCTAACGAGCTGGGTCTAAGATATACCTAGAATTACCTACAGATGCGATCACCAAATAACCCCCATATTATGTAATAAAGGGATTTAATATGATTTACTAATCTTGGTTCTGGAATGTTCTGGACCAGTTTGTAGCTGGGCAAAAAATCCACATGGAACCTCTGCGCTCGTGGCACCTCCAGGTGACATGCTTGGGGGAACAGGACGCCATTTTGGACGCCATTTCATATACTTGTGGTGAATGTTGCCTCAACAAAAAAACCTAATCTTACCGAATCTTACCCTGATCATTTGCTTAAGATCATAAAGTTTCCAAAAGTTTCCCCATTCTTCAATGGCCATTGCTGCTGAAAAGTCCCCCATTCTGCAATGGCAAAAGCCACTGGGGACCACTGCTGGCACCTGGTAACCGCCAGGTCCAGGCCCTGCAGGCCCTGCAGGCCCTGCAGGCCCTGCTGGCCCTGGCCCCGGCCCTGGTTGTGGCACCTGCATCAGTGGAGGCCCCCTTGAAATCTGTGAAACAATGCTTGGGTTTATGTAGATTCTCACTGATTTATTTGCGTAGATAGGGAAACTCCACATAGAAACAAAAAGTTTCAATGATATTCAGGATTTGATTTGGGTTATCATTCGGCTATCTGTCACATTAGTCACATTGCCACGTTTTCGCTAGAAACGACATGTCTAAACCGCCACTCAGGTCTAGATGGGCCAGAGAGTTGCAATCTGATCTGGTTTCTAATTGGATTATATCCCAATCGCTACTGTTGGTCAGTGTGTATATATACGCGCAACGCCTGGGCTTTGCCCAGGCGTTGCAGCGTAGAGGTTTCCCATTCCCACAAAAGTTTTTGCAACTATACATTCAATGAAGAAGATCAACAGGGTTTCTACAAATTAGGAATATAAATTCCCACCCCCGTTAAACCTTACATTCAATTGGGAAAGATCAACAAGCGTATTTAGGAATATAAATTCCCCACCCCCCCGTTAAACTTTACATTCAATTGGGAAGATCAACAAGGGTAATTATTTCAGAATATAAATTCGCACCCCCGTTAAACTTTACATTCAATTGGGAAAATCAATAGTGGTATTGAGGAATATAAATTCCCACCCCCGTTAAACTTTACATTCAATTGGGAAAGATCAACAAGGGTATTCAGGAATATAAATTCGCACCCCCGTTAAACTTCACATTCAATTGGGAAAATCAACAAGAGTATTTAGGAATATAAATTCCCACCCCTTACATTCAATTGGGAAAGATCAACAAGGGTATTTAAGAATATAAATTCCCACCCCCATTAAACTTTACATTCAATTGGGAAGATCAACAAGGGTATTTAGGAATATAAATTCCCATCCCCGTGCAACTTTACATTCAATTGGGAAGATCAACAAGGGTATTTAGGAATATAGATTCACACCCCCGTTTAACTTAACATTCAATTGGGAAAATCAACAAGGGTATTTAGGAATATAAATTCCCACCCCCGTTAAACTTTATATTCAATTGGGAAGATCAACAAGGGTATTTAGGAATATATATTTCCATTCCATTAAACAGTACATTCAACTGGGAAGATCAACAAGGGCATTTAGGAATATAAATTCTCATCCCCGTTAAACCGTTAAACTTTACATTCAATTGGGAAAGATGATGATGATGATGATGATGATGATTCTGAGTCGAGACCGCCCCGATAGGGTAGGGGTCCCCTACTTCTTCAAGGGGGGGGGTGGCTTCTTCAAGGGAAAGCTTCTTTGAAGGGAGGTCTTCAGCGCGGGGC
>BGPT01000397.1:312509-323601 GCA_003297045.1 Symbiodinium sp. clade C Y103
CCCTGCCTTGTTGAAGAAGAAGCCCCCCCCCCCCTTGAAGAAGTCCGGTATCCCTCTACCGGGGAGATCTGTCTGAGTCCCGTTGTCGTTGCAGTTCCGGGCAAAGCCCAGGCATTTGCCGTATATATATATATATATACATGAATTTAGTTCGCCCACGTGTACCAGTGAACTGACGCGGCGCGCCCACATAGGTCTTAACATGTCTTCATTGTACAGTAACAAACAGAGCTTACATGTACAATCATCTGCATCATATGTGCATGTATATGTACATAATATATATATATTATACATTTGCAAATGATAGTCTATGTATTGTGCCTTTTAAACCCCATGATATTGGGTTTACCACATCTGCCACACCAACAAAAGAAAAGGATATCCTTATGTCGCATGATCTTGCCAAAAAACAAGAGGTATGTCATGGACGTCCACTTTTGTGTTGAGTCATACAAGTATGGGACTTCAATATCTGAAATAAATCAATGAATCATTCAAATCCTGGCCATGTCAATAAAATTCCCATGGATTCTGATTGGCTCAATGGGTACCCAGCTCCTGATCAGTTTCAGGAGGTCGCGAAATGTTGATCCAGAAGATGGTTGCAAGGTACGGACAAGGATGGACGTGTTTTTCAAATCCAGAAAGAAAACAATAACATGTCTTCGGATTGTTCTTTCACTAATTCCGAAACCGTGTTTGCATTCGTCCAAATACTGTATGTAGATTAAAACTATGCGGCCGACAACTACATAAAATTCAACACTTGATAAATTCATTGTACTTAATTTAAATGAGTACACATACATTACACCATGAAAATATTGGGAAACCGCAAACATGAATGGTTCGTCGAGAACATCTAGAAAATTTTGATTGTTTGGATCCATATATATATATATAAACTGTAAACTATTGACACTATTCCCTATACCCTGTAATTCCTTGGGTGACAATACGGGTATTCCACAAACCCTTAGGTCATCAAATTCTCCCCCTGATTTCCCTGCCTTTCTTGTTAAAAAAACAAAAACAAAATTTTGGATCTGTATCCCGTATGTCTTCGTGAACATCCCGAGTGACGAGTTCATCACCCATCAAAAAAAAACATCATTGGTGACATGGCCATGATTTGCTTGGTGGTCGCAAAACAATGATTAAGCATGATTCAGCTATTTGTGGGTCCATGGGCATCTAAAGTGGCAAATCCAACCATACCACAATACCCATATCAATGTGGCAAATCCAACCATAGACCTTGTTTCTTAAAAGATCTATTCAAAAAAAAATGTAAAATTGGATAGAATTCATTCTTGAAATCCCATATCATACACCAAAATGCCTAACAGGCAATCTTCTCCAATTGCCATGATAATCAAAACAACTCCTTGTTTTGGATAAAATACCATGTATCGTATTATTGTTATCAATCTCATCATTTTGCATTGTAGTTAGTTTCTTGAACAAAATTCCAAAATATTAGAAACATATCCATCTAGTTGGGCGATTTTCCTCCAAACAATGATTTTCCAGCCAACAACGGTGCCATAATCCTCTCGGGTTCTACTGATCAATCCCCAAATGAACATCATATGATACATTCCAAATCTGTAAGCCACTATCATTCCCTAAATGAAAATCACATAATCCACAAACATTCGTCAATATTGTTGCGGATTACAATCCGATTACCAAATACTACGGTAGAATACTCCAGTACTGTTGGCCATCCCGGATCCCTTCAGGCCTGCGCTAGCGCCCCCCTGGCGCGGAACTGTTTTCACTGTCTGAGATGTCTCTGTGGTATCTTGATTGAATTAACAAGAAAATGTCGCTGTGTTGATATATCTAATACATATATGCTATCCCGGATATCGCCTAAAGTTTCTCTCTTTGCTGGTGGATTATGAATCATCATACCCCCGTCCATTTTGATTATATGATATTGTGTTTGTTTGAGTACCTGAATTCTTGTCGCTTCACTCCCCATGCCGGCGGCGCACCTGGCTTCTGGATCAGATTGACCCCACGACCTCGAAGCTGTTCGCAACGCGCTGTGGAGAGAACTGATGATCACCTGTAATATGTGATACCAGGACCATAGATTTAGCCATATATTTATAATGTATATGTATATATATATATACTAATCTAGATATTGATGTTCAAGAATTGGTTGTGTACAAACGTACTAAATTTCTGTGCACATATATATATATATTATATACATAATCCATAATGATATTGCAAAAGGGTGGTCATTTGCGAATAGCCACAGGGAAACATTGTCATCATTGAGACAAACAAACATATACATCTATCATCAAAACAATGAATTCAAACATGTCCATGTTCTGAAGTACCTTTTGAATTCATGGCTGGATTCACCATTTCAATGTGTAAGGAAGCTGGTTAAGCTCCTGGTAGGCTTCCCCAGAAGGATGCAATTGGGGACTTGATCACCACATTCGTCTACCTCCTACACTTGTGAAGGTTCCCTGAGTTCACAAGTGAATCAATAAGGATGATTGGCCAGCTTTGACTTGTATAACTGTATATACGTATATGTGTATATATATATATATATCTATATGTATATATATATATATGTATATATATATATACATATATATATAATATAATTTAAATTAACAATTAAGAACCAAATCTATTGAATAATATACATTAGCGTATCTTATGTTTCATTGTGTATATGTTGAATAATGCTATACAAGATTATACAAGTACATAGTTGTGTACATAGTCATGTACATATATACATGTTAATATACACATATTGTATATGTCTACATGCACGTTACCCTCACTAACTTCACATGGCTATGAACAATACCAAATTGAGAAAACGGTAAAACATCTAGACATGAGGCCATACTACAATTCATCTTAAATTACCAGAGAAAAAAATCTACAGTACTACCCTCTGGCAATCAAACATAGGAAAGGAAAATCCATTAATAGATGGAGGTGTTAAGGAAAAGCATCTATGAAACAAGATCTTCCATTGCCATGGATTGCTATATGGGTATGGCTCAAAATTATTCACCCTATAGTTGGTTGGTTTATGTTAATTTACCCAAACAAATGTCAATTTTTGGTACCATAATTTTGAACCAGAGCCATATAACATATATATATATATACAATACATATCATGCCCACATCTCCATCATTCATCCCTCACCAAGATGCCATTCGGGTTGCCTTTCCCAAGCATCATAGGTGACCTCACAGCGTTTTTCGCAGCGCACTACGAAGGATGCGGAGACGACGACAGATCCCATGGAGTGTAGCGCCTAAAACATGGTTAAGCAACAAAAAAATCAAGGGCCTATCCACCACACATATCCACAATTGGGATCAATTGTGGAATTCCGGCGAGTTTCTTTTCTAATCTAGCGAGAATATCTGAGAATGGGCCAAAAATAAGGATATGGACTAGCAAAAATTAGCATTGGACAAAGTGGAAAACTTGGCGGTAGGATCAAATAGGGTTTACCAAATCAAGGGAATGTAGTACTAAACACTAGTAAAAAAAAAAGTAAATACAAGTAATATGCTGCTGATTGATATCATGAATTGGTAAAAGGACTCCCAGTTGATGGATCAATCCATCCCATAGAATCACCAAGGGATATGGTTTGCATCTCAACCTCCTCACCCGGCAGTATAGTTTGATTCACTCAGATGATCAGATGTTTGATGATGCGTGTGATGATTTTCTCAAAAAGAACTTATGTATAGCTGTGGCTTTCCAGGAGATCAAAACACCAAATAGGCATACTGTACGTTTTGGAAAAAAATGATTGAAACTGAAACGCAGAGCAGTTGTCACCAGTCGACAAGGGAAGTCTCATGTTCCCTTTGCATATTGGCACCTCGGGGATCATCAGATAAGCAGTTTCGGTGATCTCTTGATATCCGTTGGATTAACAAGTCTCAGTTGAATTCAGTTGATACATGTTTGCATTCCATCATATCCCATCCAAGAATGGAATGATGAACGACAAACTCAGATATCGACTCGTTGGTGGTTGCAGCGTTCCAGGAAAGCACACAAACTGTGAAACAACCTACACCAGAATATGTAAGTTACCCATCTAATCCCATACTTGATCTCAATTTTCCCAAGAACATACCTGCCAATGGCTTGACATGAATATCCCTTCCGAAAATCTGCACTTCTCATAAGTTTTCGCACAAACCATCATATTGGCGATTCCACATGTTCCCCTAAAGACGGTGATTGAGGCCATCCCCAACTGCTTGATGGCATCGGGTAAAACCCACATCATGGCCGCCCCTCGACTGGGCTTCCAAACCACCCGGTAGAGCTCCGGCCTCGATTTCAACAAAGTGAAACAATAGCCTGGATTTTTGTGGTTGGTTGTAGGACGTAGGATGGATATACACTGTTGATGATCTTTGAACATTGGTTGCAACCAATATGATTCAACATGATCTATGATATCCTGGTTTATACCGGGTAATTACCAATAATTGTGGATGTTTTTACATGCCTGGGTAAATCATAGGATCTAGACCATCCTTGGAAAATGTTGGGGATTATCACGGATTATCATGCATTATTGTCCCAGATTGCATATATATATATATAATCCATAATATATATATATATATAATTATATATAATATACCATAATATACCTTCAATCCCAGAACTGAGAATCCCCATGAAAAACATCCCACCATTTTTTGGGGGGATTTTCTTGTTCATGACCGTCTCAGAATCTGAGTCTCCACACATGGGAGGCGCCTCGTCTGCGCCTGGCACGTGGGGCCGAAACCATCGCAGTCTTGGTGGTGAAACTACCCATGGTCTATAGTAAGCAACATGCAAACTGTATTAGGAACTTCATTTTTCAACTTCTTTGAAGTTAGAATACGGTTTAAGACATACAGTATACACTGAAACGGGTCTAACACATAAACTGAAGTTGAACTTAGGCACATATCCTAACCTCTTCATACCTCTTCCAATTTAACCAGCAAACCTAAAGTGTACTGGACTCAAGTTGGATCACACCAGTGGAAAACAGAGCCTCGGACAAGATGCATTCCCGATCCCATGGCAAGGAAAGTTGCACTGCTCCAGGGAAGTCAAACAAACAACTCATGTATCACCAACTATTCGACAGCAAGACTCTACCCAGAATCCGACAGTTGTGCAATACTACTATCACGACCATATTCATCACCACCACCACCATCACCACCACCATCACCACCAGAATATCACCATCATCTCGTCAGCATCATCAGCATCACCACTTGCATCACTGCTACCATCGTCGTCATCCTCACCAGAACCCAGCGCAATGCGATTTGGGTTCCATCAACCTTCCAAACCCGACATTTACCCCCAAAAAAAAACGAAGGAAGATCTACATCATCTACCCTCTGGTAATTCAACATAGCCATTGAAAATTGAAAATGGCCATTTAAAGTTGATTTTCCCATATAAATTGGTGATTTTCTATAGTGATGTTAATTTACCAGAGGGTACATCAAGTGATGGCTACTCTTAACAACATTCAACAACCACCAACATCAGCCATGGCCTGGCACTGGGACGGGAGCCTCTGGAACCTCGCGAAACATTCGTCGAGGGATGGTTTTTATGGGGTGCCATTCGTAGCGATTGAATCAACAATGGACCAATCTGGATTCAAATTTGAAACAACTTTGAATCACATTTGAATCAACTTTGAATCAAATGCATCCAGTAATTTCAATGTGTTTCAGGCCCGTGGCTGTGGAACAACTGGCAATCCATCATGACACCATGGGTCCTAACAGGGACTTCTCTTCTGGCTATGTGGCTATGGATCAGAACCCTGGCACTCGGGCTTTCACATCAAAACAGCTGGTATGGATGTTCATACCCCCAGTCATGTGGTTTTATCCAGAAAATGGAATTTGTCCCGCAAAATGAATGCAGGTTTATATAGTTTTATCATTTTACTGGGAAACACCATGATCAACGAGTGGATTTGGAGATAGCCCATATGGTACTAGTGGTTTTGACGCATTCAAAACAACCCAAAACTCCGTCGACTTCACCAACCTCTGCTTGCGGCTCCGGGGTAGCGTCCTCGTCGTCATCCTGGCCATGGCATGCAAAATGGTCCCATACTATCCAGGGTGCTGGTATATATCAACGTACACTAGATATAGTAGATATAGTGGACATGGGTTTAAAACAACCTATTTACTGTACGCAGAGTTGTGTAATATCAGTTTCAATACACCAACATAACCCAGTTTTGCTCCGTGAAGGGGCAAGCAAAACCTTCGTATGTGTTGTTTGCATCATCTCAACTTGATTAGCTGGTTTGTATTTGTTAATATAATTGAAGAGAAATAGAGAAAGTGTAAATGCATATTACATACATGTATCAAACCTTCAACTCATGAATATTCATCGATATTCATAGAATATGACACCCGCCAAGCTAGCAAAACAACATCATAAGTGAATTGGGATACACAAACATGGGGTTATTAAACAGACATCAGTCAACCTGGGCCAAAGTAAGCAGTGTACCCTCTGGTGCCCATGCTGTTGCTCCATGCTTCCACTTGGATGTCCGGCAACATTCTGTTGATAAACTTGCCTTGGCACGACGCCTTTGTTCCCCATGTGCAGTCTAGCAAGGCATAATCCATAAACACTCGCCAGGCACTAGATCATTTAGCCACTTAGATTGTTTTATGTCCACACTTCATGGTGGGACAAAACAAGCGAATTTCAGCAGGTGCTAAACAAGTCATTTAGAATCCTGTTTCCTCTCCCCTTTCACAGGTTGAATCTCCATCTGGGACTGAAGAGGGGCAAAGCTTCACCAGTACCGGCACTGCTCCAATAGAATGGTAGTTCCCGTCACCCAAGTCACCCATCCACGGTGACCGCGCGGAAAGCTCGTACATATTTCTGCAATATGCCCAAAAGAGTCATATTGGACCAACAGAAACACAACAACAACAACGACAACGACAACAACAGCCAAGAAAAATGACTATTCTGGAAACACAGATAGAAATAAACTGCAGGTATCAACTAATTGTATAATCTATACTGAAAATCTGGTATCTCTTTAGACCATGTTTTAAGACATAAATGAACTACTGCCATCGACTGTCGCCCACCTCGTCATCCTGTGTGAATTTCGCAGGCATCGAGGCATAACGTGCCAGGATGGGTCTCCTGGATGACAGCAAGTTGATTAGAGACCCTGGAACAAGATGCGTTTTTTTGTTTCTGGAGCTCTAGAGAAATTAGCATTATTTTATTAAATTGTACATTATATTATATAAAATTATACTATATTGTATTGTATACAATATTACTTTATACTACATATATTAATAAATATATATATATATATAATATGAATATCAATGAATATACAAATATAAATGAATATATACAAGCTAGACTAGGGCTATCCCGACTTTCCTATCTACCCACCCAGCCTATGATACAACCAAATTCTAAGGGGATAATAAGGAAAGTCAGGATAGCCCACCTAACAACGGAAAACCAAAACAACCTAATCAATACAATGAATAGTAAAATAGTCTATACCAAAAACTCTAACTACCCCACCTTACCCATCCTACTATTCATTCATCCATCCATCAACAACGGAGGTTGGGAAGCTCAATGAATGTGTTGGGCATCAACCTGCTCTATGGAGCAGGTGCGCACTTGGGGATTGGACTGTGGTTGATGGAGGGTTCAATTGTTTTTTCCTTTAGATGTATTCCAGCATGATACATGGACTATGTGAAAATCAGTTGGTGCAACATGAATGTAGTAGCTCTGATTTTCAGACATGCTTACCATAGCCTTTTGGAGATTTCAAGTTTGTTGCGCTTGTCCCAACTGTTGCCTGTCCTGTGGCATCATGGCGTTTGTCTATATGGTCAATCCTGTGAGCAACGATGTGATGCCTTGTTGGGTTGAAAATGGTAATGTCATCTATGTCCAGCCATTGGATGAGACGGAATACAGCATTGGTGATGCTTCATTGCGACAACACCTTGCTTTGCTTTCCAATGAGAAGTTGTTGGGCATTATGAGAATGTCTGGGCATCATATCACTGCCAAAATGTCCAGACAATCCAAAACCAATCTCATTGACATCATCGTGGGCAACATGGACGCTTACCTTGCCCATTCTCATGGTAAGGCACGAGTGAGAAATGGGAATGAAGCACCCAAGACCATGCCAGACCAAGACCGTGCCAAATCCAGTGGAGATGCTGTTGCTGTGCCCAGTGTGGTGGATGAGGACTTGGCTACGGATGGCTTCGGCTGTTTGGTCAGGAAGGTTGAGATGGCATCCATGGGTAGAGAGAGTGTCCGAGGCTACAGAGTGAGTTTCATTCAGGGGCGTCTTCACGCCATCACTGGTGTTGGTTGCTACAAAGTGGCTGACAATGACGAGGAGGCTTTGGAATTCTTGACGACGCACAACTGTTTGCTTCTTGGGGCGGATGACATGAAGGAGGAGGCTTCAGAAGAATGCTCAGAGCCTTCCAGCACAGCCAGTGAGCAGTTGGAGCGCTATGAGCAGTTGTCCAAGGCAACACCGGCACAAGAGGCATTTGAAGCATTCAACCAGAAGACCTTTGACTTGGGAGCCGTGCCATACAAGTCTTTGCTGTTGCGATTGCCTACAATGAATGGAGTTGCCATTGCAACCATCAACTACGACGAGAAGACCTATGGCAGTGAGGTCTATGACATCATCACCAACTTGGGCATTGCTGACGGCACCTTCTACATCCACTTTGGCACCAATGAAGGAGCATCAAGGCTGGAGAAGTTTGATGTTGTGTCATCCTTTTGTCTTGATGACAACGGGACTATGAGTGTGGGATTGAAGATGCAAGGTGGAGGCAAACGTGCCAAGAAGGTATTGGCTGAGGACACCATCAAAGAACTCAAGCAGACAGTGAATGAGGCACTTGGGACAGTGAGGGCTATGCAGGGTGTTGCACCGACCGTGATGGAGACCTTGGCAAAGGTTGAAGCAGTGATGNGGCACTTGGGACAGTGAGGGCTATGCAGGGTGTTGCACCGACCGTGATGGAGACCTTGGCAAAGGTTGAAGCAGTGATGCAAGGCGTTGGCACAGGAGGTGGTGGGCACATTCGCACCTTGTTGGCTACTATGCCTGTTGAGCGTCTTGCAAAGGTTGCATCATCCACCTTGACCTCATCTACCAGACCATTCGAACGATGCCAGTATGTCTGTGATGTGCTGATGACAGAGACGGCTGACACCATTGATGATTTGCAGAGGCAGAGTGAGCTGACAAAATTGGCAATGACCAAGTCGTTGCAGTATGCCTTGCAAAGTGAGTATCAAGACCACCAAACAGGTGGAATTTCTTGGCAACGATTTCTGGAAGATGCCACAAAGGCAATGACCAATCGCCCAGCAGTGGCACCAGATGCAGGTAGGTGCAATTTGATGTGATTTCTTGACATTTCCGCATTGCAAAATCCAAATATTCACATTGCAAAATCCAAATATTCACATTGCGAAATTCAAATATTCACATTGCGAAATTCAAATATTCACATTGCGAAATATTGCAATTCCCAGCAAAATACNCATTGCAAAATCCAAATATTCACATTGCGAAATTCAAATATTCACATTGCGAAATTCAAATATTCACATTGCGAAATATTGCAATTCCCAGCAAAATACAGTATTTTGAGCAGTTGCATTGCGGATTGCAGAAATGGCAGGGTGCTACAGTATCCAGCATTGGCTGTGAGGAGCATAGCACAAACACCACGCGCACTGTATCGCATCCCTTGGAATGAAAAAAAGGTGNAGAAATGGCAGGGTGCTACAGTATCCAGCATTGGCTGTGAGGAGCATAGCACAAACACCACGCGCACTGTATCGCATCCCTTGGAATGAAAAAAAGGTGTTTTTGCTTAATGTGCCGGTTGTGCATTGATTGTTCAGGGATTTTTGGACATCCACTGCATTGCATTTTCAGCACCCCATCCAGACCCCAACTTCCCCAATTGCCCTCTTTTCACCCTCTTGTGGCGCAGGTTGATGAACCAGCCCTACAAGACTATCTTGGGACTTTGGTTTTTTTATTGGGATTTGGGTGGCAATGATGATGAATGAAATGATGAAAATGATAATGGCAAAGATTAGGAAAATGATGAATGAATGAAAATAATGATGATGAAAATGATTGATGATGATAATGATGACGCCATCCATCCATCCATCACTTTTTCCATCCATCAATCCATCCATACATTTACACACACATTCCCATACACATACACATACACATACACACATACATACACATAAACATACATATACATAATTGTATCGCCCTTTCAGGATGTCAGGTGTGAAAAGCGCAGTCTGGCACTGTCAAGAGCTGTCGGTCGTTGTTGTTGTTCCTTCCCCCTTTTTTTGTTGAAAACAATGAAACACTAATATTGTTGGTGTTGCCGTTGTGTTGGAGTAAGATTGTCTTGCCATTATCAGCCATTCCGTTCAGCATCTTCCTTTCTTTTTATTTTTTCTAAAAAAAAGAGTGAGATGAATGAGAAAGAAAAAGAAGGGGTGATGAGGGGGAGCGACAAGCTCGGCTATTGCAACTACAATGCATACCCCCATCACCCCAAGAGAGAAGTAGGAATTTATTTACTTATTCATTATNGGCTATTGCAACTACAATGCATACCCCCATCACCCCAAGAGAGAAGTAGGAATTTATTTACTTATTCATTATTCAAAATTTCTTCTTTACCCACCTCCCAATTCACCCCCCTGAGCAGAACTACGACGACTTCAACAAGAGTGGCAGTCTGGAGCTCCCCATAGGGTAAAAAATATACCCTCCCATTTCCCTTTTNCCCAATTCACCCCCCTGAGCAGAACTACGACGACTTCAACAAGAGTGGCAGTCTGGAGCTCCCCATAGGGTAAAAAATATACCCTCCCATTTCCCTTTTTTGTGTATTATTGTGTGTGTGGTGTGTGTGTGTG
>BGPT01000398.1:48795-127974 GCA_003297045.1 Symbiodinium sp. clade C Y103
CCCCACCCCACCCCACCCCATGTTATGTGCGCCAGTGCAAGAGAAGCCGTCTGCAGCGTAGCGTCGAGTGGGTGCGGAAGTTGCTTGAACGTTATTGCCACCCCACCCCACCCCCCTCACCCCATGTTATGTGCGCCAGTGCAAGAGAAGCCGTCTGCAGCGTAGCGTCGAGTGGGTGCGGAATTTGCTTGAAAGTTATTGCCCCCCCACCCCACCCCACCCCATGGTATGTGCGCCAGTGCAAGAGAAGCCGTCTGTAGCGTAGCATCGACTGGGTGTGCAAGCTGCTTGAACGTTATTGCCCCCCACCCCACCCCACCCCACCCCACCCCATGTGAGCGGTGGGGCAAATGGTGGGCGTTGCGTCTATATATACTAGGTTTCTATACATCTTTTGGATCAGAGTCATGAAGATCTCGTGACAAACTGCACCAGAATCTCTAAGACAGTTGAGTGTACCCTCTAGTTCAGCTATAGAAAATGGATACAAATGACCTATTCGTTGATGATTTACCTATTAACATATGTTCAATAATGTTCAATATCTAAAAAAAAACTGACCCAAACTCACAATGCGAAAACAGAAAACATGATGCTGAACCAGTGGGTTTTCGGCTACACGATTTTTCAGACAACCGCAGGCTATCCGACCTCCTTCAGATTTCCACAAGATGACGTGTGGCTGGGACGGCTCTCGGATCATCTTTGGACATGATGTAACTACAACTTATTTTAGTGTTACCAGAGCTTCTGCAAGAAGGGCACCAGGTCTAAGTTGATTCATAACGTCATCTAAAATCATCCAGTGTGTATGTGTATATTGAACATGATTCACGATAAATCCAAGAATTGGCCTAGTGAAATACACCAACTTTGTCCAACTTTACTCGCATTTTTTGATAAGATGATGGGATTTCCCAGAAACCTCCGCAAAATTACCACCATTATTTGTGGCCCCAGAAACTCGCCCCAACGCCCAGTGACTCTCGTTGAAACTTGCTATCCCAACTCGGCATGGGCCAGTCCTCGGTGCGAAGCTGACAGCTGAGGATGCTGGGATTTCTCCGAAAAATCGGGAAACCTTTGGATTTCTTTGGGGGATTTGATACAGATTTCTGGATGGATCTAGTGGGATATAATGAAAACCCATGAGAGATTCATGGGGACATCATGGTTTACAACTAACCAATTGAGGATTTATAGGCATTTGATAGGGATACAACCATCAACTAAGTTAAGTATCAACAATTGCGATGATGTTTACTCCCATCTCATGTTATAAACCCAGATCGTGGTTTACAGGTGTTGAACCAAAAACCGTGATTTAATGGGATATAAATGCGTATATTATATGGTTTGCAACTAACCAACTGTAAGTAATCCATCCAGTTCGTGTTAAACACCATCAAGACACCATTGTGTAACCAGGGAATACAAAACACATATGACCATAGAATGCGGGTGTTTGTTTTTTTTGGGGGGGATGGGATTAGTATACTTATATTATTCATGATTCTGAATGCGAAAAAAAACATACTGAAGCATGGGATTTTTCGGTCGAAAGTTGCAGAGATCCCCAACTAACTTCAATCCACATCCAAGTCTGAGAGCCACTGATGAGACCCTCATTCGAGGCCCATTATTTATGAATACTGCTCAACTGACCCAGTATAGATTCCATGTTCGTGGTTTAAATCCTGATCTTGGTGAGAAAAGAATCACGTTGTGTTGCACTTTTGAAGAGCGTGTCACTTTTGAGGAGCTTTGCAACACAGTGTGCTCTCCATAAAGGACCTTCTTCGAAGGGAAACAAATCCCTATAGTTTCTATTAATCTATTGTAATCCATTATCTATTCACTTTACTGTCCTTTCAACTAGGGTTGGTTGAGACGATTTTCCTGTAAAAACATGGCCGTTCTCAAGGTCCATGTGAGTTGAGGGGATGGTAACTGAACAAAAACCCACATCCATCAAAATCCAAAGTTGTTTTCAGAATTCCAAATATTTGATAGATCAAATATGATCAAATCTCGATCATTTCATTAAGTTTGATGGTTATGTTGATGTTTGTTCTAGTCCGAAGTTTGGATTCCCTGCGATAAGCAAAATACTGGTATGGTTCATTTGTCCATTCACCATGTTGTCATCACACTTGGCAATGGAAAATCCTAGTTTTAATGGGGAGTTGAAGGGGAATATGATCTATGCTGGATTTTTCCCATGTTTGATCGGTGCAACAAGTACTGGTGGCTCATCCCATGGATCCTAAGGAGGCGAGATCCCGAAATAATGGGATAAGTAGGCTTAATCCACTTATAACTGGGATTTTAACTGGGAATATACCTGGGGTTAGAACTAGTTATAGTGTATATACCTTTGATTTTAACTGGGGTTATAACTTGATTAGTAAGTGGTACCTGGGATTATCACTGGGGTTATAACTTGATTAGTAAGTGGGATGAGCCACTGAGTAGTCACATTCGCCAAAGGCACCAGGTTGCTGAGGTTCGTCTCATTCAACAACTGGCCCTGAAAGCCCACGCCCTGCGGGACGGTGGTGAAATGGTGACTGGCTTCGGGGCAGCTTGGAAAACATATGAAGTCGGAATATGTAATTAATATACATATATCATAGCACAAGATGATAGAAAACTAAGATGCGACTTATTGAATAGTGGCAATTCACTGTTCCATCTTCTTGGGACTTATTATGAATAGATATGTATTACATATACAACTATACATGCTACGTTTGCTTTTTCAATGGAATGGATTGGTTTAATGAAAACACTCACCTCGAAACTATGAATTAGTCAAATGGGTTCATGGTTTTAGGTTGGATGGAACATATGTAAAATGATTTACTCTAGGGTAAACTAAAATAGATGTGGAAAACCCATGGTTTCCCTAGGAAGATTATCTCCCAATTTGTGGGTTATCCACATCATTGTTCGATTACAGGAGGGTAACATGTTTAAAACATAGAATGGATGGAAAAGAGCTGGGCAAAACCATGGTTTTACCCAGAACATGAGAAGGGCTTCTACAAACATGTCCCTGCAACACAATTCTGGGATCAATGGAATGGAAACCCAGGATCGTTTAAGATGAAAAATGGACCTTTACCACTGTCAGTCTCATTGATGGAATGAAATGCAAGGCAATGGATTTGCTACAGAATTTGCGTGCTTAATTGGTGTGCGAATAGACTTAAGGCTAAGTAGCATACGTTTTCCACCATTGGCAAAGATTTTGCATGACCTGCCAGCAATTACTAATCCGAAATAAGAAGAGGTCATCATTGTACAGGCTGACACAGACTTACAACAGAGGGTTCATTCTTTGTTGAGTCGCTCGTCTCCAGGGAATCCAAATACCTGAAAGGTGATACCTTTCAATGGATTGGTTAATGGTAAAATTTACAGGAACCCCTATATATCATGGGAAAATCCATTGTCTCCTGTAGATTTTCCCTTAAACCAATCCAATGAACCTTACATATCGGATTCTGTATTGTTATCATATATTTGGCACATCCTGATAGGCAGAAATATCATCTATGTGCGCTCGATTCAACATGCAACCAATAGGAATGACCCTGTCGATGAATCAGGTTGACACCTGTCTGTTTCATGTGCAATGCTATGTCTGCTATGTTGAAGCTCATTTTGAACATACCCTCCGGTTGTCAAACATGTTTCACTAAAAATGCCCAATTTAAAGTTGACTTTCCCAGCTGTTAACCTCCATTTTATTTTCCATGTCATCCTGGGCGGGCACCAAGACTTCCTTCAGGCTGCCACTAAGCCATGAAAAGACCACCTCGTCATGAAATACTAGTTACTTGATAGGTATCCCTACTAAATCTACTAATTATCATTGCTATAATTATCATTAATTATCAATTGTTATTATCATTAAATATCATTTACATGATTGTCATCATAATTACCAACAAGCCAGTTAGTACAACCCCATTGAAGTTGACACATCAACAATCAACCATCATTCATCAGGTATATCCACATATCCTTGATAGTCAAACCACCACAAGACCCTATAAAACCCCTGCAAGTCCCGTTGGTGTTCTTACTCGCACCCTTTGGTTATCAGCATATCCCGAGTATCCAGTATATTCTCATTCCCATCCAGACATTAATAAACTCAATCTAGATCAATAATCACAGATCTCCAACCTGAAAAGTTCGGCTATTGTGGGTTGCTTTCCAATAGGGTTTCTAAATATCTAAACAGCAAATCAAGGGTTAATAACAATAGTTGTATCATGTTATATCCCCATATCTATGATACTTTAACCACCATTAAAACATATTAAAAACATATGAAACTAGATAGGCTGCTAACCCCCATGTCATGACAGATCGTCCCAATGCACCATCTCCCGTGGCTCACTTGGCAGCCCGAAAGCCAAAAACCATGCCTCCACCTCGGCCACCTGCACAGTGATGGCCATCCTGCGGAAGTGTAGAAGAGAGCTGTGAGAAAAAATTGGGAAGGGAAGTATCTTATATATGGTACTTAATATATACATATAGTTATATAATGTTATATATATATATATACATTATATGTCTGTACTTATATATATATATATAATTATATGTATATATCTACGGGATAGTTGGGATTCATAAGTATAGTTGATGACTATCCCATCAAAAAACATATTCATAAATGGGACAGTTGGGAATTATACAGTTGGGTAATCAGGACTCAAAAATTGAATGGTTGAGTTGGGATTAATCACTGCAATAATTTGGATAATCGAAATACTTGAGAGAAGGAATATACACCCAGTGTACATTTATAGTAACAAATAGATGCAAATAGAAACAAAATTGGTTTCATCATCGGGATAATTGGGATTAATAATCAGGAACAAAATTTTAGGTTTTAATGGACAATCAGTGAACATCATCTATAAATTGGAGGTTCATCATTGGGATGATTGGGATGAACGAGCTTTGAAGGATGAAATTCCGGATAGGTCTGTTCGCCATGTGGCAAGGGTTTCGTCGGGTTTGGTGCCATATCACAAGGGTAAGCAAAAATGACTCTGAATTTTTTTTGACTCTGAAATTTTGTTTTTGAATTCCTAGGTGTCTAGGGTCTCTGAAATTTTCATTTTGGGCTTCTAGGTTTCTGGAATGTCTGAAATTTTGATGTTGAGCCCCTAGGTTTCTGGAGTCTGTGGCATATTTTGGAGCCATCTAGGTCTATATAGGTTTCTGGAATCTCGGAATATTTGTTTTGAGCCTCTCTAGGTTTCTGAAGTCTCTGAATATTTGATTTTGAGCCGCTAGGTTTCTGGAGTTTCTGAATATTTGGTTTTGAGCCTCAAGTTTCTGGGGTTTCTGAAACTTTGATTTTGAGTTTACTAGGTTTCTGGTTTGAATTCGAGCGGCTCTAAGTTTCTGGGGTCTCTGAATATTTTGATTTTGAATTTCAAGCATCAGGAATCTGAAGTTCTGATTTTGATAGGCTTCCGAAAGTTGATTTTGAATCATGCTGAGCGACGAGTCTAGGCACAACCCAATTGCCTGTGCCTAAAGGCATGTTTAACAAAACTGACACCTCCCCCCCAACAGTCCAAACCAAATGCAGCCAAGCGATTGATATAGGTCCTGCAGGTGCACCAAACTCAAGAGTGACCACAAAGCAGCAGCAGCAGCAGTCCAAATTCATACCACAGGCATGTCACACTGTGTCAGTAACAGTACTCTTGCAAACCGCAACACTTGTATTTTTCCCACTCCGGCACGCAGCTAGATGTCAAGTCTCAAGACTGTGCATCATCACACTTCTCAGTGCCATCTTCTTCATCAGAATAATCAAGGCACCAAATGTAGAACCCGATCTGATTGAATTTGATTATGCCGTCAGAACCTCGAAGGCAAACACAAAGGAAAATGTGAATGTTCAGAACTACGGCCATGACTGCATTGGAATGCCATGACAATGACAATAGACAGGGCACTCAAAGAAAACATCGGTCCCTCCACCCACGGACTGATATTGTGCAGCTTGCCACGGATCGGCGCAACTGCGGTGAAGCCAATGTCCTACCCAGCAAAGTCAATGAATTTGACTGGGATTGAAAATTGAAGTCAATCTCAGAATGCCACAGAAAATCTGGCCTTGAGAAGTGTGTTGTTCAACATCTCCACCGCCTGGTCCTTCTCATCTACAAGGCATGCTGCCGTATCGATCTTGCTTTGCATGTGGTCTTGGGTCTTCTTCCACACATACCTGAACTGGACATACTGGACCCAAATGTGAGCATGGTGCATGGGCAACTGGTTGCTACCAAGCCACTGCAAAGTGACGCAGCCACCGATGTTTGCCAAGGGTATTTTGTGCCCTTTGATTGGATCCCTTAGCTGCAAATCTCCATTGGGGCCTGGGGACATCAGGAGCGCATCTTTATATTTTAGCCAGGCAGCTCTGCAACTGCTTGGACACGATCATACTTGGAGAGGTCGCAAACCAGGTTTTGTAACCTCGACTCACTCACAAAGCCAGTCAAAATCAAAATCAAAATCACAGTCACAATCAGCTCGCACTCCAAAATCAATTCACTCACGCTCAAAAAAAACGAAACGATGAAGGTCACCTGAGGCAGGGACGTCTCAATCTTGGCCTGACATGGCAAGTTGTCCAGCTGTTCCTCAAGCAAGTCCATCAAGAACTCCTCGGCTTGGTCAAACGGGTCCGGACTCTCCACCTCCGTGGCTCCCAACAGTCGGTACGGTGTGAGTGCCAAAATCGCTTGGAGCCAAAAGCACTTCAGGAAGACTCAGATACAGTTCAAGTCTGAATGAGTCTGAATGAATGAGTTTGAGAAAACCATGAGACGTCTGAATGAATGAGTTTGAGAAAACCATGAGACGTCTGAATGAATGAGTTTGAGAAGGCATGAGGAAACCATCACAAGCACTGTCCAATTTGTTTGAGCAAAGGTTTGTGAGTTTGATGCCTTTGGTATCAGACAGAGACCTTTTTTCATCCAAAGTCCAAAGCCATCACGATCTGAGATCAAGTAGCGCGCATGAGACGATGCGTGCGATAAAGGTTTCCTCGCTTTGTCGAGGACAGGTTGAGCCCCGTCACATCTATGTTGTGCTCATCAATCAACTTGTCAAAGGCTTCAAACGGGATGAGCAAGGTGTTTGCCTCGCTTTCCTCATCTTGCTCTGGCTCGAAGTCCCAGATGAGGATTTTGTTTGCCGGCTGCATAACCGAGGGTAGAATCTCGGTCTCATTGAGAGATATTTCGTTGGCTGGCACCCAACCACCGAAGATGTCTAATATCTTCTTCTTCCGGCCAGCTCTGAAATTCACCTCTGGGGTCCGCTGTGGATGATACCACGCAAACCTCATGTGGTTGGATGGGCTTTGTAAAATAAAAATGAAGACTGTGAACAAATCATAAGCTTTAAAATGTCAGCCAAGAAACAGACCCATCTCTGCACCATCGTGCTGCACCAATTCGACCAAAACGCCAAGAACGATTGGCAAGCGATCCGGCTTGCCAGGAATGATGACGAAGTCGCCAGGGCTGACATACGCTTTGCGCGCAGGCTCGTGTCCCTCCGGCAAACCACTGATGCTGAGAAGGGAATTTTGCGGAAGGTGGCCGATGTCTGCGCCCATGGATATGGAATAGTAAATATCCTCAGGAATTGCCAACGGCTCAGCAATGCGAGTGACGATTTGACAAGGCCCCAAATGGGCACATCTCAGGTCTGCCACCATTGTGTCCTTAGTCACAGTCTCACAATCAGAGTATCAGCATGTATCAGCAAATCAGTTGAGCCAGTCATACATGACCAAGATTAGCCAAGCTTCCAATGTTGGGCCAGGGTCCAAGCCTTCCAAGTAAGACCGCAGCGTGCGAAGCTGTTCCTGTGGGTATCGGCCAGACGCTGCCAAAGTAGTTTCCTTAGACAGTGTCTTGGGAAATCCTATATACACGACCGCTATTACCAGTATCAACAAGTCATCAGAAAGAACGGTCAGACTCATACGGATTCTCAACATTAAACACTGCCCAGGTTCAAGCTTGTTCAAGAAATTGAAATATTTCGCTTTCTCAGTCTCTTCGAATTGATGTTCCACCAGAGGAGGTCTTGCCGTTGCCAGGATGGGAAGCTTCTGGATTTCCACAAGCAAACGTGGCCTGCTCCATGATTCATCAGACACGTATTGTTTCCACATTGCCCACAAGCCGGTGGAGTCCACATAGAGGCGCAGGCAATGCACATTCCTGTACCTGTGCACCTCGATGCCGTAAACTCTGCGGAGCTGGCTGAAGTCGTACGTTGAGCCGTGATGGGACCAGTTCATGTTGAATGCCTTCAAGGAGGCACAAGATATCTCAGCCATCTCTGTCATGGTGTAGTACGTCCTTCCCTTCAAACATGTGATCAGCCTGCTGAAGAATCTATCCAGGGAGCCGTGGGTGTGCCCCACAAGAGGATACTGGAACTCAATGGCGGTCAGGTTTGTTTCCCGAAGGCAAGAAAGTAGCCAAATGGCCCACGAAATGACCGTTCCATTCTTGGTCTCTTTGGGGGTGTTGTCTGCACCAATATACAAACAGGAGGGCAGCTTACCCTCCTTCAACGCAGTCCTGTGGAGCTGCCTCGTGAGCATGGTTGCCTGTGAGCTGGCTCCATGTGATGCGTTCTCCAACGTAGTGGTGATGCAAAACTCGTCTTCTCCTCAGTCACCAGAAGGACTTTGCAAAGGGTCATTCAAAAAGATTTAGAAAGACACATGCATCAAAGGAAGGAACTTTCATGCATCCAAGCTGCGCTTTGGGCCAGCAAACTGCACACCCACCACCCCAACGACAAAACGGTCTCCAGTCTTGAACAGCTGCGTGGCATTCCTTACCAAAGTTTGGCACCAAGCGATCAGTTGCACAATGGCATGCTGTGGAAATCAGCAAAGGGCCAGTTTTGAGTTAAGGAGCATGTCATGGACAGATGGCAGGATGGTCTTGTTCTGGTCGCATTTGTCAATGGACAAGTACCTCATCTCTTAATGGCGGACATCACTGACCCTGCATCAAAAACAAAAAGGAATCTCTGAATCTGAGTCATTGAGAACCCCACCAGTCGTCACCGCTTCTGCGACAAAGCTCTTGGCACCTTGCGATCGAAAGTCGCTGTGCTGCTTGGAACGCATAGTGCTTTCCTGGAATCATTCAAGCGACCCACTCTATCATTGACAATCATTCATCATCAGGCAATCAATGCGTCAGTCCTAGACGCTTGCACACTGCCATCACAATCTCAGCTTCGCTTCTCGGAGTCTGGTCGAGCAAGTTCTTGAGGAAGGTGCACGCCGAGCAGGCTGTAAACATCGATTCCTATCTCAGTCAGTAAACCCATTGCAATGCCCACCGTCACAATTGCAGCATCAGGAACCCCAACGAAAAAACGCTAAATAGTCAAGATTCCGATTTGGCAATGCGAATCCAAGGCAGCTCGTTGGTCCAAGCTCTGCGAAAAGTAGAAAGATCGGCCGGCTTGCCCTCCAGATGACCCAGGTCTTGCTCATTCCTGAGTCTGCAAACTTAAGATCAAAAAGTTGTCATGTTACTACATGACCGTGTCCTGCAGGCTGCATGTCAGCCAATCACAATCATGCAAGTCACCTCTCAAACTCATACTGCGAGTGGTAGAAGAATTTGCGACCAGCAGGTAGAAAAATCTGGAGGCGCATTGGCGACTTCTCACCGTGAACTTCAGCGTACGTCTCGATCCAACATCTTGCGTCGAGGTACCTGTGTGCTTTCGCCTGGTTCCTGATCGACATCCATGCCAAGGTGTCATTGCGGTACAAGTTCACCACCCCCTTGCTGATTTGGTCTCGAACATTCTGCAAAGTTCCAGCAGATATTCCAGTGATTTTCTGGAACGCCCTGCTGCACACCCTCATTCCAGCTAGTCGAAAGGACCCGGGGTTACCCTTCATTAATTCTAACAGCATCTGCATCCTCTTCTCACGGGGCAAGCTGCTCCAAAGTAAACGCCAATTCCTCAACAATGTGTTTCATGTGATGGTGCTGCTTCTCAGGAAATAAAACAGGACTTCCACAACTGAAGAGCCAAGTATCTTCACAATTGCAGGCTGCTGTCTGAAGATGCTCAAGCATTCATGGAGGTCGCGGCCTGTAGAACAATTCCCTGACAGATCTTTTTCCTTGGATAGGCGAGTCTGGCAGAATCAGGCTACTGATCTTTTTCTAATTTGAGATTGGGTGTGATTCTGATTGAGTCTGAATCAAACTGCAGCATGAGTTTCAATGCCACTGGTGCTCAAAAACCTTTCCAGACGCAAAATTGATTTCGATGACAATGCCCTGGACATAGAGTCATCACCTCGAGCGTTGACCTTGCTAAGTGACAAAGTTGCCACAGCATTCAGCGCCCTCTCTGCTTTCATGAACCTGGATCCAAAGTGCAGGTCCTGACAAACGCACAGGACCAATGTCAATGTCCCATCAAATGTCACACTTGTCACACAATGTCACACTCACAAGGTTACAAAAATGTCACAGACATCAAATCTCATAATCACAATGCCACAGATTCCTGAAGTCACAAGAAACCATTCTCCTGCTCTGCACCATCCTCCCGGGATAACTGGACAATTGCAAATCGTCTTGCCCTTGCCATCAGGCCAGCGGGAATGTTGTCATCTTTGGCTCCCGCTGACTTCCTTGACAGTTGTCAGAACAAATCAGATTGTAGAGGTCTATATATATAAATAAGATTTCCAGATTATTATTTAATAATATGTTTCCACGGAATCTGTTAGATCAGCTAAGGCTCTGCAAGCACTCAATGAGATTTTCAGTGGGAAGGTCGAATGGAGACCAGTGAGTCAATGCTTCGCACAGTTGAAGTTCCTGTTCTCGGCCACCAATTGCCAGCTCTGCTGGCTGCAAAGGATCATAATCGGGATCCCAATCGACAGAGGGTTTGTCCCAAGGAGACAAAGAGAGGGACACCTGTTCTGCAGGGCACGCCTCCAATGGGACCAGCGGCCAGAAGTGAAAATGACTGTCCATAGCCACTGGCACCAGCGCTGTGCAATCCTGGTCGCCAGACATCAAGGAAAGACCAAGGAGTTTGGCACTCGAGGAATTGTCAATGAGGAGGACATCGGCCCCAACACTGCATGCCAATGCGTGCAGAAACACCACGTCTGCCCACGCGTCCGTGAGCCGGTGGCGGTTGACCCACTTGTCAAAACTTGTGTGACTGATTGTTTGCGCCACCTCTTGTAGGGTCAAGCCGCCCCAAAACGTCTTTTCTTTGTTCTTGGCAGCCCAGTCGCAAGCCGACCTCCTTGCATCATGGGCACGTTTTGTCTCGTTCATTCTTTTCCAAGCTGGTCGGACATTTTGCTGAATTGCACTCTCCACAAAGGCTTGTGGACAACAGTTTCCATGTGTCCTCCAGTCCTTCAGAAGGTAATTGTATTCGAAGCGGGATTTTTCCACCAGGTCATTTGGGCAGGTAATGCCACCTCGTCCTGCGCCTTGGGGGTGATCAGCAATCTCGTCTGCGAATCTCTGAATGTTCTCAATGTCAAAGAACGGCTTCCACATGGCGAGGAGAACGACGCTGAGTCTGATCATTAGTTGCTGAGTTTGATGGAGTTGAGTTTCAAAATCAAAATCGATCGTGTGTTATATTATGTTATATTGAGTAATCATTTCCGAAGTCATGTTGCTCCGATTATGGCTCATTGTTGAAATAGAGTATAGCGTAGACTTGACAATTTCTGGAAATGCTAAAAACCCTAATGCGCTGCTCGAATCATCACTGTATGAGTCTGAGTCTGATGAGTCTCACTCTGAAAACAATGCGCACAACATTGAGTCATTGTGAAAACATTTGGAGCCTGCAAGAAGCGCGCAACATTGAGTGATTTTGTGAACACCTGGAGCCTGCAATGCGCTCCATGACCTGGCAGTGCTTTCAGAATCTTTAAGTTTGCATGTTTGACACATGCCGTGCGCATGCGCGATTTCTTTTCGGAACAAACTCCTGTGGTAGTTCCACTGTGAAACGTCTTTGCCAAGATCGGCAGACTCCAAGCAAATCCCCACCGGCAACGGGCTTTAGGACGGCGATGAAATGCAAAGCCTGAGTCATATCAAATCCAAACACTTCCAAATGCCATATTTGAAGTTTTTTTTGATGTTTTGGTGGGAACCAAAAAAGATTAAAAGATTGAATCTCTCAGCACCAAGCGGCACAACTCCTTTCTCCATGAATTTTTGCAAGAGGGAGATGTAATCGACGTACGGGTTCAGGCCCACGAACTTCTCCGAAGATCGAAGCAATTTCTCAGCACCAGGGGGCACATCTCCTTTCTCCATGAATTTTTGCAAGAGGAAAATGTAATCGACGTACGGGTTCAGGCCCACGAAATTCTCCGAGGGCACATCTCCTTTCTCCATGACTTGCAAGAAGAAAATGTAATCGACGTACGGGTTCAGGCCCACGAAATTCTCCGAAGATCGAAGCAATTTCTCAGCACCAGGGGGCACATCTCCTTTCTGCATACGTTGTTGCAAGAGGAAGGCATAATCGACATACGGGTTCGCAGCCATCAGGCAAAAATCACGAAATGTTAAGACTGCATCAGTGTCAGAAACGGTCAATCTAATGCAATTCTGTTTTTTGTTGTTTCATGATGGGTATATTTGTTGATTACAAATTTTGGCACATGCCATGGACATTCTGTGAGGGACAGCTGCAGAAACATTCACTGACACAATTAGGACTGACTTGCTTCCAAACACCAAGACTTGAGTGTGATAAGCAACAGCTTTTTGCATAAGAGTATGAATCACTGATACATTGATTGTGAAGACATTGAGTGTGAAAACGCTGTCTCTGCAACATTCAGCGCAGGCAACTGCAAATCAGTTTTCCAGGCAGTGACTCGTGCAATCAGAATCACAAAGAGCGAAGCCTCGCAAAATCACAAATTGTTGATGTCCCGAAGAAAAGTATCAAACTCAATAACCTGACATTGAGATGATATTTCCCAGTGATTTGCCATGCCTTCATATCAAAGCTTGTCACCAAATTCCAGTAGAGTAGGGCGCGGCTCCTTAATTGACAACACTTCTGAGTTTCTAAATTCATTTGCAGTCAGAACGAATGCAAATTCCCACAAAACAACTCGGAAACAATGCCAAGAGTCACTGCTACAAGCGGTCTCAGCATTCATGGCTCATATCGAAGACCGAGAAAGTTTGGCCAAATCACTTGATGTGATGTGATTGATGTGGTTCTGTCTCCGGTGTTTGATTCACTGTTTGATCCACATATGGCTTGACCCAAACCCGGTTCGAGTTCTGAGTTTGACTCGATGATTCTGAATTTGCCATGCAACATCATCACTGACAGCAGTTTGAGTTTAAATTGCAAAAAGCAATTCATCACGGCTTTGACAGCTCGAAGACTGCAAGCTGAAACCACAAAACCCCTGCAAAGAGTGTCCTGGTTCCTCATCATAGGCCCGATCGATCGACCTCAGGGTCAGTTTTTGGGGATCCTATCTCAGAAACTAATATTCACAGAATCAGAAGACAAGAATTCACAGAATCAGGTTTCGCTTGGCTTCTGATCTCAACACAAGAAGTGACAGAATCAGGTTACACTTGGCTCCTGTTTTCCTCGTCCGCCGCAAGATCACGCAAGCAAGTCAGGACTTTTGAAACATCGGCACCAAAACCTTGCTAGCTTTTCGCTTCGAAGAAGTAGATTCGTTCAAAGTCGATTGGTGCTTCATCGCAACACGATGGGCAATAACATAGCCAGGACCAGATTCCTCAGACAGCAGCAACCCCTCTCAGTGGCTAGCACTTTTCTTGAAGGAATCGGCATAACTATTGAGTTTGCTGGCATCCAAGATACGCAATTTAAATTGGTCTTCTCTGTCACCAACTTGGCCAGCTTGCTGAACGTGATTCCAGAATTTTCGTCCTCATCCAAATTTTTTTTACCTTAGTAGCCGCTTCTGATTTGATAGAGAAACCAACCTATTCAAACATGAAGGATACTGCAGCCGAAATGCCCAATGTTTGATGTTCTTGCGCTCAGCTTCTGTAAGAAGGTTCAAAGCCATAAATATCATAAGGTTGTTTTGGGCCCGTGAAGCTACGGAGTTTGGGCAACTGATTGAATGTTAACTGTCAGGAGTTTGACACAATCATCATCAATCACCACATCATGAGTTTGACT
Organism: Symbiodinium sp. clade C Y103; assembly: GCA_003297045.1. Classification (NCBI taxonomy): domain Eukaryota; class Dinophyceae; order Suessiales; family Symbiodiniaceae; genus Cladocopium; species Cladocopium sp. clade C. The sequence goes on from BGPT01000398.1 coordinate 63,097, forward strand.
GTGAGCTTGAAAGTGAGTCTAGACTTTCGCAACTTTTTGCGTAGCGCAGGATCGGATCTCTCAGTGTGCCATGTCAGACTCAAAGATCTCTAGGCATCTGTGGGCGACCAAAAGTCTTGCCCAAATCGGATCTCTTGATGATCGAATCGATCCCAAAATCAAGCCAGACCCGGATGCTCAAGAGCTACCGAAGATGCAAAATCCTAAAGATCCTAAGGTAGAGCTCTACATTGCCACGTTGCCAAAGGAGGCAAGCAGGTTCCTGCCTGGGCCACCATTGACATTGGCAGCTGCTCCAGCACTTCCACCATTGGCTGCCGGAGTACCAGGTGTTCCCCCAGTCGAAGTCGGAGAGGCAGCCGGTGTGCTCGGTCCTGGGCTGGCATTTGTTGCCGGCGGGCTAGCTTTGGGCGGCGGTGGTGCGTTGCCACGAGCGCCTTTCTTCTGCTCCCACTGCTGCAAATGCTGTGGCTTCTGCAGAGTGGTCCCGGGCACCAGCTTCTTTTCTCGAAGCCACTGGCTCAAGTTCTTCTGAACGAATTTCATGTGCGGCTTTGATGAGCAGATTGCCACGACACGCGCTCCAGCCACAAGCCCACCAAGGATGGAAAGTCCACTTCCCACACCAACGGCAACCAAAATGTTTGCCCCAAAGATGTGCAAGATCTCCTGAGCCAGAAGTTGATGCGCTTCATGCGGGAAAGGGATGACCTCATCCTCGTTGAGGAAGTCTCCAGCAAGGTCGCCTTCGTCTCCAATGTCCTTCAACCAAGTCGCACACACTCAAAAAATTGGGACAGGCGGAAAATTGAAAACATTCAGACACTCAGACATGAAATTTTCAAACTCATACTCAGGTCAGTGTAAAGTGAAGTTCATCCGAATCACATCACAACCACACATGACATCATAATCGCATCAGAATCACATCGCAATCAACATGTTCCAACAGTCCTCATGCAACCTGTCATTGGCCGTGTCCCCCTGGAACATCAGGTCGTAGTCGGCCAGCTTACACGTTTTGAACGCACCAACCGGCACCAACGGCACCGGCCAGCGGTTAAAAAATGTGTCGGTCTGCTTGAGGAATTTCATGGTCGACTGCGCCATGGTGAATCCTTTGTTGGAGGCCAACACCAGTCTGTCCTCCACATGGGCTCCTGGGCGCTCGGGTGTGGCAACTGCAAATTCCAATCAAAACTCAGAATCAAAAAAATCAATGACTGAATCTTGAATGGGATATCATGGATTATGATGCAACCTTAGATTCCAAAGGCTCGTTTTCCACGACGGATTCGTGCCAGAAGGTCCGTCTGGTCAGGATCCAAGGTGATCACTGCACTGCTGGCTTTTCTGGGGAGCTTCTTCTTGATCACATCCAGGGCACTGGTGGTCTTCAGGTTGTCAACTTTGCAAACCACGGCCAAACAAGACCGGTCTCGCATGTCCGGTGTGCTGGTCTGCTGGAGAATCTCCCACATTTCAAGGACATGTTGGAGCCTTTCTGCTGAAGCTCCTATGCCAACGCCAGTGAACACATTCAGCGGGCGCTTTTTCACTTCGTCGTAATCAATGGCCCCATCGCTCTGTGCCTCATACAACAGAATTTTCGGGCTTGATGGTTCTCGAAGAAGCGGAAGTCGTTCCAGCTTCCCATCAGTGCCCTGCGACCATAGCAACCATTCCACTCGGGCATCAATGTACCTCAATTGCAACTATAATCATCAAATGATACAACAAAACCTGTTTGTTGACAATGTGAATTCTGAAGTCTTACCCATGTGATCCCATGTGGATTTCTATCTTCAGGCCAAAGCACTCTTGGATCACCCTGGCCTCATGTTGTGTAGCCAGCGCGTTGTGCCGTGCCAACTCCTCCAAATAGTGCTGCTCTGAAGATACCTCCATGTTGGTGGTGACTTCCAGAACATCATGTCGCACCATCGCTTGCTTCGCAACTGTCGATGGTTCTGGAGGGAAGTCGGCCCTTGGTAAGACCATCAAAAATTGTTTTCAGCTTCAATTTGAGTCTGATGTTTGTGTGAGTTATGACAACTGACCTGGGTTTGAAACCAGATTTTGAGTGTGATAGTCGAAATGATTATATTATACTATATCAATGGTTGAGACAAGTGTCATGTACTTCTCGCGGCATGTCTCGACTTGCTTTTGCAAAGCATCGTCCTTGGTCAGGTTGAGGGATTTCCCGGGCACACTCTCTTTCCTCAGTCAGGCGTTGACTAAAACAGTTTTCACATTCAACACCACAGCAAGCAAGCAATCCCAACGTTGCCCAGACTCAAAATCAAAATCAAAGTTGACTTCAATATCAAAATCATATCAAAATCAAAAATCGATGAGACCTCAAATCCAATGCAAGATCTCAAACAAACACAAAGATTTAGGCAAGCGTCGCTATCTTGCAGAGAGACAACTCAAAGTGTCCCTTGGCCAGTTTTGTACACAACCTGGTCAGCGGTCCCTTGGATGAATAGGCAGAGACTTCGGGTTTCATCTCTTCGTCCTCATCAGGAGCATCGGCCGCACCTTCAACTTCCATCTGTTGTCCCTCAAATTGGCTGTACCAACTTGTTTCCATGTAGCTCAAGATGTCAGTCTCAAACTTCTTGAACAAGCCGGCCAAGTGCTTGTAAACATCCCGCCGTATGAGGATCGCTTTGAGTCGAATTGCAACGTCGAAGTTGCCTTTGCAGTGCCTCAGCGGGATCATTGATCCCTTTCGCCGGACACCACAGCTCTGCTCGGTCATGAGCATCTTCACCTGTCCCACAAATTATCAATAGAATCCCAAGAAACAGTTTTATTTTGTCATCCGGATTCATCAGAATAGAACGACTCAATCAGCCAAGCGACCAAATAGATGGCATCAGGCTCATCAAGATTCAAGCCACTCAAGGACCTCAAAGCCGTGATGCTATCCAGCGCGGAATCACGACCTTGTTCATACTCCAACTGCATAAGTGCCTGGACCAAGCCCTGCTGTGCATTCAACTTGCGCGCTACTGCGACATAGCGCTTCACAGTGTCCGTCGACCACTCTTCATTCAGCTTTGCGGCCACTGCGTCGAGACTGTCGCCAAGGCTTTCAGTCAGCTCCAACAGGACAAGGCACTTGGCCCTAGCTGAAAGGCCGATGACCTTCCTTTTCTTCTCCTCTTGTTCATAGTCGCCTCAAAGTATTGATAGTGACAAGCTCCATGACCATGATTATGACAAGCCCCTTGAATGCTAGTCCGTCAATGTTGGTTTCAGTCTGCTTGTCAGTTAACTATCTTTTGGCAAGCGGCCAAATTTTTTCAGAAGAAAATCAGAGCCAGCCCCTTGAGGACTTAGGCAGAAGACCACATCGGTCAATGAGTCCAGAAGCCAAAACAAGACATGCTCGTCGGCTTGAAACCAAAGGCAAAGCAAGCACACAGCTGCGACCCTCAGTTCGATGGCACTCACAATCAAAATCGAACATCCAGTCAAAGTCCAGTCAATCAAAATCCCATGAAACATCGGGGCTGACATATCACTTGCCATACTGAAATGTCATGTTGCAGTTGAAAATGAAATTTCAGTCTCTGACTCGGCATCCGAAGAAGATCGTGTCATGTCCTTGTACTCATCACTGAGCCAAACCGCATTGTCGGAATTGACTTCAATTGTTCCCAGGATGCCTTGGCAAGTGTTATCATGATAGCAATCACTGACACAGGACAATGGTGGACAATGCATGAGCTTGGGATCGCTGACACTGAGGGTTTGGCTGTTCAAGTTGATTGGTTTCTTGTCCCACTCACACATTGCCAACTCAATTCTTCTCGGATTGGTAGCGATGCAAGCCTTGTCGCGAATCTTGAGATAGCCCAAAGATGCACCAATGGTCATCCGCCCAAGCTTCCCCTTGACATCAGCAACCGGTCTGGTAGGGCATGCATTTCCCTTGGCATCCTTCCTGACACATGTATCAGTGGATCTGAAGAAAATTGAATCTGACAAGAAGTTGAATCTTTATGCAATGCAATCTTGATTTCAACTTGCAGTCAGGGATCCCAGTCAATTGTTGCTGAGTAAAATCAAAAGCATCTGTGATCTCCTTTTCCAGGTCACCATGTTTTACCAAGTCAGCAAAGCGCTTCCCAACATCCAGGCTGACCACGGAGTCTTTGGCACTCCGCCTGGCAAGGGCAAAGAGCCGACGCTCATCATCAGCGGGTGCTCCACCTGCCGCAGGGGCTGCAGCTTCTGCCATGAGTGACAGCCTGAGAGCTTCGAATTGTCCACTGACGTGGTCTGAGCCAAGATTTTTTTCAAGCATTGACTCTGATGAGCTAAAGGGGTGGAGGTGTTCCATCCTCCTAGCCCTTGGGAACCCAGGTACGACCGTGCAACATCCTATGATGCTGCATGTGGTCTGCTGACTGACGGGGACTAAGTCCATCATAGGATGTTGCACGGCCGAACCTGGGTACGAGTGTACATGGGGGATGGAGGTCCTCCACCTTTGTTGCACATGAGAGTCACTCAACAAATTGCAACTCAAATTTTAGACTGACGGGTAATTTTCACCGAACGTGGGTACGAACGACGGGGTCCGAACGTCGGTACGAACGACGGGTCCGAACGTGGGTACGAACGACGGGGTCCGAATGTGGTACGAACGACGGGGTCCGAACGTGGGTACGAACGACGGGGTCCGAACGTGGGTACGAACGACGGGTCCGAACGTGGGTACGAACGACGGGGAAGTCCACGAGTCTGAGTCTGAGTGTGAATCTGAGTTGATCCTGAAATTCAAACATGGTTTGAGTTTTGATTTAGGTCTTCATGGGATTGTTCATTTACAACCATCACCCAGGACAGCGCAGTCTTTTGAATTCTGAGTTGGTTCTGAATCTTGAGTTTTCAACTTCAAAATCACCGACTGACAGACACTTGTGACTAATTTCAGAATCTTTAATTTCAACTTCACAATCAATGACTGATTCTGAATCTTGAGATTCAACTTCACAATCACCACGATCATCATCATAATGTAACTCATGGCTGATTATGAATCTTGAGTTTCAAAATCACAAGATGCTGAACTCCCGGAGAGGGCGATGGAGAGACAAATATCACAATCAACAATTCCTCAGAATCACTGCGACTGGCAAGCTGTGATCACTGCTTCAGGCGTTGCTCCAAACCATTGACAGTTCCAATGTGATGGAACCAACATCAAAAACTCAGACATCATGATCAAGTTCCGAATGAAACTGATCCAAATCACAAGTGCCTTTTCGACCACAAATAGTCCGATGAATGTGAGACGTAATGTAAAAAAGTCCTCAAAGAGGCCAGTGATCATTTCACGATCTCCCAGAAAACTGTCAGGGCTTACAAGTTCTGATCGGGACTAGGTATTTAATTCAATTAAAGACGTAGTCCCGCCCAAAACGAGATGACCCCATTTGTGACACCCTTGATTCAAAGAGGACTTTTGATTTTTCTTCGACAGCTCAGAATTGTAGGCATCGACTACCACAGCTAAGACTGTAAAGCCTCCAACCAAGCAAGCTTGCATGGACCTCATTGATCTTGTTCTTCTCATCCACAGCCAATGGTTCCGATCTACTGTCAGACTATGATCCCGGCCCAAGCAAAGGTTTTGCACTTTTCATTCCAAAGTTTCAAGCTTTTTGAGCATTGTTTCCAGTTTCCAATTAAATTTGTTGGTGGAGCACACATATTGACAGAACGAGTTTGAAACGATCGAGGGGGCACTTGGCAGTGAAATGCTGCGACAAGTTCAACCTAAGGTGCCGATACTTCACAAGCTGAAGTGAGAACTGAAAAGGTTGCAACCCACGATTCGCATCAATACAGGCTCACTATAGTAACACAACATATCATATCATTATATTATTCGTTCAACCGTTTTTCATCCCACATCATGTCAAAAACTGTGTGTATATGATTGAATATGAGTTATGACCAGGATTTGAATTCACCACCTAGTTGCCTTGGAATTCAGCCCTTTTGCTAAAGAGTCTGATTGTGAACCTTCCTCTGACTGAGTTTGATTGAGTCGACAGAAGGAATATCTGATCTAAATTTTGAATCACAAACTGAATATGTTTTTGAATGTCAGTATGAACCCCACAAAGTCTCTATTTTCAGTTTTCAGGTTTTCCTTTGCAAGATCAAAATTTCGACCGAGTTTTTCATTAGGCAAAACCTCGGTCGAAATCTTGGAGTGGTTGTTTACGATTTTTCTGAGCAGGGGTGTCCCAAGACTTCTACGGAAGTTCAGAAGTGTCAGCTGATTCATAAGAATGACACTTAGGGAATGAAACATGATTGCCATTCCATAATATCATCAGACTTGCTACATCAGCAGCACATTTTCCTGGCAAGCGGACAGCACTGGTGGCAGCTGGCAGTTGTTTCGTCAAAACTTGCATGGGCCGTACTGGATGTCATCCAATGAATCCACTCAAGAAACCAATCCAGACTTGATCAGAACGCCCAGCCCAAGGACATGTCCAACGCATGCTGTATGCATAGCGTTGCCAAGCATTTTCTGGACGGCCGGCCCCGTTTGCCCCGAGAAGCTAACGCTCGGGGGCACTCCCATCCTGATTGTGTTCAAGTCTTGTGCGAAGATGCCTTTTGCCAAACCCTAGTAGTTGATTCACACTGTTTTCCTAGTAGCTTGAAGCTCAAAATCAAAATCACAAGTAAGCCTCTCATCAGTCTGATCATTCCGTGTCAAATGCGACCAAGCGTCAGTGTTGCCAGCTCCGACAAGGAAAGCTCCCTTCCCAAGCCCATGCAGTAAGTTGAGGATCTGGTGGCCAGGGTTGGAACAGATCCATCATCTCGAAGCTGGCATCTCCTAAGCAGCATTTCAGTATCACCGGGATTGGGATGTGGATTTTGATTTAATATTTGATTGTGAAATTTGAGTGCGGATGTGGGGTCTAATTTGAATTTGATTCAGCAAATTTGACATGACATTGTGATTTTTAGTTACTTTGCTGCGTGTCATGTCACCACTAATGGAAGGACTTAGGCTTAGGACCACTGGTGGCCCTCAACCTGTGTTGGCATGTCTCCCATCAATCTGACAGTGGGTCGATCCTCACTCTCATCATTGTCTATAACATTGGCTCAACATGTTTTGTCAAGTCTCTTGATTGTTTGCGACTTGTCAATCACAGCCCGGGTGCTTCGCAGCGGCACACACATGTAGCTCAGAATGTTTAACATGTTCCGTTCGCGTGCTGAACTGCATTGGTTGAGTCCGTGAGTCTCCAGAATCCTGAGCTCGATGAAATGAACTCTCCAACCGATTGCCAAACAAAATCATTGCATTGTCAGCCTGATTTCTCTGATTTCGTTTTCAGTCAAGTCTCTCGACAAAAGTAATTTTGCCGCTCTCCTCTGACATTTTGATGTTCTTCAAGTCACCTGAGGCAAAGTCACGGAACACATAAAAACAAATGACCAAAACCGGTGAGCCGCAAAGGCAGTGAGCCAAGTCACCGTGCTGCTGCAAGAACTCTGCATGCAGCTTTCTCCATGAACATGTTGGGTCTCCCTTACATCCTTGGTTCGGTTAAAGTAAGGTTCGGGCTCACGGGCTTGCAAATTGCAATTCAAAGCCGTGTCGCACAACCGATTACCAGTCGAAAATTCATCCAAAACTCCACAGTTGCATGGATGCATTGGGCAAACGGTCCAAGGGTTGGTCTCGCAATGACAGCGCTTCAACCGAAGCATTTCCTCAGACAGCGAGATTGTATCTTGATTGCTGAGACATTTTGGCTTTTTTGCATTGCAACATCATGCAAAATCTTTCAACTGAGAAGCATCATGGGTGGGAAGAGCATGAACTCGATCCCATGGAATCTGTGGTCTCTTGAGGCCAAGGAAATCAAAGTAGTCAGATGTCACTGGCACTGCTGTCGATGCCTTGATTTGCAGAAATCTCTCCTGGAAGTTGTGAGGCACATTGTCGCCGCGAAGTACGCCAACAGCCTTGGAAAACAATGGTTCATTTGGTCATGATTGGCATCTGTCGTTTTCACTTGATTCTCATAGTTGTACTATTAGCCTAGAAGCGTACCAGCGAGGTCTCAGCATGGGATAACCATGCGCAAGCGGTGTTTGCTTGCGAGACACTGCGATTTCATACAGGTCCCCAAGTTTGGTGTGTATGAACCCCAGGGCTTTCTCAAGGTCATTCTGAGTGGAGTCAGATGCATCCTCCTTGGATCCTGAGGTGCGGTTCGTCATCCCTTCGACCTTACATTGGGCGCCAACCACTCAACACATCAAGTATTCAATTGTCATGATCGAGACAAGGTAAGCGTCAAGCAAATTGCCAATATCCAATTGAGGCCTGCACGCATTCCAAGACGAACACAATTGGCTGAACACGGACCACTGTCTCAACGCCCACGAAAAAGGGCGCGGAGTTGGGGTCTTGCCAACCCTTCCCCAGACCCCTCCTTAGGCACATGCCAACATTTGCCAACTGTCAAACTCAGGTTGCATCAACAAATTGTCAAAGAGCTTTCTTGCCAAGTTACATACTCCACGGTGTGCAAGGAAAACCAAGGCTGTAGACCCCAATGTGCTTGGGGATGCGTTCCCAGGTCTTGGATTTCAGGTTGAAAACAAGCACGCCCATGTCGTCGTTGAGGTCATCGATACGTCTGCTCTTCATGTCATCCACTAAGCATCCTGGGATGACACACGGAGTTAGCCAGAATATGTCAGGACTGAATATCATCAGATGTTTGGGGCCGTCCGTTTCGTTTTAAGTATTTGGCTTCAACATGTCACACTCACAACATCTCACAAGAGCAACTGGCATCTATTACTTGAAGGCAAACACCGCTCCAGTGATTGGTTTTGAACTTCAACAGGTCACACTCACAACATCTCACACCTGTTCATACAAAGTCACTCACATACCATTTCAACCCATCGATGCTTACGAGTTCCCCCATCCATTTCTCAATGCATGCAGAGCCTCTGGGGCTGTGATTGGTTTCCATGAAATGCAAGCAATCAGGATTCGAATCACAGGCGCCCACCACATTTGCCTTCAACTTCACGGCACCTCCGGTCAAATTTTCCACCTCTTTGAACCTTAGGGTTGCTCAAGTTCTAAAGCCAGAACACTTAGGCCAGTGACAGCACAAGTGGACATTTACATTGAAATTCAAACCTAGTTGCAAGCATTGAAGTCCGCAGACTTCTGATCCCATCCCTGCACAGTCGCTCCAACAGTTGATGGTGAACTCTTGAGGGCCACGGTCACCTCAGATGGGCACAATGGCAATCACAACGATCACAATCAAACGACGTTTGTCAAATATCACAGACTTCGCATCAAACAAGATTTCCTTTGAAAGAGGTCCTCGGGGTGAAAAGAAGGAGGAATGGTTTTGCATCACATGAGCCTGACATGCTGTCACTATATAAATGAAAGCAAATGCAATCGCCACCTCAAGGAATGAAACATGAATTAGTTCAAGAGTCTGTCCACAAGCTGCGCCAACCTCTTGGCCCACTCTGGTTCCACGGCCATGTTCTGCATGTCTCTTTGCATGTCGATGTGGCTCACCAGCTTGTCCTGGAGAGCTGGTGAGAATCAAGGCCCTCAAGAATCTAGCACATGATGTGAGTCATGATTCAATATTATAAAGACTGCATGGTGGGTATCGCTTTGATCTTTGATTATGAATTGATTTGCGAATTTGAATCACTGGTAAGTTGGATCAAGACAGTGAATCTGATTGATTGTCGAGCGTATAAGGTTCCAGAAGGTCTCTGCAGGGTTCGCGTAGCCAAAAAAAATGAAAAAAAATAATTCCCAACCGAAAAGTTTTTGGTTGGACTGCTTTTTCCCCCAAGAGACCTCCATGAAACCCCACAGAGCCCACCAAATGCCCCAACGTGGGCCCAACATGGGCCCAACATGGCCCAACATGGGCCCCAAATGGCCCAACTTTGGCCTCGGATAGCCTTCAAAATGGCAAAAAACATTTCCCAACCNATGGGCCCAACATGGCCCAACATGGGCCCCAAATGGCCCAACTTTGGCCTCGGATAGCCTTCAAAATGGCAAAAAACATTTCCCAACCGAGAAAAATTCGGTTGGGATATTTTTTTCCCCCAAGAGACCTCCATGAAACCCCATATAGCCCACCAAATGCCTCAACATGGGCCCAACATGGGCCCAACATGGCCCAACATGGGCCCCAAATGGCCCAACTTTGGCCTCGGATAGCCTTCAAAATGGCAAAAAACATTTCCCNGGGCCCAACATGGGCCCAACATGGCCCAACATGGGCCCCAAATGGCCCAACTTTGGCCTCGGATAGCCTTCAAAATGGCAAAAAACATTTCCCAACCGAAAAGTTTTTGGTTGGGATATTTTTTTCCCCCCAAGAGACCTCCATGAAACCCCATATAGCCCACCAAATGCCTCAACATGGGCCCAACATGGCCCAACATGGGCCCCAAATGGCCCAACTTTGGCCGCAACATAGCCTTCAAAATGGCAAAAATAACCCTCAACAGAAAGGTNCCAACATGGGCCCCAAATGGCCCAACTTTGGCCGCAACATAGCCTTCAAAATGGCAAAAATAACCCTCAACAGAAAGGTTCTTCTGTTGGAGGTTATTTGGGGATGTCCCAAAATAGCCTAAAATTTGGGTGCCCCAAGCCCCCCTTTTAAAGGGATGAAAAACGAACCTGAGGGACCCAAATTTTGGGACATTCCCATTTTTCCCCCCAAGAGACTTCCATGAAACCCCATAGTCGAGCTAAAAAAACCCTGAAGTGAAGCTGTGACTCGGAGACTGATTGTCTGACAGTGTCAATCCTGATTTTGAAATCTTGTCAGATGACATTCACTCGTAATCCTGTCATCTGAGATTCCCATACTGACTGATTCGGAGACTCCATCCCTTCAGGCGATGACACATGTTCCATGACTGTCCCAGACGACCATGTTGTGACAACCACTGGATGAATCTGACAATGAATGAGCCACAATCGGCTAGCTGCCATTCTCCATCGGGAGGTGCTGAATCTACATCTAAATGAGTTTCAAAACCTTTCTGAATCCGAAATCTGATAGTGATTCGACAATGATGGTAGTGAAGTTTTCTTAACCTGACTTAAACTATTGTTCTTTTAATTTGATAGTGAGACATCGGACATGATCTCTGGCAACTTGATTCTGAACTCAAATGGGTCCTGAGTCTGAGTCTGAGTCTCTGAGTCAAAATTCACTGATAATAAACTCTGAATCAAGTTTCTTGGGACCTGACAATTCTGAGTCTGAATTGATGACTTCATTGGACCATTTCTTGACCGACTCCCCCAATCGACTGCGTTAGGATCCAATTCTGCCTTTCACTCTCTTCTCTTCATATTATTCTGTATCCTGTTGTGGTTACCTCTGACGCAATCCACTAAAACCCTGACCGTGCTGCTCAATTCAGAAAACTATGGATCATTTAATCGGTCCTGGCGGGGCTTTCGCTTGATCACACTCTCTTCAGCCTGGGGCACCAAAACCTAGCAGCAAGGTTACACAGAGAAGCTCCTCTAATGTGGTGGAATGTGGTGGACATTCACTGCTTGTGAACCGGGCCTCCTCTAGAGGTCGTCCAACAGGTTCCTCCAAACTCCGCTTCGGCTTTGGGGCAGCGGCTGGCCGCTTCATGGCTCTCACGCTTGCTGGTCTTTTCATGATTGCAAATGATTGCATCAGTGAAATTTGCTGGCCACTGAATTTATTGCAAATGCGAGCTGGCCACTTGAATTTTACTGATTGCTGCCACTTGAATCTGAGTGATTGCAGGTGCAACCGATTGATTTGTGAATATGTGATGTTTCATTCGTTTCATTTCACAATTGTCAATTGTCTAAGGTGGCTGCCTCCTCTGAGCTCCCACAAACCTCAACCAGCATCAATGTGAGTCAAGATTACACATCAAACCACTGTCCTCTATACAAGTGTCACACACAGCAAATCATCATAATCATGACCCATTTTCACATGGCTGAAGTCAGCTGTTTTTGAGGGCTAGGCTCAAAATCAGTTGAAATGTGAAGCAAACGCTGTCCCTGGGTATAAACATCAAGATGAGATCTAGCGCTTATAATCTCACATTCTGCTGAACAACAAAGACTGTCAGCGCAGGTCCGATTGAGAATTTGACCGATTAGACGACACTTGCACCCCTGGCACGAGGTGAGAACTCTGAGTCAGCTCAGTGTTGTGAAAATTAAATGAAATGTCCAGCAGTAACTCAGGTCAGCTCAGCGTTTTGCAAAGTAAATGAAATGTCCAATAACTCAAGTCATCCCGAGCCTCAAAGTCCAAAGGTTAATGCATCCTCATGTTCTGATAAAAGCTCCCTTCATGCATGGCATCACAACTAACTGTAACAACAGTCAAACAGTCAAACCCAACTCAAGCACTGAATTATTTTCACTTCTAAGGCAAGCACGCGATAAGAAAGGAAACCTCGATGAATGAAGGGATTAATAAACTGTTGCAAACCAACTCATTCTCAAAATTAATGACAAAATCGGCCACCAAAACACTCGAAGAAAGCTAATGGCTTTTGCAACGGCAATGACACAATGGGGCTCCTGCCATGTTTCGATCCTCAGCCATACCTGAACAAGCTGTGATTTCAACTTCAGAATCAAATCCGGGCTTGTTTAAACCCACAGGAAACGAAAAGATTCAGCTCGGGCAAGTCATGATCTGAATCATTAATAATCAGTTTTCCAAGGCCTCATGTTGAGTCTTCCATCTGAAACCTGGCACCAATGCAGCAAGAGAATTGTGTCATTTGTGGCTTGTGAATACTGAGACTGTGAATGAGACTTTGATTGTGAAAGTCTGGCGCATTCTTTTTTGCGAATGCCAATGTTACTTTGAGTCTGATTGTGAGAGTAATTGTCAATGCCTTGGCACCTGCAAACACTCTATTAATCTGATTGGATTCATCAAGTAAGGAATCACGGCCACACAAAACACATGACATGTGACAGATTGAAGTGTCGCTGAGCCAACAGACTTGATGATAACCTGAGATAACCTGAGCACGGCGCTTACAATCTTACATGCCAGTGTCTCCCTGTGTCTCCTGAGATAACCTGAGATAACCTGAGATCACCTGAGACAGAACAGCTAATGTCTCACAATCATGGGAGGCGCCGACACAATGGTACTCCAACAGCAGCAGCACGCAAGTCTCCAGGCCTTTTCAATGGCATATCTTGATGCAAATAAAACACACTGGAGAAATTGGTTTTCGCTAAAGATTGCCGCATTGTCCTGCGCGCCTCAAAGAGCAACTTGTGGACCTGGCCAACGTTGAGAATTGAACAGTGTCATTAAATCATTAAATGAATCTGAGTGTGAAAGCTGTGATGCCCGCAACTGCATGTGATTGTGAGAGACTCTGGCATCGCATCTGAGTGTGAGGATTGATTTTTTTCACCGATTGTGATTCTGGCGCAGCATTTCGTGTCTATCGCAGCAGCTTCTGGATGGAGCCGGCCACATATCCGTTTATATCTCAGCAGGCATGCATGCACAACACGAGAAGTAATTTTCGCAGAATCTGTTGCTCTCTGATCATCTTTGACCTCATGCTCTTAAAAAGCACTTCTACAACTCAAGCCAAGTGTCTCTGGAATCTGGAGGGCGCATGGAGATAATGAAGTAAGATCTGCCTGAGGACTTTGGCGCTTGGAATTCATTTTTTGATTATCGCATCAAATGTTGAAATCCTCATGGCAATGCTGATGGAGCAACACCAAAATGCATATGCCAAGTGACATGATGTGATGTTGGTGATCCGGGCACAGCTCCATGACCTTTCTCTGCAAATTGACTGCAAGGCCAGCATCGCCCATGACTTCAAGCCTTGTCAGCCAGATGACTGTCTGCAACTTAACATAATGTCTGCAACAAATAACGCAATGAAGACATCACCAACCAATAAAACATTGTTCGTACCCATTGCCAATGAAATTGCATGACACATCACACCAAGTAGCATCACCGCATCCTGCCCTTCGGATTTTCCAGGACCTTCCTCCAAGGCTCCTGCCTCCTGTTCCTCCTCTCCTTCCTTCTCTTCCTCCGGCTCCGGGTGTGCCGGGGTTTCAACCTCCGCGGCTTCAGCCTCCGGAGCTTCAGCCGCTTCAGCCGCTTCAGCCTCCGGGGCTTCAGCCTCCTCCTGTGGGGAGGCATCTCCCTCCTCCGTGGGCTCCCGGCCCTCGTCCTCCTCTTCATCCTCTTTCTCCTTCTCCTCCTCCTGGGAAAGCTCGTCATCGGCAGGCTCAAGCATCAAAGTCCTCAGGCGAGGCACGCGCAGATATCAGAATTGTTCACCCGCACAATGTCAGACAACTGCTGAGTTAAACCGAGCTTCCATTCCGTGGAGTCCGGATCCAGCTGCTTGTACTTCGCCAGAATGTCATTGCACTTCTGATCGAAGTCCGGCCAGCTCCAGACATGCTGGCGGCAATTGCGACACACCGCATCCATGACCGCTGACCTCAAAAGGATCAGATTCAGGTTCTGGATCAAAATCAGCAAATGGTTCAAATTCACGCTCAACATCAGACTCAACTGTTGCCAAGCGCTCAGGTTCAGGTTCACTAATAAATCAGACTCAACTGTTGCCAAGCGTTCAGATTCAACATCAGACTCAACTGCTGCCAAGCGCTCAGATTCAGATTCAACATCAGACCAAATTGTTGCCAAGCGCTCAGATTCAGATTCAAACTCAACTGCTGCCAAGCGCTCAGATTCAGATTCAACATCATAAATGTCGCCAAGTTACCTTGACTCTTCGCCATGCAAGTATTTCCACAGCAGCACCACATCTTGGGGCCAGTCAGTGGAGAGGCTCAAAATCCCACAGACAACCTCCACCCCTTGTGCCTTAGTGATGACATGCTGGTGACAGAATGTGCTTCACTGCTCATCATGTTTGATTCCATCAAATCTGACACATCTGACAAATCTGATTCCATCCAGTGGTTGCAAGGATTACTTTATCTGATTTGGCTTAGTCCAAACATGTGATTGCCAAGATACTGTCAGCCAAGCGTAGAGCCAACCAGCGACAGTAGAAGCTCTGTGAAACCCTGCATGCCGTGCAGTTTACTAAAACGAGCTTGGCTGGGTGCCGACATATGTGCTTGAGGCAGTAGCGAATGTAGCGATGACTCAGGACCTTACAGTTGTGGCAATCAGAAACTGCTAGAGTGCCCTGCGAAAGGCTTAAGCAAGACTTCCGAGAGTGCAAGTTGAGTGGGGCCAAGGGGCTCCGTTTCGGATCACCTTCTCCAACCCACAGAATTTCAAAGCCCGTCGGTCAAAGGCTTTTCTGTCATGCTCATCGCTCCTTGACAGCTGCGGAACTGTAGCTGGAATAGAGCAACTGTCCATAACACCACCCCTCTGACAAGCTTGTGACTGCACAAATGTATCAACAATTGCAAGCAAGATACTGAAGCATCCACACCAGATTGTGGGCTTGGACGGAGACGTCATCCCCAATCGCATAGATCAGCTGCTGCGGATGCTCAAGTACGGCTCCGTTTGGAAGGTGGACCACCCCCTGCAACCAGTGGACAAGATTTGCAACGGAAGGAGCGGACTCAAGTCATTCAACTCGTCAACATGATGCTTCATCTAGTCGATGTCAACATCACAATTCAGCGATTAAACTGTCCTGCGGTAAAGTAAAACAGTCAAGGAACTGGGTCTCTCATCCCTTTGATAGGCCAGGCCATGACTACTACTCGTCGGGGCCAGCGCGGAGCGGTCCACGTACTTCCAGTGGAGGAACGTGCCCCAGTTGTAGATCCTCCCCGCTTCGATGTCATTGCACCTGAGACGGAAGCTGGCTCTGCATGAAAGGCCGCTCAACCTTGACAAACACACTCATGCTTGTAGTGGCGCTAGTTCACATCCAAGTTCGCGCCAAGCCACGATTGTCGACAGAGATCAGGGTCCAGCTTCCACCTGGGCAAGGCAATGAAAACAATCTCGCTCACAAGACACATTGAATAATCAAGTCCACAGACTTATTCACACTCACAAGACACAAAGTGCAGAAAAGCTACAACAGGTACAGCGTCTGCTGCCCACGGCGATCCAGCTGCAGCCCAATCTTCAGGTACTCCTCCGGAAGAAGAGCGCACGCAATCGAGCGTCCAGCCATAAAAATGCTTGAGTCTGATGAGTCTGATGAGTCTGATGATGACCTGATGCTTGAGTCTGATGATGACCTGATGCTTGAGTTTGATGTCATGATTTTGAAAAACTGATGATCCCATCTGACTTGATCTGCGAATCCAGGATCTGATTTTTGATCTGATTGTTGAATGTGGCCAGTAAATTGTTGATCTGATGTTTGAGTCTGCTCAGTCTGCTCAGTGATCTGATTCTTGAATCTGCTCAGCGATCTTATTGTTGAGTCTGCTCAGTGATTTGAATTGTTGATCTGATTGTTGGTTGGAAAAGCATGAAGTGGAAAAATGTCTCATCCGAGCCTCATTGCGGTTGAGTCTGAAATCAACCAAGACATCAACACGGACACATGTGAGCCTGCGGCTTGTTATTGAAGTTGACAACTTGAGCAAACTACGCCGGAAGCACCTCTTGAGTGTACTGGTTCAATTCGGTCTCAGCCGTACCCACCTCAGGTGGGTGCGGGAAACAAAAAACGGTGCGACTTGGCTGACCTGCAGGTTAGAGCACCCAAACAATAGTTAGACTTTCTGTTCTAAACTGGATGATCGAAATTAAATTCAAGTGACTGAGTCAGGGTTCATGTGTAAATCAGTGCTATTGAACGATTTGTAAACATCCTACGCTGTGAGTCTGACTGGCTGTGAGTCTGATTGCTGTGAGTCTGATTGGCTGTGCGTCTGATTGATTGCAAGCCAAAAGTTCTGAAGCTTGAATCAAATATGGGGTTTACGAAACAATTCCTGGCAACACGAAAGGGGTTTTAACAACTCCCGTATATTCCCATTATAGAGCAATGTCAAAGTCATGCTCACAAGCAATTCCCGGGAGACATGCAGTTAACATCGAAAATGAAGAAATTGAAGCCGCTGAACTTGCTAGTAACTCAATGATGGGTTGTTGACTTGATAACATCGCTCCCGCTACCCAAAGGTCGATAACATCAATTCTATACATACTGACTGACTGAGATTCTGATTGACTGCAATGCGAAGGTTGAATTCATCTCCGTGAAGCTTGAATGAGTTAAAGGGGTCTAAACAATTCCGGGTGAGCAATTTCAAACAGTATGCTCATAAACAATTCCCGTCTGGTAAGTTTGAATCCCTAAAGGCGTTCAAGCAACTCTTGGTATAGAGCAATACCAAAAAATTCTCATGTATGTATGTATGTACGTATGTATGCATGCACATATGTATGTATGTATGTATGTATGTATGTATGTATGTATGCATGCATGTATGTATGTATGTATGTATGTGTGTATGGATGTATGCATGCATGCATGCATGGATGTATGTATGTATGTATGTATGTAAGTATGTATGTATGTATGCTATGTATTAATGTAATGTAGCGTAATGTAATGTAATGTGATGTAATGTGATGTATGCATGCATGCATGTATGTATGACAGTGATTTGATTCTGATTGAAAGATTTTTTTGAGCCCGATCTGATGTACAGCTGGGGTCCCATCTACAAATCACAAATCTGAGTTGCTGGCAGTGAAGCCGGCCAGAGTATAGGATTGGTTTTGTCTGGCCATGCCATCAATGAATAACTTATGCATGGCGTCCCAACGAAACCAAAGCTGCAGCAACTGGATGTCCAAACATGTCAGGCACACAGATGTGAAGCATGGTGAAGGCCGAAGTACGTAATGTCGGAGAGCACCAACACCCATACCCCACACACACCCAACCCACGACCCACCCGCACCTAACCCAAGCCACACCCCACCCACCCACACCTAAAGATCAAAACACTTCAGACTCAGGCTCAAAATCAAACTTTCCAAGATTCCAGACACCTAGAAGCTCCAAATCAAATATTCAGAGATTTCAGAAACCTAGAGAGGCTCAAAACAAATATTCAGAGACTCCAGAAACCTAGATGGCTCAAAAATATGCCAGAGACTCCAGAAACCTAGAGGCTCAACATCAGAATTTCAGACATTCCAGAAACCTAGAGGCTCAACATCAAAATTTCAGACATTCCAGAAACCTAGAGGACCAAAATGAAAATTTCAGAGACCCTAGACACCTAGGAACTCAAAAGCAAAATTTCAGAGTCAAAAAAAATTCAGAGTCATTTTTGCTTACCCTTCTGATCATGAAGATTTTAATGTTGTTTTCAAGTATAAGATTGCAACATGTGTTTGACACACCACAGTAACGAAAAAAAAAAAAAACATAGCACGTGACTGAAACAAGGTGGCCACTGTCAGATAAGCATACACCAACTAATTAAAGATAAAAAAGAAACACCATCTAACCGTCACTGAAAAATATGTTTCTTTGTTACTATGTTTAAAAGACATACACTCCTATCTGGTGATATGCCAGTTTGCTCTGGACAACCACCATGTGTAACAGGTAAATCATTGGATGTATACAAGAGCCATGGCCTCCAAATTGGCCATGTTCATTGTTCATCATCCATTTTCCACAGCAAACTATGAAAAAAATACCAGTCAAGATCAAGAGTCCTTCGCCCTTATCTGACATCCGCCTCTGGTTCTTGGCACACATGCATGCATATATTCACTATTTGAAACCCAGAGACTCCTCAGGACTGATGGCTTCTGGTTTTATCTTCCTGCGAATATAAAAACCCTCTGCCAGGAAGTTTTTGAATCCAGCCATATACTCAGGCAGCCCAGCTGGCACATCTGTGCAGTGGGCCATGGTGAAGCAAGGGCCAGTGCTGCTGCGTGGATCACCATGAGATGGCTGTGGTCCATGTTGACCAGCTGGAAGGCCATGCACATGATCTGCATCACCCACCTGAGTCGCAGCTGCTGGTGCACTGTTTTGGCGCTGTCGCCATCAGCTTGGCGTCCTCCTGCACGCATCCGTCCAATCGCCACTGTTCCTCAATGTTCATAGAGATGGGAAGACACTTTTCAAAAGACTTTTGTAAAGACACAACATTTGAACTAATCACTGCACACGTGAAAAGCATTCCACGCACACACACAAAGGACATGAGAGGATTTTCTCCCACATGCTCCATGATGCTGGAATAGTTATATCATTTACCCCTAAAAACATCCAAATGGAGGTACATTTGCCATACATGGAGGATCTGGGTATGTTTAAAGCTGCTAAACCCGCAAAGTTCAAAACCCGCAACGTCGTCGCTTGATACTGGTTGGATAATAGTAAGGAGTTCCCAGCACATGGATTGTGATCATCCACAATATAGTGGACAATGTGGTAAACCCAAGAAACAAACCACTCCTGATATCAACATAAATCGGTCGTAGCCATCATCCCCAAAATCTTAGGTTTATGGCATTGGGATAAAGGGACCCCCCTTTAACACCCCCCGAACTAATTATCAAACAACACGGGTTTTGAACACTGCTCAATTGCTGGAGAAAATCGCTGGGGAATGTTGGGCTTAACAGCCCATCTAACCCACAACAACCATTTAAAGGAGAGCTTAAAGTGGAAAGATTCAACAAACATACCCCCTCATAAGGTGGGATAAAATCCCTACAACTATTGTCATATAACTGTATATATATATATATAATTATATATACACATACAACCCATGCACTTGTTTGCGGAACTGTACCCCCCAGCAAGGACTCTTGGTGCTGTGTGCCAATGCCAATGTTTTACGATCCAAACATGGGGGGTTCAACTGTCTTCTCTGATACTTGTCCCCAGATGTGACTTAGTCACTTACCACCATTTTAGTCGGATTTTACCAATTTCTATCTTGACTTGGGGGTTGCTATAGATCTAATCTACAACTCGAACTGGAAATCACACGTGAAAAAAGACTAGTGTCAAGCCAGCAGGCCTCGTATCATCCATGAAAATTCTGAGAACAATCCCCGATATATGGAGTTTTGAATTGGGAAAATCATTGGAAAATGCTTTGTAAATAGGGGTTCAGTGGGAAAATCATCCAATTTTGGGGATATACCGATATACCCTCTTATTTAACATACGATAAGATGTGGAAACCCACATCTATGTTCGTTTTCCCTAGGGTACAATATTGTCCTTTTAGGACACACAAAAGTGCAAGAAAAAAAATTACCCTCTGGTAAACTAAAATAGCTATTCAAAATGGCCATTTATAGTGGATTTTCCCATTAAAAATGGTGATGTTCCATAGCTATGTTAGTTTACCAGAGGGTACCATCCCAGATTCATCGGATGGCGCACCTATCGGAAGAGCCATCAGATTTGAAGCGAACAGGCCCCACGATGGTGTTGACAACTGGTCGGCTGGCCATGTGGGGTGGGATTTCCGGTGGAGATCTTCTTGTTTTGATACCCTCTGGTAAACTAACATAACTATGGAAAATCACTATTTTTTTGGGGGAAATTCCACTATCAATGGACAATTTCAATAGCTATGTTAGTTTACCAGAGGGTAAGCCTACAATAATTGGGTTTATTTAATGAGGGAAAATCTACAGGAAACCATGGTTTTTGCTACTGAAGATTGGGGAAAATAAGGATCTTCTATGATCTTCTGGTTGATTCAATGATTCTGGATGTGAGGCCCCAGAGATGGGTAAAATTGTTTTTTTTTTTTTTATACAGTAAGTAGGACCAGATTTATGCTGGATATATCTAGAGTTGGACGGGCGAATGAACATAAAACAACTTTTAACCGCGCACCCCATCTTGTACACATATTCCCGCTGATGGTTTCCGAACTCCCGTCATATATATAAACGTCTATGTTTTTTTCTCAGCTGATTTTGGAAATTGAAACTAAAGCATGCCTGAAACCACCAGCAGAGTTTGGTCCGTTGAAACAATCTCCTGGGTTCCACATGGCCTTTGGGGGAAAATGAATACAACTGTAGCTCCGTTCACAGCTCACGCCATTCAAACAACCAAAAATCGACAACAAAAATGAGGACAGCTCGTTATACAGTTATAAAGTAAGATGATATGACATAACAACCAAATTGACCGAAAACCCCAAGGGAAAAAGGAAACATCAGGTTGGTTCTCAGACAGCAAAAATATGCAAAAATCACGTTCACCTCTTGTGGGAACCAGGGCCTGGAATCAGATGCGTAAACATAGTCCTTGTTACGAATCAAATGAGTTGATATATGGAGGTTTCCTAACATGGGGGGACCCCCAAATCATCCATGTTAATAGGATTTTCCATTATAAACCGTCCATTTTTGGGTACCCCCATGTTAGGAAACCCCCATATGTTAATAAACCTGATTTAAACCATAATTTTTAACTTGTCCTGATTGTAGGAGATCTTGCACCTCCTTGAAATTAAAGTTGATAATTCATTGAAAAATATGTGATTAGTAAACAAACAAATGCAGTCCTTGACGAGGTTCCTTGGGGGGGCAAGTTCCACTTGGCAGCCCAGTATTGATTTTGCTCTCGCCTTTTCTTGCCGCGGTTCTTGACATACTCCTGCGTTCTGGGATTGCGCTTACCAGCCCAGTTTTTTTGAGCAGCAACCAGGTCCACATTCTCCCTGTAGATCGTCAAGAGAACCTTTATTGATGCTTTGGGATGTCCCACGACTGATGTCACAATCTGATTGATGTTCGTGTTGGACCTTCCACCATGGCTTCGGGTTCTTTGGGCAGCCATGGCTTCGCACCAAGAGGTCTCCTCACTGGATTTTGCCCAAAATCCATCAAATGGGTCTGGCCCCCCCCCTTTGTGAACATGAAATTCATACCCGGACATGATGTGCAAATACATCAACATACATCAACTATGTCCATATGATTCCATATGTATACCAGGACGATCCAAAAACTGAACTCCGGGTCAAAACCAAAACGACCTCCGGCTGGTTTTAGGACGAGGAGCCTGAGGTTAGCACTCACTATGGGCCTGGGTCAAAAACTATGGGATTGTGTACTTAATACTGTTCCTAAATTCTCGAATTCCTAGGTAGAAACATCTACTCTAAAATGGGTTTGTTTGAACATAGGGTCACCCCAAATCCAATGATTCATCATCATTTCCCCATTGAAAATGCCATTTGGAGGCATGCACCAGTTTCAGACACAGCCACATGCATTTTTCGTTGGTTAAATCCCAAAAGCTGATGATGTAAATACCTACTACCCTCTGGTAATTAAACGTAGCTATTGAAAATGGCCATTCATAGTGGATTCGTGAAAAAAGGTGATTTCCCATAGTTATGTTAGTTTACCAGAGGGTAACTCAATGTGATTCTGCACAAACAAAATGCGGCAAACCCATGATCGCCCAGGAAAAAATGCAAACCAAATCACTTCATAACCCCCGATCAACCTTGGGATTCACAGTAAATCATCCCCCGATCAACCTTGGGATACAATCTATCAGATTGGCGGGAAACTCTTAGTAGCTCCTTGGCTCCTTTGTTTCGGAAATATGAAGACCCCTAGCTCCCTCCATTCACCACTGGATAGTGTAAAATCTACAAAAAAACTGACATAGTGTGGAAGAAATCCTGCACCAGCTGCTAGATGGTCTATCCTGTTGTAATCCCATTATAGTCTGGTGCATGATTTCCCAACCATATACAGTATCTATCCCATTATTATCCCATGATTATTCCGCTTAAAACCTCCATTCAGTTTATTAAAACCCATGAAAACCATGTAAAACCATATGGAGGTGTCCTAAGTGGGGCTACCCCAAGTTCTCATCCATTTAGTTGGATGTTCCCTTATAAATCATCCAGCTATTTGGGTACCCCCTATGTATATCCCATTTATGGAAACCCCCGTGAATGGGTTTCCATAAATGATCCATGATACCCCATGAGGGTTCTCATTATAAACCCATTATAGTTGGCTAACCCCCCAGTATTATCAGTAGACTTATATAGCTATTGAAAATTGCCATGTATAGTGGATTTACCCATGAAAATGGGTGATTTTCCATAGTTATGTTAGTTTACTGGAAAATATTGGTCCCATACCTCCCAAGGTCCCAAGGTGAACTCGCCTGTGCTTTGCAACTGCGCCGCCAGGCGGATGTTCTTCTCCAAGTCCGGGCCCTGGAGACGTTGCTTTAGACCCAAGATTTCACTCACTATACTCACCATACGTTGATTGTTTCATCACGTACGACTGGGGGGGCCAGAGGTTAAAAAACTGGATATGACTATGGGACTCGAACCTCCATCAGTTGCGATATACTTAATCCAACGGTTGTGGCCCCGCTGTGGAAGCCATCCAAGATGTTGTGGCAAGTGGCTCTTCAAGATGTTTTTTTTCATTATTTCAATGTAGGTATATGTGAAACGTGCAGTGAGGAAGAAAACCGCCCTTGGGGAGGTGAAAAAAACCTCACAGAAAGGGAATCTGTTTGCTTTTGGTCTCGAGATCTGGCGAGTAGTGCCCGAACAACAAGACCACTTTACAAACTTTGTTTTCTGCAAACTTTGGCAGATCTTTGCTCAACGTGGGGGTCATCCACCTCCGGCCCGTCAACGCTTGGAAGAAGGGACTCATACTCAAAGCGTCTTGCATGGCTCGCTCTGGCCAGCTGCACCAGGAGAGACGTTGCGGCATTCACAGTGGCATAAATGACAAACTCGTCCGTTTCTCCCGCAACTTGTATGAAGGTTGTGAAGAGGAACTGGGGCAAGTCTTGTAAAAGCGTGAAAACACTTTCAACTCTCAGGATTGTCTTGTCATTCTCTCTTGCATAGTACAGGGCACACATCTCCGCTATCTGCAGCAGCAACAAAGAAATGCCAAGCGCACACTCCAGCAGCGATGACCCAGACACAGAGAGTACCAATCCCACTAAAGGCTGTAGGGTGAGTGCCTCGCCCACAATCATCCAATGTGCCTTGGAAACGCCAAGGGGGATCCCCAGCATCGTTTTGGGAGATTGAAACTCTGGCTCATGCCATAGGCAACTCCATGCTTCCTGCAATGTGAGCAGGCCGCACAGAACCTGAGGTACGAACAGGTAGCTTGAGAAAGCAATCTCCCCAGAACAGAAGAGAATGGCACGGTCAGCATGGGGCCATTCGCCCCGGCGAAACTTGGAAAAATAAATGAAAAGGGCCCAATCGTAGACCAAATTCCCCACAGGCCACACTATACATAGACCCATCAAACAAATGATGCATGGACCGATGCAACAGATCCAAATTTCGAGTAGTCGCTGATCAACCCACATCTTGAGACCAAGACCACCACCAC
Source organism: Symbiodinium sp. clade C Y103 (assembly GCA_003297045.1). Classification (NCBI taxonomy): domain Eukaryota; class Dinophyceae; order Suessiales; family Symbiodiniaceae; genus Cladocopium; species Cladocopium sp. clade C. Next base: position 87,576 of record BGPT01000398.1, read on the forward strand.
GACTATTGCCTCCGCGAAGGCACAGGCAACAAACTATACACCCCCCCACAGCTTTCAGAAAAAAACTAGTTGCCATCACGGCAGCCCAAATCCAAGGCCAGGCCATCAGGTCCAGGCTGAAGATCAAGTTCAAGCATACCTGCATTCGTGCCAGCACTGCCTCAGGTCTGTATTCTGCAGCAGGTCCCACTTCCTGTCTCTCTCGGCAGGAAAGGTTGCCTGCGAGGTTTTCGTCAACATTTGCGCAGGTAAATCCGGTGTATGGCACCTTGCACACGCACATGCACGACCCTTTGTGGTGACCGTGCTTGCAAAACTCGTGACTTGCATTGCTGCACACAACGGCAACCACCTCTGCCCTGCTGGCATATTCGGGACGGCCAAACAGGTGCAAGTCGTTGCATCGTTTCACAACTGCGGCGTCACCTTCACCTGAAACAAACAAGCAAAGCCCGAAAGAAACATTGGGCAAGGATTGAAGTGTCAGACGTCCAATGGAATCCAGTTGCCATTCTTGGAAGCCATACGACACCATGTCATCCTCATCACTGCGCGCAGTTGCGTTGGTGAACACGCACTCTCGCATGGTCACTTTGCCACATTGGGACTTGTTTTCCTGGGCCGGTAGCCAAAGAGTTGAAGGCGGCGGCGAGCAAGCCTCAAACGGCGTTGGTGGCTCCAAAGTTGCACAGAGGCCAGTGTCTTGGTTCTGGAGATGGTTGCGCACCAATTGCCATCCAGCTGGATTACTGCAGGACTGCAAAGAGAGATTCAGCGTGCCTGGCATGAATTGCACGCACAGATCCAGATCAGCACGGTACAAGACCAACGCACTTCCATTGTGAACATCTTCATAGTCTGCGACTCCAGCAGGCAGCAGGGGAAGCAGAAGCACCCTCAAAATGATCAGGAAACACAGAAGCAGCAATGGGGAGCAACATAAACTCAAGAATCCCCAAAACATGCAGAAGAAGCTGTTAAGGTCTGCAGACTGTAGAGGAGCCATCCTCGCTCTCAGACACTTTGGCAGAGAGTGAACAGTGCAGGCTTTAGGGAAAGCTGCCGCAAGAACAGGCAAATCTTCTGAGCACTCTTGAGCCGCAATATCCGAAGTCTCAAAATGGGTTCGCAATGAAACCCAGAGTTGACTAACATGTTGGCCAAATTGGTTGATTCACCCTTCAAATGTCTTTAAAAACAAAATCACACAACACCCAAGTATTGCTTGAAGTCCAGGTTTTTTACTTGGTGACTCATCATTTACGTGGTTTCAAGATCACCAAGTTGCTGCTAAATATCTATAGTGTAAAAATGTGGTTCGTCAAGCAGCTAACCTCGCATAGATCCCGACGATTTTCCCAATGGCTAATTCTTTATGGGAATATGAATAAACGCTTGGACCATTGTCCAATTAATGATCCCAAAAGCAATTCGTAATCCGTGTGTTTTGGCTCAGCAATTGGTCAACATGTCTTAATCCAAACATCAACCCATTTCCATCCGAAACCGGGGTCCTGGGGCTCTCATCTCAAGTCGTTGGTAGCAAAGCCAGTAACTATTTTCATGAATCCCAGCCTCAAATACCCTAGAATATCTCAACCAATACTCCCATGTACGAACCAACATTTCCACTTGTCATGGATATTCCTGTTTTTACAAGCTTTGCATTTCCACAAAGATATGGACTCAATGGATTGATTTAAGGCGAAACCTACAAGAAAGTCCAACTATATACATCCAAATGTTCCTATACATCTTCCATCAATTCTCAACCATGCATAACCATGCCCATATGTTTATGGAATAAACATTTTTTTTTTTAAGGGGGGTAAATGTGAAGGTAAATCTTGGAGCAATATGGGCATGGATGAATCCAGTACAGCCCATTTTTGTGACCCAATAATGAGTGGCTTATATTTCACCAGTTGTAGGGATTACATCCCTACTGGAGCTTCAAATACTGTGGATAGTTGCGAAATCCTGCACCAGTTGATAGATGGTAAACATCCCATTATTTATAGGGTTTCAGCATGTTTCAGCCATCCTTTTGGTGGTGCAGGATTTCGCAACCATCCACCGTATGTCGCCATGAAAATCCACCCTAAGGCTCCGCCTCCGCGGCCATCTCGGACCCCCGACCTCGAAGACGGTTTGCTTCAAGGTGGCCATCAACGTGATGGCCGCAGCTGTGGCCACCGCTGCGCCCGCACTGGGCAGCTGGTTGTAGCGGAACCTCGTGCGATGTGGGATCCAGCGGGGGATAGGTGGGATAGAATACCTTATATATATATATATATATAGGTTATTTGATGGGTGATTTTATGGGTTAATAATGGCTAATAATGGATAATAACGGATAATAATGGCTAATAATGGCTAATGATAGCTAATGATGGATAATAACGGATAATGATGGATAATAATGGATAATAACGTATAATAATGGATAATAATGGATAATAATGGATAATCACACATGGATAAGAATGGATCATAATGGATCATAGGTGCCTTGATAAGGTTATAATTGGATTTACCCTATTTATCCCACTTATAGCCAGAGATATAACCTACTTAGTAAGTGGGTGAGCCACCAAGTAGGTTATTTAATAGGTCTAGGTCAATGGCATCTTTTAGGTTCTTATACCTTCTTCGAGGTTCTTGTAGGCTTGTGTATACATATGTATACATATATATATGTACATATCTATAGAGTCATCCAGGAGAAGATAGAATATAATATGGATAATCTACAGTGTATATATACATATATTATTGTATACATATGATACAAACAAAAACACTATTAATTGTCTTAGGATTGTGTTTACCATTTAAATATATTTAAATGATATTGTAATATATTATAATATCATAGGATTATAAATAAGATCAATCATTGATGGGGGCTATGAATGCAAAATTACAAGTTTGTATGCGCGGACCTTGCCCATCCATTGCATCTTTGCCGTGATTCTGGGGTTGCTATGTATCCCATTCATATCATCAGTGTATCCCATTAAATCATATTGTTGAACCCCAGCTTTTGGCTTGCGATACTTAAGATGGGCCATGGGATTAGTTAAGTAGTTGGTGACTGGCTGATAATCCATTATCTAGCCATTTTTCGTCTGCCAGTTAGCAACCACTTAGGGCCAATCCCAGAGCCCATCCTAAGCAGGGTTCAGGGCTGAAGCTCAAATGGAATCTAGGCGTCATCCCCAGCTGTGCAACTGGGTTGTGCGGGTCTGATTGTGGATATTTAAGCACAATCCCCATTGAATCTAAGCAATAGAATCCCAAGGACTCACCAGAATTCTTGATCTAAGCCTGATATTTTTTTTGTTGATTGCCAATGAGTTTATTCAGTTCACAAGAGCTGTAATGTTTTTCACCACCAACCAGGCAAGGGGGGGGTGATGCGTCTCCCCGTCATATCAACATCGATTCCCACATGCACATGAGATTTCCGATGCTTTGTTGGATCTTCGCCTAGTTTCAAGGCTTATATTCCTAATCAACCACCATAAATGAACTTAGCATTTCTCAAAATTGTCTGGAGGTTGAAGCAAACCCCAGGTGACACCGCCTTCAGATTCGTCCTTAATAAGCCCTAACATTATCGGAGGGGCACGTTTGGAGGGGGTTGGCAAACTTGAAGCATCATCCCACTTAGTAAGTGCATGGTTAACATCACTGGTTAGTAAATCCCCCATTCGTGGCTTGTCCCATGATATTTATTTAAATGCCTTGTAAAACACAAGGTATTCACCAGTTACGAGTCGCATTTAAGTGGGGCCATGGCACTGAAAAATCTGCACATACGTCTGCGTGTCGATGAAGGCGCGGCAGGGGTACGACACTTCTGGGCACGGAAAGTTCCAAGGGGCGCGGTGGCGTGGAGGGAAAAGAAACAACGGTAAGTTCTCCCCCCCTGGTAACCTGGCAGGGTGGTGCACCCAATTTATCAGTTGGTTTATAAACCCCATGAACTATACCCGCTGTAACATAGCCATGGAAGCCATGGCTCATTTATAGATGATAAACATAGTGATTTACCTATTAAAGATGGTGATTTTCCATGGCTATGTTTGCCACCCAGAGGGTACATATATTATAAGATTATATACCTACCATAAACCATAGGTAATCTAGTTCTAAGCCGACTTGGCAAACTATGGCGAAAAGGGGCACCACAGGGTGGCGAAATTCTAACATTGCTACAATGTGGTTCCCCCAGTTCTGAGTTTGCTATGAATATTGTATGATATTGTATGTCTACAGTACAATAAACCCTAGTCCTATTAGTTATGAACCGACCTAACTATGAGGCACCACATTATAGAGGAATTCCCCGCTGAAACCAAGATTGTCTTGATTACCTGATTAACGAAATCAACCGTTTGTAGATCGTCTTCCTAGGGAAACCATGGGCTTTACACATTTAGGTTAGTTTACCCCAGGGGTCCATGTTCAAAACTTTGATGATTGCATTCAATTTCTGTTTGTAGATACATCACAAAGTGCTGTTTCTGTCCCTAGGATTGCACTATGCTGGTGTGTCTGCACGTCGTAATCTTGGCTATCGACTTGGCCGAGTGGCACGTAAAGCTTGAGGTGGGTCTCGTGCTTGGTCAAGTAGCCGCTGTGCACTGCAGCCACCTCTCCTTGTGAAACCATCTGGGCCATCCTGCGCCGCAGCATGCTGCGCAGCACATCTAGGCTAGCAGCTGAAGTCATGCCAGGGTTGCCTTTGGCCCAGAACTGCTTTGACGCAATTTTGACGCAATGAAGTACTGCACAGCACGTTCCCACTCTTCTTTCTCTGCATCAACTTGCTGCGCTCGATTTGCCAGGAACTCTTGTAAAGACAGCCCACTTGCCTGCCAAGCAACAGCGCCCTCGGGTGAGCATTGAGGGAGCATGGCTCCAAAATCTTTGCGGACTTCATTGAGTTCTCTCGAATTTTGGTCGCTTGGCAGACACCCTACATTTTGACACATAATCTGGATAAATTATAGTCGCAATAATGATTCACAAAATCTGAAAAGTTCGGTGTTTTTGGGATAGTTCATGCTACTAAGCATCATTCCACCGAGGTGGCCCTGAGGTCGTTATATTGACCAACTGGTAAGAATTCCTTTAAAACATGCGTTCTAAACGCCAACCCTTCCAGTCGGATCCCTCGCAACTAGCGTTGACCGGGTTCTGTATCTGCAGGATTTCCAGTGATTCCTAGTTATACACTGACATGTTTGTTGGTTTCCTACATCAGCTACATCCCAAAAACAGCACTGATGAATCCGGGTGCTGGCCACTCATCTGAACAGCATGGACAAAAACTCAAAGAAACATATAATCTCCCAAGATTTGTTTCCTTCCAGCGTTTTCGGGTTTTCAATAAAATCTATGGATTTGGGTCATGCGTAATTCTCACCAAAAATGTGTTGTACAACTGAAAAACTATCAAAATGATGCCTGGTTCATGTATACATCTGTATATATATATATATACATGTAAGAAAACATCCAATGGCCTATTCAGATTCAACATCGAAAATCAAACATCCAAAACACCTCCATCTTGTCCAAACATGCCTAGAATGTGGTGCCTCCAGGCCAAAGTTGGTTTGCAACCCTGAGTAACTATAGATATGTTTACTTAAACCCTAATCCAACTTAGCTGTCATAAATCAATTATCATTCCCCGCGTTTGATGCTGAGATCCTTATAACATGGTTTGTGAAATCACACTTTTCGAGTGGAGCTAAACCCAAAATTGATCCACTGGGGCATCAACATCCCAATTTTTGATAGTTGAGTCACTTAAGTCCTCATTGTTTATAGTTAAAAACCATTAACCATCAGTTTTCCCCAAAGGGACAATTTACCCAAATGGTGTGTTTTTTCCAATCCCACTTTGTGGTTCATCCCACTTAGTAGGTTCGTTCACCCCAGTTATAAGTGGACTAACCATGATTAACAGTACTTATCCCACGAACAAACTGCGGACAGAACCTTCTTACTAAGTGGCATGCACCACCAAGCAGCGCCAGATGGGACAACTGGGGCACCACTCCCAACTTAAGTTGATCCAAGTTACCATGGTGCCAATCGCTCGGAGCCAGGAGGGCAGTCACCTTAGTGAGCGGTTTCGGCACAGGCCTGGGATGTGCCCTCGAGCAAGTGCAGGTTGAATCCACAACTATCTGGATAAATTGGATTATTTCAATAATTTGAATTAAGGCCATTTCTCTTACTCACCATCATTTCAGTGAGGGAGAGCAGTGAGGTCGTCATAAATTTAGCCAGAACTATGGAATGTGATGTATGATGTTTCATGGGATTGTAAGAACTTTGTAGGATCATTGGATGTTGTATATTCTGTACAGGATTTATGGTATGTTTTTGTAGAATTCTGGATGTTTGTATTATGCTTGTGGATCTTTGTAAAAGTTGTATAAGTGGGAATTAACATTACTTTGAATGAAAGCCAGTTGTACAATATATGTATATATGAGTTCCCGTCAAAATCCTTTATATCTGGGTAGTTGTTACTATCATGATTATCGCTTTTGGGGGGCCCATATCGCTTTACAGGGTTTTGTGTGATTCGTATTGATTCGTAAGTTTGCGTGTGGCAAATACAAGCAGGAATTCACTCATGCACAGGCTGGTCTGCTTCATTTTCTAATCACTGCCACCGTCATCCGCAGAGGAAGAACTTGTGTCGCGGCTCGATAAATCGATGAACTGGAATCTCTTTCGTCCAAATTCTTGCGTTTCATCATCTGCTCCAGGAAAGCCTGCTTTCGCGCAGCCACCTCTGCCTCAATCAGAGGCGCCCTATGCCGAACATGGACTGCATGAGGCAACAAGTGTTGCTATGCACCCTGTCTGCGCATCAAGGCCGTTTCTTGGTTGATGTCTAACGACTGTGGATTCGTTGCTAACTGTTTTCACCAGCATAGAAACTGCGGCGCCAATCAGCTGCCGCCTCTGTAGCATCTTCTTGCCACAGGCTGGCAGTCAGAACCACTCCCGCATCCTCTCCGCTGAAAATGTAATTTGTGACGCGGACACCAAAACGATAAATCTTGGGGTTCACGACTAACGGTTCCTATATTATATATTTAGGGAACATTAAAGTAGAAGCGATTGTTGACTAGTAACTAACTAGGAATTAACAACTCAACCAGCTGGGATTCGATATGACTGTATTCGATCCTATGCAAACTACCTCTTTGAGGGATCAGCAAACATGGCTGATTCCGCAAAAGGATTCAAAAACCGACTAAGTTAGTTTGCATCCCACAACTTATCCTCCTGGAAACATACAAAAAGATGTGGAAAACCCGACATTTGTAGATCATTTTCCTAGGGTTTTCCCCATGGCTTGTCCCCATCTACGTTGGGTTACCCCATCCACAGAGACTTGCCCAGTGGCAGCGGGGCCCACGGTGTTGTAGGTGGCCAAACTATCCGCGTTGTAGGACAACATGGCCTGACTTCGGTACCGGCTGGTGCAGAAGTCCACGGGATGATGCCTAACATCCAGTTTCTAGTGACCCCCAAAAAAGATAGCTAAGTTGACTTATAACTTGGTCAACTAAGTAGGGTTTCTAGCGGATGTAACTATAGTGGGTTCTTGAACCAACAATTGGATGGCCTCACCTAATTCCGAATCAAAATTCGTGATAATTTTCTTTTCGGCATCTATTTGGGGTTACTTTTGAATACGTCCTTCTCCTTAAAATTCACTGCCGCTCCAGAAAAGCATGGTTCTGTAGCGGAGCTCAACATGTTTTGGAACCGTTTGGTGATTTTATACGATGGGATTCATGGGGGTTATAAACATGAGGTTTTGTATATTTGGTACTGACTATGTACTAATTAAATAAGTGAGACTATAGGTGGTGCTGCAGGCAGTTGATTCGGGGTTAAGCTCCACAATGAGCACAAAAAAACAACCATCTTGGTGGGATTTAAGTACCAAAAATGAGGATTGACCAATATATAGCTACGCGTAAGTTACTTGTCATTTTTAGCAATGGTAGGCATGAATCTATAGATATGGAATGAAACGAAACCAACTTCGAAATTTTTGGGTCACAACAACCTCCTGAAAAATGAGAAAACATGGATTTACGAAGCCATAAAGGGGATTTCACCGTAGTTGGGATTTCCTCATGAACAATAGGGAGATCACCCGACCATATCCCAAAATTCATGGGGCGGTTTATTCAGAAGGCACGTCCAATGTTGTCCTGAACTGAGGAACATATTTTGGGGCTCGACTCGCCAAAATGGAGATTACCCAGGCAAATACTGAAAATAGGAATCCTACTACTGAAAATGCATGTAAATGGTGATTTAGTAGGGATTTTATATTATATAGAATGATTGAATCCGGATCTAACCATCAACAATAGGGACTTACATCATCTTGTATCCAAATAATATAAAATAATCGACCATCAGAAAGCGAGCATCTATGAGTCTCATCTCATGCGCCCAAACTGTCTTTTTGCCAACACAAACAGCCAAGATCTCTTGGTTCATTGTATGCATTTCCATTGAAACGGCTGCCTTTGTTTAGGGGGATACCCATTTTTTTCTCGATTAGACCATATATCATACACATATTATATTGTGTTGGATAGATAGACCAATGTACATCATATATATCATGAGACACTTGTGAAATCTAAATACCCTACGGTAATCAAACGTGGCTAGCTGGGAAATCCCCGGACTAAATGGAGGTTTTTAATAGGAACATATCTCTATTAGGAGGTTTCCTAAAATAGGGGTACCCCCAAATCATCCATTTTTGTTTGGGATTTTCCATTATAAACCATCCATTTTTGGGTACCCCCATTTTAGGAAACCACCATATCACACACTGCTCATGGTTGGATGTATACCTCACGACTTCCCTGATATTCCTCTGTGGGATTGTCCCACCTGCGCGGAGACATTCAGCCTGGATGCCACCATGACGACCTGCAACACAGGGGTCAGACATTTGGGGGTGAACCGGGTGACCAACAAAGGGATATCCTACGGTTAAAGCAACTGAAGCCCGTGATTTTTGATGGGTATAAATGGGGCATCCCAGAAATCGGGTGACTTACTGACTTATAGCTGGTATTTCGGGCCATAACTGTGGGGAAATGCTAGAAAATACCGTGATGCAATTGATGTGCCTATCAACATACTTCAAACATTGGGTTTAGAATTGGGGGATGGCAAGGACTTTTCGATCGTCTTGGTAGCCCTATCCGAAACTCCTTTTAGGGGTAAAATTAAACCACATCCCCCCCTTAAGGTCCACCTTAAGCCCCCCCTTTAGATGAAGGTGGTGGACCCTACATGGTGAAGCAGAACCTGTCACCTTGCCTCTTAGCTCATTGACATTGACTTGATCTTAGACTTGAAAGGTAGATACTCCAATGGAAGTGGCAAATTGGGACAATCCTTTGGCTACCTTTCAAACAGGGCGGTGATTACCATATGGTTGTGGTCTGCGATTGATGAGACCCCGTTCTACCACATCCCAAACTACTGAACTGTAACTTTTACATGGGTACTAGCCGGGCAAAGACTGACACCAAAACTCAACGGTCATGGGTGCTGATGAGAGAGCAGCTCGAAAACTCTCACAGCCAATCACGCTGATAACGCTGATAGTGAAGGCATGCCCAGCATCCCTGCGTACCGGCGTGCTGTCATTCCAACTGGAATCCGAAGATGCCCTCTAGGAAAGCCTTGGCAACTTTTCTGGTTCCACCAAGGTCATATATCGCTTTTTTTTGCAGCAGCATGTGACCTTCCGACTGCAGCGGCTTCAAGTCAAAGTTGCCGATATTTCATTTCTGGAAGAGTCTTGCACTTACGAGCTGCAGTACTACCAACATCAGTCATCAGCTGCCTACACAGCATCCTGGCTGTAACCGTCTGCTGAATGAGCCAACCCCAGGATCGATCAACTGTTGCTCTATCAAGTCCATGCCTCAAAAGATCTCAAAATCAATTTGAGTACCAAGATTCAATCGCAAAGTCCACCATTTCTTCAGTATATACCAAACCGTCCAAACTTGGCATCATTGGTTTGGTGTTCATGCTTGGGTCAAGTTACAGTACTCCCAAAAAGTAGAGAGCTGAATTATACCACTCAAAACAAACAACTTGAGAACTGGAATAGTTCATCTTTTCTCATGGTTTATTTATATGGCTATATGATTCTTATTTAGCAATCTTTTTTTTGGAGGGAACCTTCCACCGTAGCTTTCTGATCCAATCCCCGTGGCCCAGCCAAAGTGGGATTTTCAAGCCATGCCACCTTTGAACAAACCAGAGGGAAGATGTTTTTTCTTGTGAAAACCACCATTCAAAGAAATTATCCAAATGTGATAATAATGTAATAATGTGTCATGTAGTGTTTTCTGATGAACTTAAGAGCGTCGTCATAATGTGTCCAGATGTTTCCCCATCAGGATTGTATGATTCTCAGTTCTTCCACGACTTTCCAATGTAAACTCCCCATCTGTTTGCTGATTTTTCCGGCTATTGATAACTTGCCGGAAAATCCATTTGATTACCACAGGGTAATATCCCATGATTGTCCCATGGTATCCCAATCAATGTTCCAAAACTAATCCATTGATAATCCGTTAATCTATATATTAATCTATGTAATCCATTCAGAATATCCCGCTAGAATCTCCACTAGAATCTTCCATTCGAATCTCCCACTCATAATTTTCCGTTCGAATCTCCCATCATTTTTGCGATGATCTCCCAACAGCTTGCTGCTACATCTCCAGATGCCACCGATTCTCAGCTCGCCACGTTCAACATCTCCGCTTCGCTGGTACAGGTCAGGAGCACGTCCTGGAGCTCGAGCGACGATTTCATGGTGAGTTCATGGGTGAATTTCTATGGGAAAATCCATGATTTGATGGATAAATGTGGGATTTGATGGAAATAGCATGGAAAATCAAGGTGGTGTCCCATACTTCCCTAAGTTGGTTTACCACGAGATTGACTATGGTTTATGCTATATAGACATATCGAACTAGTGAATGCGGTTTATGAACCAACTCAATAATTATGGTAACCCTCCGGTAATTGAACAAAGGAACATATGTACCATTTAAATATATTTAAATCGATGATTTATACCTTTCCATGATTGTTAAATCATTATTTTGACTGCTTAAATGCCCATTTTGGCGAGTTATCCCCATGGCTGATCGAGGTGGATCAAGTGTTGTTAAATGCGAGTCGTTTATCTTAATTGCTAAGCCTTAATGAGAGGTTGTTACCAATGGTTGACAAATGTTGACAATGTTCACAATGATGTTTTTGTGATTGATTAACAAGGATACTGGCTAACCCCAAGTGGGTATTGTTTGTAGCAATAACACATGGGCATATATTGAATGGTTGCAATGTGGGTCCCCAGTTACAAGTTGGTTTCCCACCCCATCTAACTATGTTGTACCTAGCATGAACGTTGAATTTCGCTAATGCGAGCCATTAAACTAAAAGTCCCTCCTATCCAACCTCATGAAATCCTAGTTGGTTGATAGGGTTCCCGATTTCCCCCACTATAGGGTATCACAATCACCAATGAATTAGGCAATATAAGTCCATGTATTAACATATATATTAACCAATCAACGAGGGTATGTTTAATGGCTCATCCAGATTTGTTTCTTCGTCCCTATAAACCAAGGTTGGAATATCCCTACAATGTCCCTATGAATCCCCATTGTTGATGATGATCACAAATAATGTGTCTTGATAAACATGATAAACTCCCAAATTGTAAGTTGGTTGATAACCCCACCTAACGTATCCTAACTATAGCTATCACTTCCATAAACCCCCCAGCTATCCTAGCGTGTCCTAGACGTCCCACCTTTCCCACCATCCCCCAGCGCACACCGCCGAACCGCCCCGGTCCAGCGGGCGCGTGAAGCGCAGCTGCATCTGCGTCAGCAGCTGGTAGTTGTTCAGCGGCCGCCTGCGAATCCCGAAGATGTTGCTGTACTTGGAGGAATCATAGGGGGAAAATATGGCAACAAGGGATGTAACAGGCAAACATTATGAGATAATTATAGGAAAAAAAGGGATTTAACAATATTTAACAGGCAAAAAATATGAGATAATAGTTGAACAAGTTTGAAGATAAAAGTCAGAGCGAGAGTTGTGGGTTGTCATGGCAAAATCATTGGTCGAAATCCTGGGGAAATGGTGAAACCATTGGAACGTTGGGACTTTAACCAGCAAAAAATGTGATGTATATTTTTGTATATAAAAACTCTACAGAATTATAGCGACACAGTGGGTTCAGCGGACATGATAAGATCACCTATGCAAGATCGTGCCAGTTTGTTCATGGGGGTTACCTCCCACTCCCACTCAAAAGTGGGATTTAGTCAACCAAAATGGGATTTAATGAGTGTATAATTGAAAGAGTTGCAAGTTCTGGCTACTTTGATCTCCAAAAGGATAGACATATTGAACCATAGTGTGTCATTTGTTTGGTGGTAGTTTCACCATAGCCATTGTCAATTCTTGTTTTTTTTCAATGTCACGCAACGCCGAACAGGTCAACTTCGCCGAGTTGCGCAACATGGCTCTGGGGAGCATAGCCAAGCGCCTGCACGGTGCCCGGTGTCGGAAACGTCTGGGTCAAGGTGCTGCCTTCATGGGGAGTTAAGCAGCAAAAACTTGGGGTTTTAACCACTGAAAATTGAGATCTAAATAGATTTAATTAATGAGTTAATATGATTTGACTATTAAGAATCTGTGTATCATGTATATAATATATATATATATTATAATATATATATATTATAATATATATATATATTATAATATATATATATATTATAATATATATATATATTATAATATATATATATTATTATATATATATATTATTATATATATATATATTATTATATATATATATATATATTATTATATATATATATATATTATTATATATATATATTATGATTGTTGAATAGGGATCTATAATTTTGATTTTATAATATAATATATATATATATATATTATTATATATATATATATTATGATTGTTGAATAGGGATCTATAATTTTGATTTTATAACCATTTGGAAGGATATAAAATAACCATCCATGCATCAACGCATATTACGGAGTTAAGTATCAAACTGGTTGGACAAAAACTGCAATGGTAAGGGCTCACGGAATTGGAATTGTCATAGCTTTGCTTTCTTAAGGTTTGGAACGATTTGGAACTCCCAGGCGAGGCCACAAGTGTCTTCAATCTTCAGGGGGTTTGCAGAGTGAATGAGTTGGCTTTGCGGGAGTTTCATCCCATTTTCGGGAAGAAAACACCTAGTAGCTCCTGCTAAACGGACGCCACACTCCTGGAGTCTGCAGAGGGTGATGACTCACCACTTCTTGGCCGTATGGATTGGTTTTCAAAGAGGATACTCTGAAGAATTGATCGTTTATTAAGCATCGTTTCCATTACCCATCTGCTCCATCTATAGAATATTTACGAACATTTACCCCAATAATGGCCCAAATGTAGGTAAATGTATGTAAATATCATTAAATATCCCATACACGCCATGTTTGTTGGTATCTCCCCATTTTCAGACAAACCCAAATTTGATAGATGACATGCCAAATTTGATGCCTAAATGCCGAAGTCTGATTCTTAAGATCGGCTAAATTCCACAAGGTGCCCCAGTTTGATATCTAAGTTGTTTCTTTATGACTAATAGTTCACTAGAATTTGTTGTAAATATATCTAAGTTAGAGGGAAGTTTAGAAACCAATAGACATCACTTGGGGGACACTACCTTGCAACTTCGTGGTCATATCAACACCATATCCTCAGCACTTCCAGGTTCCAACATCCCCCATAGGCCGCCTCCGCCCTTTCGATGGCTTTGGTGCACATGAACTCGGAGATTCGGTCCGTCCTGGTGGTGGCGCGTTCTTTTTTTTTGGGGGATACCCTCCAGTAATCAGCAGTGGCAGAGGGGACATCGCCATATAAAATGGAGATCTTTATTGGGAAAATCATCTATTACTGGGCGATGTTCCATAGCTATATGCTAAAATACCGGAGGAAGAAAACCAAAATAGCTGTTCAGCGTTCCAAGGGGGGCAAAATGAGGCCAAAATGCTACTTAAGGGTACAACATATGTGCCATGGAATTTCAACATAAAGACCTAAGCAGCTTGAAACCCTGCTGTTATACAGAGTTGGACCCGCTGTAGGAGACTTTGTTCATAACTAGAATGGATGGCCACTACTTGGTCTTCCTGATTCTACAAATCCTGTGGTGAATCCAACCGGTTGAATTGCCCATTTCACCTTTTCATCCCATTTTTGGTGAATCCTGTGGTGAATTCCACTTGGACATCATCACCTGCACCAAATCCGGGCAGCAAACTGTGGTTTTCGGAGAACATGTAAAGGACCCCCTTGGGAGTTGTCAACACCGTGCCACCCAGCTTTCCATAGTTTTCTTCCAACATTTTTGTTTCCTTCAACCAGTCCATTGAACCTTCATTGTTGATGTTTCTTTACCCACATACTCCATGCATGGATGGTATATTTATCGACATTTTGGTGATTTTTCGAGCCCATGCCAGTCAATATTTGATACCTGGAGCATTTGGGATATCGTGGGTTGGTTCAACATGATTCTTCAACCGTTCTCTTGTCCCGTCTTTGCTCCAAAATCCACATGCTTGCAACATCCCAGCACGAATTGCAAACCCCCACCTTTGGTTTGTGGGTTTATGCTGCCCCATCCGAAGTATAGACCATGGTATATCCACCTTTCTGAATCCAGTTGGTGCCCTTCCTGCCAAGTGTTGATCATTTCGAGTTGGCAATCGGATGTATAAACCAATTTACCTCCGGGGCCAATTTGTAAGTGGTCAAGTTGGACCACTGCTTGTGAGCCCTTTTGGCCTTGCGGTTGGCATGGGTGGTTCCGGTCCCACTAGGCCTCATTTTGCAGTTGAAGGCATAGTAGCCATACCTATTGGGAGGACCCCAGTTGATCGAGAAGGCATGGCACACTGCCGATGAATTTGTTGGTTTCTTTCTGAAGAAACGCAAACCAACCGGTGAGCATCTTGCCGTTTGCCAACGCAGCATGGGCCACCATCAGCCACTGGACAGCTGCAACGTGGACAAGGCCGAGATGATCCGCATCGACTGAACCAGCAACGTCTGCACGGCCGGTGTGTTTCATGGCCCTGGCAAGGTGCAAAGGAAGCGCGGCTACATAGGCTATGGCATGCTATGGCTACAGGGTTAAAAAGCAATTCAGATAAACATGTACAGTAGGGCCCCTCAAGTCGACGATTTGTTTGAAGGTCGAGTTTTTTTTTTTTTTTTCGGGCGGGTCACTATCCATAGTTGTATTATAGATATAACCAACTTAACCATAGTTAACTATAACTATAGATTCTACTATAAACCATATAGTTACAAGACTGACTTAGAATAAACCCACATTCATGACTGGAACTTGTCACCCACGCCACGATTTCTCCGCCGTTCTCCGCTGTCCCGACGATGGCCCGGACTTCTGTGCTGCCCAGACTTTTCAGCATCCGCAGCCTGGGTCTGGGCCCCCAAGATAGCTAAGTTGGAGCAGATAACTCCAATAACTATGGTTTATGATACGCAAATAACATCAAATAACTATAGTTAATGGGGTTTATAAACCAACTTATAACTGGGGGGCCCTCATTGTACCTATGTAATGTATAGTGGCTTGTAATAAGAAATCATGAAGCAAACCATGGAAAAATGAGACATCACAATCGGGAAAACAGGGAGAGGCATCGACTATTTCAAGGTTGGTGCTCCAGTTTGGAATTGCTTAACTTGGTAGACATGAATCTATACTTAGAGGGTGGTTGTAAAGCATAGCTGGGAGAACGACCTTGTGGGACAATTTACATAATCACGGAAAAAAAGAAACAAGCAAACACAATGATACACATAATTCTCCAAAATGATGGGTTTGGAAGATGGTTTGGATTTTCAATTGCGTTGTCCTCCCGACCCAGAGTACCAGTGGATAGTAGAGGATATTGTTGCGGGTCAATATCAAGCAAGTGTGTAATCCTGGTGCCGACTGGCAACTAGTGGGTTGGCGGAAAAAACAAAAATAACCTTCCAAGCTCACTGGTGTAAATTTCAACGAGAATCGCTGAAATCGTAAAAAAAAAACAGTGGCTCTGCAACCCCCACAAAGTTGCAGTTGATCCGCAAAAATATGGCATTAACCTGCTCATGACTGTTTAACCAACAGCGAACATGAGGATTGGAACCGAAAACCATCACCTGTGGCACCGCGATTGAAAAGGGTGTCAGTCGAGGCGGCCGTGAGTTGTCAATTTTTCACTCATAGCGGTTGCAAAGTGAGTTGGCATTGGTACTCCATGGCATTGGGCACGACAAGTAGTTGCACTTCCCAATGAGCACAGCCAAATACCTTATTCCCTGAAGATCGAACTTTTTCAAACTGCTTGATGCCAAAAGCGTTTCTGAAGAAGAAGCGTCCCAGAGCGAAAGGGCCTGGCCCCAACGTGGTAGTTGGTTCGTCAGTCTTGCCGTGGTAGAGTCCTTCTTTTATCTTCCAAGAAATCTGGCAGAGCTTCCCAACTTCAAGCTCTTTGACTTCCAGAGATTGCTGGCCATCTCCCATGATAACCGTTTCTTTATGAAGTATATCATGGGGATTCAACCGACCCAACCAAAGGTGAACCAGTCTGAAGAAGTCGAAGAGTACTGCAAGGGTTGATTATATACTCATCTATCATGGCATGGGATATTTTGAAGCTCCGTGTGTATAGGTGAAACCGTCCCCTTTTGAGTTCAGTTCAGTTTATAGAGGTGAAATCATGTTCAGAGCTTCATCCCTTCA
Source organism: Symbiodinium sp. clade C Y103 (assembly GCA_003297045.1). Classification (NCBI taxonomy): domain Eukaryota; class Dinophyceae; order Suessiales; family Symbiodiniaceae; genus Cladocopium; species Cladocopium sp. clade C. The sequence goes on from BGPT01000398.1 coordinate 104,549, forward strand.
ACCGGAGCGCTGCATAAAAAGGAGACCATTCCCCTGAGCGCTGCAAAGCCACCCTTGGTCCATCATGTTCTCAACTGGCACGGCCACCGAGAAAGTTCCTCACGGCCACCACATGAAAATGGGCATATCTAACCAAAACTCCCAGGCCAACTGGATTTGGATCTGTTTGCTTATTCAATCATTCAATATCATCTTTAGGCATTCAGCGACCGATTGAGGATGGAGTTTCTACTCAATTTCAGCAATTGCTTACCAAAAGTTTTTCAATGTTTGCCAAACATGGATCCAGCAAAGAACTTACAGGAACCTCCAAAACGCCAGGATTTGTTTGACTTGATATATACATACATATATATATATATGTATATATATATATATACACATATACATGTATATTGGGCATGATGGGTCAAAAGGATAAGGCCCAGCAGATACAACATGTTGTCTGGTCAATTTCATATAAAGGAACTGAACTTTCCAATCTTTAGACGGTCCAATTCTTGACTCATACAAATCACCTCGCATAAAGGTCATTGACGGTGGTAGATCAGCTTTTGATAAAGCTCCGATCCTCAACTATTCTGAGGGTGACCTTCCAATTGTCCGAGCATGGGAATACCGCATTATTCTGGGCAAACTATAATAACTCCCAGCCTGGACATGGTCACAATCTTTAGGATGACTCCCAATATTGCTCTATAAAGAACCACAGCATCATCTATGGCCGAGTTGACCAGTGAGACTATGGAAAATTATCGGATCTTTTTCTGGACCTCACGTGGCTCTTCCCAGTTCTAATCATGGTCTTACCGAATAGTTCCAACTCAGGATTGCAGTGGTTTACCCAGCCCATTGAATTGTCACTGCTATACGCCTGCTGTCTTTGAATCCGCACCTGGATGCCCGGCTTGAAGCGGAAAGTTGTCCACGGACATTGTGTGAAGCGACCAAAGCATCAAGGTCCTGTGCCGAAGAAAGATCAAGTTATGGGTTGGTTTTGACCAAGAAAAACATAAGTATTGGAAAAAAGAACACAAAAACAACATAAAACAACCACAAGAAACATGGTTTGGTTATTTTTTTGGGGTCGGTCTCATTACTTCCAAGTTATGGGAGTCTTAAACCGTAGTGGCGATCTCACTGGAAATAATATGAAACAACGAGATTAACACAGCGGATATAGTCCTTCCACCAAAGATTTTATCCTGATGCAATCAATGGTGATGGGATATGTACCAAACAGGATATGAGTTTGTAGAAGAACATGGTGGATGGGCCCCTACTGTTTGGCAATTTTCAATCCGGGCAGCTCCATTTTGGAGGTTTCAGATCTTTCGGGGACTCACAGATTTTTGGTTTTGTTGGAAGATATTGAACGAATGACCCGTTCTCCTTTGGAGTGTCTAGAGGAAACTCACAACTTAAATTATGAGATGTCATATCTATATGAGTCTTTACAGCTCATGGGGGTTTCATTTTACATGAGCTATCATTTGCTAATATAACTTTATATCTCTGGATAAGTCAGAACTACCCGGTAAAACCGTTACATGTTAAACCTGTTGTATCTGTCATTTGTAATGTTTAAAACAAAATGTGTCTTTTAATAATGTAATAATTGATTAGGTAAACATGTACGTAACATTTCTATTACAGGATGGTTGATGGGACTTAATCCCCTTTATCAACCCCCAAACATCCCTGGAGGGCCCTCAGTTTGGCCCAGGCACCGATTCAAGGCTGTCGTCACGGCCCGCGCGGCTTCGGACAAGGCTTGCGTCTGGGGGCCCAAAAAGAGATCCACCAGGCCTCGGAACGCGCTGCGTGGAGGTTTCCATAAATGGGGGTACCCCAAAATGGATGGTTTATAATGGAAAATCCTATCTAGAAATGGATGATTTGGGGGTAGCCCCATTTTAGGAAACCCCCATGTAGGTGGATTCATTCAGAAATTGGGGTTTGACATGGTTTTACCCGACCATTTGTGTTTCGAAAATTTGGTTTGTAGACCAAGAAAAAATGGAGATGAAGTGATTAAGCCAGAAACAAATAGGATAGACAGATATTATCTGGGCCGACTAGAAAAGGGGACTTTAATGCATTGATCTTTGCTATTTTATTGGAATATATCAACGCAACCAGCTAAGTTTGACGCTAATATTGTGGCATGGTATCTAAATTAGGCCAGGTGATGGAATTAGAACATCCTAGCTTTGGTTTGCCCAACCTGCTTGTTGGTTTATGTTTATCCACTGAACTGCAGATATATCCGCCCGTAATCCAACAATTTGTGCCATGGGGGGTCCAAGGGTGGATAGTACGCATGGTGAGGAAGATTTAGGAAGTGCCTGATGGTAGGGATTAGCCCATCTACAAACGACACCCGGTTTCTCCTAGGTCCCTGGCATTGATTACAACGCAAATCGAGATCGAACCAGCCATGATGGGCATCTAACAATATTCAAACCACATGGAAACAACGCAACTTGGGGCATTTTGTGCGGTCAGTAAGCATCGAAGTCTAGATCAAAATCATGAGAAACACAACAGTCAATGGATTGGTTAATGGGAAAATTTACAGGAAACCATTGAGTTTCCCATCAAATATAGGGGTTTCCTGTAAATTTTCCCTTAAACCAATCCAGTGAAACAGTCAGTAACATCAACAGGTCTACCTGGAAGCAAATCCCATGTTTCAATATGGTTCATCTCTATATTGGGTCTCCGTCATGGTGACATGGATCTCAATGATGGGAATTTGTTGATTCTTCATCATACTTGCTGGGGTGAATGCAATGGATTAAGCGCACTTCAGTTCATGTGTTTGATGTGGTAAAACCATGTAAAACCCAAGACCATACACCATCCAAATCAACCAGCGGGGCTAAATAGAGGCATACCATATGTTTGAAAACACTACACGGAACCTCGCGAAGATGTTTGAATCCTGTTTTTTTTCTCCCAAGATGTTCTGGAAACTGTTTTTTTTTCATGTGTTTGCTTGCTTTTGACATGTGTCGTTTGGGTGCTATCATAGTTTCATATTTCATGAGTGTACAGAGATGAAACGAGTGAGTCGGCATAAACAGGTTTGCCTTATTGTCGTTTTGCGTGAATGTGGGAAACCCAACAATAACCATCCCCACTTGGGGTCTACTATCAATAAGATAAACCATCCTCCATGTTGGTTTATCATTGGGTATACTTCTGCTTTGGATGATGAATTCTTGACCCCCCAAATGGTTGGTTACTGGAATGGTTTATGGTATTGACTTTCCCACCTTAACTATCCTTAACTAATATACCTATGTCTATAGATATATCGAACGTAAAAACTACAGTTGTTTTAGACCCCATTAGCTAGTATATTAGCTATACATGTGGCCCTGGATCGAAAACGGCTCCACGGGCATCTGCGAAACACGAACCCTCTTCCAACCAAGAAATCTCTGGTGACCGAGGTGCGATCTTGGATCATGGCCCGGTACAGTTCTTTCACCTGCAAATGACAGGTACAGAAACAGCAAAAACAACATTCAAACACCAACCATGGCGAGAAAAATGCGGGGTTTGACCACCAGAAATGGAGGTATAAAACCAATCATAATTGGGATATTAAATGATATTAATGATGTAATGGGATAAATGACCCAATAATAAATACAATAAGGGTGGATCCATTCAGGGCTTACTGAGGATCACTAACTAGCTATCATGGATGGGGTCGCCTTTGGGGGGTCGGTTAAGTCCGCATGATAGTGGTGCTGATGGGGTGACGGTGATGAGGATACTGATGATATGATGATATAAGGTACTGTCGCAACAGACGCAGGCAAGAATTCCTAGGGAGCCACATATGGGATGGACACTTTTCGAGACCATCACAGTACATCAGCAACTTGACTCCCATGTTGTTATTACAAGAGCGAACACATGCCCCTTCTTGTTGGTTCATACCAAACTATTCTTGTATCCACAATGATCCCGTTCTCTTGTCCGCATCACTTCCTTTAAATCGCACACATGTGCATAGTTGATGTTCAATATTTGCTCGTTTTTTTTTTCGGCATTCCTTGCTGACTGTACATGCTACTTTTTTGGGGGGAGTTGAATCAACAGCATCCCCAAGCAGTGTGCAAAACTCTCTGGCATCTCTGAAAACCGCTTGGTTGCGTGGCCGGGATTTCCGTGGGTCACTTCACCTCGACAAACCACGTAGCGGAACTCCGGTCTCCAATCCATAAAGGTGAATCCGTCATTTTCATCCAAACTAGCCACAATGGAAATTTCACCTCATTTTCCGACACCCACAATGTTCAATTGTATATAACTATATATATAATATAATATATTATCCATCATCCACTAATCTTGTCAATAATTATCCACTAGATTGTCCAGTATCGTTCATTACATCATATCTTTGATTTATCCATAATATAATTTCCAAGGCTATCCCTTATAAAGCCACTTATCCCTGCCCTTCTCCCTGCGGCTTGACTCTCACCTTGGTGGCATTCCCTTGATCGTCAAAGATTCGCAATCCCTGGGCAATTCCAACGGAAGGTGGATTTCAGCAGCAAAAATGGGGAGATTCAGAGGATTTGAGAGTTGATTGATGTTAGCGAAGTTTATTTATAGGTGTATATAAGTGTATAACTGATAACATATATATGTTATATATGTTGATAGTGTATTTATAACATGTTATAACTGATATAAGTGTATCTAAGTAGTTCTGAAAGTCAAATTGGATCAGCACGGCGTTGATTTTTTGAGGGATACAGCCATCAACAATAGGGACTTGACTATCAAAAACAACTAAGTTGCATTACAACTAATTTATCCGTGCCGTGGTCAAGTTACATGCTATGCATGGCATAGTGGAAATGACTAGTACTGGGTATATGAATCCCACTTAATACCACTTAATGGAGTGATAACCATCCCACACGGGGTTGAATTCAACCACTTGTTGGCGTTTGTGTTAGATATAACTATACCCTTTCCCTCTGTACCCTTTCCCTTCCCTAATTCAAGGAGGTTGACCATTCAACCCCAGGTTGGTTTATGATTGAATGGAGTGATATTCTCCAATGAATATTGATTGGGCGATTATGACAATCCACGAACTAGGAAATCCGTTTTTAACCTTGCTTGAAAGGCTGACTACTCAGGGCTCTTAACCAGTTCTCACCATCTTTGAGAACAACTTCGAGATGTGCAGAGTAAAAGCAAGGACCATGTAGGTCTTTCACTACCGTTGAACCACACCATGATATCGCTGAGATTTGTTTGCAATAGCCAAACTCGTTCTATTGGCTTAAGAAAGAAAAACTAAAACAAAAACATATCCTGGCTGGATAATAGGATGCTCCATAATGGATTGTGATAACCCCAAGTATATTGGATAACATAAACATAAACCCATCTAAGAATCAACCAACAAGGGTTTAGCAGCCACTGCTTATGTTTGTTTTTTTTTGCGATTCAACCTGTTACTTTTTTTTGCAAAGTTTTCCCTTCATCAGATTTCCCATTGAAGATCCATTCAATCACCATGTTCAATGGTTTTAACTTAGTTAGAACCCCATACTATCCTCCAGCATAAACCATAAACCACCGGCAACCTGATGTGACCGACCTGCGTCTCCGTCGAACCGAGGGGCGAATTGCATGGGAAGGCCGCGATGGTCCTGGAAACCGTTGGGGGTGAAGGCATTCTCATTGGCCCGCGATACCACCAGCCTCGGTGCTTCCGCAGTAAGTCTTAGTGTAAGTGGTTTCTAATCATATCATCAATAGTATCACTATCAGTATTATAGTTATAGTATCATTGCCATATAATATAGTAATATATATATATATATATATATATATATCATTACAGATCATTACATCTACGAATCTGAGCCAATTTCTCTACATGGATCATACACCCCTGAAGGACACACACCCTTGTGGTTTTCCATGGCCTTGGAGACCCAGCTTTTTGCTGGTGGTTCTGCTGGCGATATCCAGAAAATGGCACCAGATCTGTTGCAAAAAGGATGAAGATCCAGGTTTTCCCCGGAGATTTCCAGGACATCCCCAAAAAAGAAGAAACTCCAGGGTTTATAACATTTTATAACCCATTTCTTAGGCTCTGGCCCAATTGCCTTCCAGGGGTGAGCCCGTTTTCACGGAAAGTTGGGGCGTTGTAGACACACCATGGCCCCTCCTTTGTTTGGTTGCCCTGATCCATGCGCTGGCGCTCGCTTTGCTGGTGTTCTTCGCCTTCAGCGAGAAATCGATGGCAAGCTCTATGATGGCGTTCGATGCCCTGATGGTACTTCGGTGCTTCTCTCGGGCTCTGAGCTGCATTTGGGATGCGTCAGTGTGTATGATGCTCTTGTCGTTTCAAATGATGACATGTTGATCCTTCACTTGGATGATATGGCATGGTGGAAACATCATCCTGAATTGGGTGACACTTTGTCATCGAATGTGGTTGATTTGTGCGCCGGCACTGGTGCAATGAGTCTAGCTGCTCAGTTTCTAGGTGCTAACCCCGTGTTAGCTGTGGGCTGGAATGAGAAAGCTGTTGAATTGTTGAGAGCCAATCACTCTGGCCTGACCTTGCAATTAGACCTGACTAGCAAAGATGCTGCGCAGATCATTCACAGGGCGTGTGATGGCCCTACAGGGACAGTCTTTTTGGGCTTCCCATGTCAGCCGCATTCTCAGCAGGGATCTCAGCAGGGCAGCGCGGACCCTCGAGCACAAGTCCTATGGCATGGTCTCCACATCACGTTCATGTTGCAGGCCCAATCCTTGATCTTGGAGTGCACCCCGATGGCTGGCGAAAACATTGACATCAAGGACGCTTTGGACTCCTTGGCGACAGCGATGAATTGGGAGGTCCAGACAGTCACGATGGATTTGCTGGACGTTTGGCCATGCAGACGGAACAGGTGGTGGGCCTTATTGTTTCCCAAGCGTTGGCATTCTTTCACGATGACTCCATGGAATTTGCACTCCCCTTTTGATAGCATTCGTACCATTTTGCCAGAATGGGGTCTGTGGTCTCAAGTTGATGAGATGGAACTGCAACTCACGCCCCGAGAATTGGAAATGTTCCATGATGTGACATATGGGTTTGATGTCAGAAACCTTGATCTTGATGGAACAGCAGCCACATTTTTGCATTCATATGCAAACGCTCTGTTTCCATGCCCTTGCGGGTGCAGACTCAGGGGATTCCATCCATTGACCCTCCGATCTGGAGGTCTCAGAGGCCAGTACACGATGTCCCAGGCAACTGGCAGACCAAGGTACCTGCACCCTAAGGAGGTGGCACTGCTCTTGGGCATTCCAAGTTCCTTTGAGTTCATCCAGGATGTGCGCACCTCGTTGGCTCTTTTGGGGTTGGTTGCATCTCCTTTGCAAGCTCTTTGGGTTTATGGTCATCTCCTTCGAAATCATCGATTGGTGCAACATCAAGTTCCTTGTCCTCGTGTTGAAGATTGGCTTCAGGCCTACATGTTGGAACTTTTGGCGCAGATCCCCAATGGCTTCTTCTTTCAATCTTCTTGGACTTTGGACTTGCAAGCGACTGGAGAAGCCATGCATATGCGTCTGATGCAGCCACAATTTCAAGTGCAACAACTTCTGCATGCTGAACGGATTTCTTTGGGATGGAACCAAAGCTGCACTTTGCTGCGCAATGGCAATCGACTTGGCCTTGACACCAACCTGAGGTCCGATCTGGACTCCAACTTGGACATCCTCTACCAGATGGGATCCACTCATCGTCCAGCGCCAGTCCAAGACATTGTCGTTGCGATCAAACACTTCGACAATCTTCAGATCATCATGGTCCCTCCGGGCAGCTTTTTGTTTGAGGTCCTGGCTGGCATTGGCTTACCTTTGGTGCGGAAAGTCATTGATACCAAGGAGCAGATTCTCCCAGTGGACCTTCGAATTTGGCGACCTGTGGCGGTTACCACTTTGGTCGAGGCCCCATGGCACCAACCTCTGGGTTTCTTCCGAGTTGCTCATGGACTTTCCAAGTCAGTTCATCCTGGACTTCATGATGGACATGTCTGGTATGGTCTCCAGACATTGATGGCGACAGCAACTCCACCTTTCAGTTCTGCCTTGACTCTTCATCCGGCATTGGCTCCGGCCTTGGTGCATCAATGGATTTCTGAGGATCACAAGCAAGCCCTTCGGCGACAATACTCCACGGCGGACGGACGCATTCTTTGCATCTTCGAAGCTGCTGGCCATTGGACTTTGCTATATGGCCTTGAACAAGCTGGCATTCTTCATTGGACTTTGTTTGATGGACTTTCTTTGCCAGTCAGCTCCTGTGCACTGGATTTGGCACAGAACGTCTCATCCGTCCTGGGCTTGGACTTTCGCCCACCTCATTCTTGCTGCTTGCTACCACAAGTTGAGTCATACACCTGTGGGTCGGTGGCCTTGCTTCATCTCCACATGCTCCTGAACCCTGGATTTATGGTTCTACCCACAGTGGCTCGTTGGATTCATCTCTGGCTTCTGGCGCAGACTCATGTCACTGGCAGCATCTTTGCAACTGGTCCTCTTGAGCTCTCTCCTGACCAGGTTGCCAAACTTTCCCAACTCCTTCGAGATCATGGAGTCCCTGAATCCAAGATCTTGGAACGCACCAAGCAGACCATTCTGAAACTGGGGGCCCCGGCCATCATTGCTGCCTTTGTCGCCAAGAACAGTTGGGCACATCTCAAGGCCCAGGCCAACAAACCCAACATTGCATTCAGACTGGTTCAGCCAGATGAACTTGCGCGACATGCTGAGCGCACGGCTGGGACCAAGTATGGGGCCGGCATCTCCAATCACAAGGCTAAGAAGAAGACAGACAAAAGCCCTGGACCTCTGCCCCAACTGGATCCTGCAGATTTGATCCTCCAACCAGGGCATTTTCAAGATGAAGATGGGGAACCCGTCCCACAGATAGCTTTTGCTGACTTGGAAGCCGAAGCTTTTGGCATTGCGATTGTCACAGTCCACCAAGGCCAGCATCTTCTTCAGCAAAAGGACTCCATCAGCTCCAAGCCGCTGGCTATTGTCACCACTGAGGAGTTGCCGGGTGACTTGCTGTCCAAGTATGACATCTCCAAGATCGCCTTTCCAGCTACCTACACGGGCACGGGTGAGCCGGTACTTGTCTTTGGCTGCCTCAAAAACTTGGGAGATGTTGCGATCACCCGTCACATTGCGGGCTCCTTGACCAAGGTGGACATCATCCCCAACGTTGTCATCCGTCTCCACATCTATCGAGATGAGTTGCAAATGGACTGGCAAGATTTTGCTCATTCTCCAGTGCGACAGCTTTGCCAACTCTTGCCACAACTCCAGCTCTGCCCAGGTGATGGATGTGGAAAGGATTGTCCCAAAGCCCATCCAGCAGTGGGGGAATCTTTGGACTCGGTGATCATGGAAGTTTGGGGCCGATCATTTGGCAAACTGGCGGGTGGCAAAGCACCTGCACCGGATGCCACCTACTTTTCTGTCTTTCTTCGCATTCCTGAATCTCAGCTGCGACCTCTTCTGCAATCGAATGTCCAGGGGATCTACATCGACCCTCGCCAAGACAAGGCACCTGATGATCGATTTCGGGTCATCTGGCTCTCCTCCCATGGGCTAGCTGAAGCCCAACATGCCTGCAAAACTTGCGTCAAAGCTTTGGGATTGGTCCGATTGAGAACCAAGTACGGCTTGAGAGTTGCAGCAGCCGATGAAGAACAAGCTTTCAAGCAATTGAAGCCTGACGCCACCTTCATCGATACCAGAGTGCAGCGTACCTTTCAGCTCTTTCCTCTTCCTCATGGACTTCAACGGGCTGGTTTGATTCGTATCCTGAAGGATCTTGGCTGGACAGCCAAGCCTTTGCAGCCTGGCAAAGGACAGCAGGATGGAATCTCTTGGCAGGTTGGATCTACAGACCCGCCACCAACCAATGTCTTCTCCAGCTTTGGCAAGGAAGTTTTGATCACCGAGACCACCAAGCCCCTCGCCACGCCCAAGCAGGCATCATTTCTGGCATCCTCCAAGACCCAGAAGCATCTGCGCTCTGAAGCCAGTTCATCTACATCGACATCCACCAATCATGATCCATGGCAAGAAATTGATCCTTGGAATGGATGGAAGCCCACTACATGTGAAGCCTCCCAGAACAAAGCTGCCACCGGCAAGAGTCATCTTGCGGAAGTCACTGGCCAACTCAAAGAAGAGCTGCAAGCCACTTGGCGCAAGGAGCTCAAGGATTACAAGGAAGCCCAAGATGCCACTATGCAGGATGTTTCTTCTGCGGGGCATGAAGATCGCTTTCGAAAAATTGAGGCGACCATGGAGGAGATTCAAGCCCAACAAGGACAGTTCTCTCAGTGGTTCTCCCAGGTTGGTCAGGCATCCACTGCCACTGAAAATGCCATCCAGACCATTCAGTACACCTTGAACACCCATCAGCAAGAGCTCCAGGGTCTTCATCAGGAGATCAAGACGGTCAATGACAATGTGGGCCATACTCTCCAGAAGACGCTGGCTTCACATCAATCTGAGATGTCTGCGGACTTTGCCGCTCGATTTGACAAATTGGAGGCCATGTTTGCGAAGAAACAGAGGAGTGAGTGACTCCTAAGGACGCGGTCTGCCTGTGGGAAACGCAGACTGGATCGTCCACCATTTCTTGCCCTCTGTATGCAACTTTGTCTCTTTTTCTGGTGTTTTGCGATTGGCTCAGCATCTCATTTGCCCTTTGCCGCGCTGAACGTTCACAGCGCAGCATCTTCGGATGCCTGCGAAATGCGGTCGGGGGCTGGAGTTGCTGCAGCTGACAATTGTTGGGGCTCCCTCGATACACTGCTTGTGGTTTCGGCAGTTGTCATCAATTCTGGGGAGCAAGTCATCTCACCTGGCAGTCCTGGACTTTGTGGACAGCGGCTTGGGGAGGCCACTCATCCTGGACCGTTAGATCTTTTGACTGTTGGCACCACAAACCCTGGTGGTCTTCGACAGAAGGAGCCTTTGGCCATTGAGCAGGGGGGTGGCATTTGGAGTTACTCCGAGACCCACCTATCTGGGGTTACTCAAAAATCCTCCACTCGAGCTTTGAAAGCTTGCGCTCGACAAGACAATCGTCATCTGAGAGTGCACCATGGAGCTCCAGCCCCACTTCGATCTCGCTCCGATTGGGCGGGCACATACACTGGCGTGACTACCACCAGTGACTTCTGTTCCAAAAAGCTCCAGGTGGAATGGCCTCAGGATGTTTGGGAATCGGGCAGAGTTCTGGCAACCCAGCATTTCGTTGGACGCCATGTCATCACTGTCATCAACATCTATGGACTTCCAAGGGGACCTACGTGGCCCAAAGCAGCAGCTTTAACCAACGACATTCTGGAATTTGTCACCAAACAGTTTGTGATTGGTTATCAAGGACTGATCATTATCAACGGGGACTTCAACTTTAGTCCGCATGAACTGCCATGCTTCGATGTATGGCGAGCTTATGGATTTGTCTCCGCACAGCAGTTTGCATTCCAGCGCTGGGGCCAAGAAGTACAACATACCTGTAAGGGGTCTACTGAGCGAGACTTGCTGTGGATGTCACCGCTCACCAGTTCACTATGTCATGCGGTGAACGTTGCAGAAATTTTTCAAGACCATGCTTCGGTCTCAGTGCAGCTGTCGTTGGATTTTCTTCAACCGACTTTGCAAACCTGGCCGCGGCCGCGTGAAATCCCGTGGGAGAAGATCTGTCTCCAAGAATGGCATCAACATTGTGATGCGCTACAGTTCCAGGCCACTACTGACTCAACTCAGATGATGTCGGATTTGGCCCACTCCTTTGAGTCTTCTCTGACTGGCTTTGTCAATGAGTTCCCATCAGCAGCTTTGTCTTCGTTGCACTGTGGGCGTGCCAAAAGACTTGTTCCTGAGAAAGTGGCCCCTTCCCCAAAAACATGCAAGGCAAGTAGACCTGGGGAAATCCACCTTGCTGCAGATACCATTGGCAATGCGGTCTTAGCTTGGTTCAAGCAGATGAGACGCATCCAGAGCTACAAGCACGCCATCTGTGCTGGACAACAACACCCTGATGCGGTTCGTTACCGCTTGGAACTTTGGTCTGCGATCAGACGGGCCAGAGGTTTTGCTGTCTCTTTTGAAGTTTGGTGGATGCAACAAGATTTCGCTGCGGTGCTTGGTCCATTGCCACTTCAACCTCCTCCTGCTCCACATGCGGTGATGATTTTCCAAGCTTTCCATCATGCTTTTCGGGCTTTTGAGAGATGGCATCTGCAACAGAAGCAGCAGGTCTTGCAGGCCAAGTACGATAAAACGATGAAGGCTCTGTTCAATGACCTGCGCAAACCTCGCCCGGATCAAGTTGACTCTTTTTGGGAAACTCTTCCTTTTGATGTTGTTGCGATCAATGCGGCTTCCAACAGTGTTTTGCTTCACCAACCTCTACCAGACAACAAGGAAGGCACTTGGTTTCTACATGGACATCCTCTTGCAGTGCGGGGCCATGTAGAAGAGCTTTTGGTTTTTCATGAACTCCCAGCTCTTTCAGTTGGTGACAGTTTGGACTTTCACTGTCATACTGCGAACATCGAGCAGGTGCATCAATGTTTAGCTGATTTCTGGACGCCTCGCTGGAGCCCAGCTGTTTTGCACCATGATGAAGTATGGCATCGAATGACTAACTTTGTCAATCACTTCATGCCCAAAATCCCCCTGGTTCTGCCACCTCTGACCATAGACATGTGGACGAGGGCTTTGAAACGTTTCAAACCGCAAGCGGCTCGAGGGGCCGATGGTTGGGCTCGCCTGGACCTTCTCAACATGTCTCCAGCCCATATGAGCCAGCTCCTCAACATGTTGATGGCCATTGAAGCTGGTGCCATCCAGTGGCCTGCACAGCTGCTGGAAGGGCTGGTGATAGCCATTGCGAAATGCGATGAGGCCCATCGGCCAAATGAATTTCGTCCCATCGTGCTGCTCTCGGTGATTTACAGAGCATGGGCTTCCTTGCGCTCTCGCCAGATGTTGGTTCAGTTGGAGCCTCACATTCATGCCGATGCCCATGGGTTTTTACCTACCCGTGAACCAGGGCAGACTTGGTTACAGGTTCAAGCTGCGGTTGAAGTCGCAGTGCAATCTTCTCAACCGTTGGCTGGCATTGGCACAGATTTTGTGAAAGCCTTCAACTGCATCAAAAGAGCACCGCTTTGGTGTCTTGCAGAGGCCATTGGAATTCCTCTTCAACTTCTACATCCCTGGCGAAACTTTGTCAACAACTTCACCAGGAGATTTATGGTCTGCAATCAAGTTAGCGATGCCTATCTCTCCACTTGTGGTTTTGCAGAAGGGTGCCCTTTGAGCGTTCTGGCGATGGCCATGGTGGACTGGGGTTTCCAGGTCTACCAAATGCATTTTGCACCTCGGGTGCGGCATTTCTCCTTTGTCGACAACATCTCCATGCTGGCTCAGCAGGCTCATTGTGTGGCTTGGGCATTTTTCACTTTGCGCACCTTTTTGACCATGTGGGGTCTGACAGTTGACCTTGAGAAGACCTACGCATGAGGCACTACGCCATTGATGCGCAGAAGTTTGTCACAGTTGGGGGTTCAGATTGTCGAGGACTTTGGGGAATTGGGCGGCTCCCTTTCCTTCACGGCATCACATCGGGTGCGACTGTTTCTTCGACGTGGAGCATCCCTTGATGAGAGATGGCGTCAATTGCGACGCTCCAAAGCCCCTTTGGCGCAAAAGTTGCGGGTCTTGCCAATTTCTTTTTGGTCCAGAGCACTGCATGGCACTTTGAGTTGTCTTTCTGCTGATGGGCATGTTCAGAAGATGCGCACGCAAGCGATGAAGCACCTGGGCATTCAGCTGGCGGGTTCAAATCCTTTGTTGCGACTGGCCTTTGCAAATCCACCAACTGCAGATCCTGGCTTCTACCAGCTTCAGACAGCGCTTTTGGATTTCAGGCGCCTTTGCAGAAAATCACCAGATCTTTTGCAACTTTGGCGTATTTATATGAACCGTTATGATGGCAGTCTTCGAGATGGTCCCTTTGCCAAGATCCTGTCTCTGCTGCATTCCATTGGCTGGCGAGTGAACTCTCCACCTTGGCTTCAAGATCATGATGGTTTTGAATTTGACCTCTTTCAGACGGCGAAGGGGGCCCTAACATTGCTTCTTCGCGACGCCTGGCTTCAACATGTGGCTACCAAGGTCAACCACAAGACAATGAAGGATCTGAATGGCATTGATGGTTCATTGTCCATCTTAGATCATGATGCGTTGACCGCCATTGATTTAGCTAGAGTTCGGGCTTTGCAATCTGGGGCCTTCATCTCTTCATGGCAACATGCGAAGTTTGACAACACCAAGCAGCCAATTTGCCAATGCTGTTTGACTCCAGATACCCAGACACACTGGCTACGTTGTCCTCGATTTGCGGCTCAGCGGGCTGACTGCGATGAGTTCCTGACCTGGATTGCGGCATTTCCTGAGTGTGCTACGTTGCATTTGCTGGCGCCTCGATCGCCTTTTGCATTGCCGTTGAAGCGCTACTTTTGGTCCATTCCAGACTCCAGTGGCATTTTCCACAGTGCTCCCAGGCCAGGGGAAATTAACCAACTGTTTACTGATGGGTCCCATTTTAGAGGGGTTGTAAAGGAACTTAACAGATCGGCTTGGGCGGTTGTGAATTCCACGACGGGACAAAATGTAAGTTTTGGTCATGTTCCTGGGTTGCTCCAAACTATCAGCCGCGCCGAGCTTTGGGCGCTGATCTCTGCAGTGAAATGGGCTGTGCAGTTCAACATCCGGGTGCTCATTTGGACTGATTCTGCTAGCATGTGCTCACGGGCAACGGCTCTACTGGCGGGTGAACATTCCTATGACTCCTGGGACAATTCTGATCTTTGGAGCGAGTTTGAAATCCTTTTGGAGCAGACTGAAGATGAGCAGATCATGATTCGCTGGACTCCATCCCACATTGATGCTACTTTGTGCACTGATGTCCATGAAGAGTTTCTGGCAGCTTGGAACGATGTGGCAGATTCGCAAGCAGTGGCTGTCAATAGACAACGAGGTTTAGAATTTCAAGCTCTGCATCAGCAGGCGGAAGAGTACTATACCCTTTGGTCGCACCGCTTGCGAACTTTGCGGACCTACTACTTGAAAATTGCACAGACGCGGCAAGAACAAGCCGAAGTGATTGACCTGACCGATGATGCGGAGACTTGGATTGCCCAGGTGAATGAGGTCCCCCTTGGTGACTCGCTCTCCGTTGACTGGCTGAACCGACTGAAAGCATGCAGTGAGTCTTTAGCACTGCCTGTAGAATTCGTTTCAAGGCTCATTCAAATTTGTGTCATGGATGAACCTTTGCAAAATTATTTTGTGGCTGTCAGTTTCATTGAGTTGACGCTCTGGTGTGTACACAGTCTCAACGTACAGTTTCCTGTTGAGAGAACCGAGAGTGGTCAATGGGTTTGTAGGACGGTCACTGACATGTTACTTAGGCCCACTTTAGCCTTTGTCACTCAGAAGTTTCGCCAGGCCATCACTCGAGGCCTTAAGGCTTTAGGATTGGAAAGATACTTGTGCTTCAAGATCAATCGTCAGGTTGCCAATATTGCTATCCCTGTTGATGGAGTGCTTCTTTCCATTCCTTCTTCAGCACAGACAGCTATGTGCAGTTTAGCTCATCAATTTTTTCCTCGCCAGCTGCGGAAGGCAGCGGACATTGCGAGGCCATGCGTTTGACCTTCCGACCTGTGCAGCGCCGCTCTGCAGCTGCTGAGCGCGGTGCACTGAAAGCTGTCCGCGATATAACCCATTTCTTTTCAAACTGTAGATCCGTCTCCACCATTTCAACCCTAGTTGGCTTAGTAAACTTCACCAACTTGATCTTGGTGAAATCTCCATGCCACGTGGACATCTTCCAAGCTCCAACGCTCCAACTTATCACAGGACCCATGGCTGGATGGCTGGGCCCCCAAAATGAATAGACCAGACGCTAAACCAGGATCTTTCATGTGGTATTGAATATTGAGGGGATGGGAGTAATCACGGACAAACAAGGGTTTAGCAGCCCTAAATCAATCTCCACCAAGAGGCTCCAAGGACTGTTCGATGAGCTGCGCCTTTTGAACTTCATGACTTGGGCCGGTCTTGGTCAGCGACAAACCCAGCAGAATTTGACCTGGTCAAAGGTTGGTGCCGTCGCGAGGCGTGTAGGTGGGAGATAAAAAGCGGATGGTATCTGACCACGCATTTATTCTTAGAATGTTCCATATAGCAACCAAACAAAAATAGAACCGTAAAACCCTACTGTATAAAACCATGCACGTATATATATATATATATAGAAACCCGCAATACAATGTGTATTAGGTCATGTGGGGTGTGGATGGAGAGGGGTGGGATGGGCTATTAAAAAGTTCATGGTAACTTGAACACGCATGGAACTCTGTGCTGTCCAGTGGGGGTGGGGATGGGGTGGGGATGGGGTGGGGATGGGGTGGGGATGGGGTGGGGTGGGCTGTTAACATTCCTGTTATTTGCACACACACACACACATCATGGTACGCTCTAGGATCTTCTCTTGCACTTACAGTTGTTTTTTCCGATCTCTTGAGCAGCTTTACTGGTACAACTCTCTTGTCTGTGTCCGGAACGTCTGCCTCCCAAACACTTTCGAACCACGTGGACAAATTGAGAAAATAAGTGTTAAAGATTGATGACCTGCAAACCATGAACATTTTTACACAGTGTACTACACTGCATACATGTCCTTGACTCTCATTGAATGATCAAAAAAACATGCCAAACAGAAAAGAAACATCAAATTCCTGAATCCGAAAGTTAGTTTCGGCCGCTCTGATTTATGTTTCTAAAATAACCACAACCTATCTTTGCCTTGAACCACAACAACATGAAACTGCTTGATCTTTTCTTTGTCACAAATCCTGCGCGGGGTTCTGTCAGCGTGCACCCTAACAGCCTCTAAAAGTAGTGTCATATCTTTTTGAGGGTTACTACAAGCCGCCATCTGCAGGAACGTGTTATATTTCGGGTCAAGACCGTGGTTTCCCGTAGATTTTCCATGATTATCCTTCACAATTGGATATAGGGATATACAACTGGCTAAATTCTCACCCCATTCTACTGGCTGAATTCTGGCTAAATTCAGCCAGGATTACGTCTATGATCCTCTATGATCCCCTGTCTTTCTTTCCTAAACCACCATGTTTGACAACTTCTGGCTGGAAAATCCCCAGCAAGAAACTTCCACCATTTCCTTCAACATGCAAAGATTGTGGAACCAAAACCACCATTTTTGTTAGTTAAAACCCTCCTAAATCTGAAAATCCTCCTCATTTCTGGCAACTCACCACCCCCCCGGCCTACCACTGAGGTCGGCCACAGCACCAGCCAGGCACACCGCAAGAACGCCATCGCTGCCCTATGGGCCGGCCCGGCCTTTGGGGGGATCGGCCTGGTGTCAGCGGAGCCAAAACAAATTACCGGAAGGTAGCGATCAAAGAGGAAGATTTCGTGGCGAATTTCGTAGATTCTCCCCAACATGTTCCATGTATGGTGTATTTTGGCACAGGGTGATGTTTAGGCTACATGTTGGTCAATATTCGATATAAGCAGCTGTGTAATGTTTATAGTTATATAGAAATAATTCGATTGACATCAATTGATATAGTGAGGGCTTACCTAAACTTGTACTGCCAACAAGGAAACTCTTGATTCATAAAACACCTATTCTTTCTTTTCGATTTGTTCTACGTCATGTCTGATGCAGGATAAATGCCAAATAAATTCGAGCCATGTTGAACCAGCCTCTCATATTTCTTTGACTTGAATGCCAACTATCATCTTGGATCGGGTCGTCTCTCATCATCCTGCATTTTGTTCAAACTATCTAAAAATCAATTCGAAAGGTTGGCTCTATGGAATACCATTGCCAGTCTTAGACCCCTGTAAAAAGTGCATTCACAAGATGGATTCTGTATTCCATCATTTATAGCCTAAACAAAGAACTCGATAACTTGGTAACAAGGTTCACCCAGATACATCTGTCCATCTTTGAGACTTTGGAGCTTTTCATATGTCACCACCCTCACTCATTTTGTCCAGATCGACACAAAGAAAGAACAGTAAATCCCAGTAGGGTACTGGCAAATTGATCTGTTGCTATCCTACGAGGTGGTGTCGCCCCAAGTATCATTTCTTTTATACACCCTATGACCTAATCCCCACCCCCTATTACTAAAACTCCCCCAATTAATGAAAATAGGAGTGAACTGGCCATTTTGTTTTTTTTTGTGGGTCACAATTGCGTTTTCAATTGTGGCAATTGAAAATCAAGAAGAGAACAGGATAGTGAAATAATATGAAATAGTATAATGGTTTCTACCCCCTAGTATAGAAAATAGGATCACACCTGATGCTTTTTACTAGGGTCCCAATTCCTGTCTCCCTGTCCCTTCCAATCTTGAGTGTTGATTGTTGAGGGAAAGCTTCGAAATCCAATTTTCACACTTCACACTCGACACTCTGCACCCCACACTCTACACTTTACACTTTACACTCCACACTCTACACTTTACACTCCACACTCTACACTCCACACCTTACACTTTGCACTCCACACTCCACACTTTTCACTTTACACTGCACACTTTAAACTTTACATTCCCCACTCTACACTTTACACTTTAAACTTTACACTCCCCACTCTACACTTTACACTTTGCACTTCACACTCTACAGTGCCACTCCACATTTCACACCTTACACTCCACACTTTACACTCTACACTCCGCACTCTACAGTTTGACACTTCACCCTTTTTACTCCACTCTCTACACTTCACACTTCACACTTTACACACTCTGCACTTTACACTCCACAGCCTCAACTTTACACTTCACACCCTACACTCCCCACTCTACACTTTACCCTCAACACTCTACACCTTCACAGTTTACACTCCACACTTCACACCTTACACTCCACACTTCACACTCTACACTTCACATTTTACACTCCACACTTTACACTTCACACTCTACAGTTTATACTTCACACTCTACACTCCACACTTCACACTTTACACTCGACACTTCACACGTCACACTCCACACTCCCCACTCTACACTTCACACTCCTCAGTCTACACTTTACACTTTACACTCCTCATTCTGTAGTCCATCTCATTCCACACTCCACAGTGTACACTGGTGCGGAAGCAAGGGGAGAATGTACAAGATTGTTCAGATGACGTGTTTCGCAAAAGTCTTTTACGTGACTGCATTCGGGTTCGTTGGTTGCTCTTGTTATTATTAAAATTTTGGTGTTGATTATTAGGGGAAAGCTTTGAAATCCAACTTTTGGTAATATCTTAAATGGATTCTAATAAGGGATTGAATCAATTTTGAAATCGTTTTTTATTAGTATTGTTTTTCTATTTTTATTATTAAGGTTTTGGTGATGACTATTAGGGGCACCCGGACCCTAATACAACAACCCCCCTAAAATATAGAAATAGATCACCGTGTTTATTATTTGGGGAGGGGGGGTAGAGATTACACTATATCTACTATTAATCATAGTTAACCTGGTTAATTATAAACCAACTTAGCTATCTCGGGAGCACCACCTTGTAGGGGGCTACCATAGTTCATCCGAGATCTAAATGAGTTGCCCGCACTTCTCTCAGCCCGGCCCCGATGAATCTTTTCCAACAGCTTCGACATAGCTTTGGTCCCGCGCCACGGGCTGCAAGCGCTCAAATGTGCCAGCATTGAGCGGCTGGAACTGACTTCTACCATTTGAAATTGATAGACCATAGCAGAGTTCCCATATATGGAACCACCTGGTACAGGTGGGAGAGTTCCCTATATCTACTGGGATGAACAAACAAGCATGTGGACCTCCGATTTATCATCGTTTTCCCCTCATCATTTTCCTCGTCAAATAGCTATTTTGGACTGTTGACGTATAATAATTATCCAATTTACACACCCATGTACCGTCAATGCACCAGGCAAGCACTTACCATCGCCTTTCGTGGGGCGGTCCGACGAGCGATTTGGAGATTCGTCAATTTTTGGAGCATCGCGACGTTAGCGAATTCTCAGGCTGAAAGTTACTGGAGGGACGAGCCATTGCCTTCTGGTTGCTCTTGTAACAGTTGTTCCGGAACCGATGCGAACTGCTGATGTTTATGAAGAAGGGGGTGTTAAATCATCTGTTGAAAATTGATGTGTTTGTTGGAATCCAGCTTGAAAGAGGCCTTAACTATTCAAAAAGCAGGGTGGAACTTTGGGACCATGATAAAGATCATAATCTGTTGGCAAGGCAGCCCTCCAAAAGCGCCCTTATTCCATCTTGAGCATTTTCGGCTTAAGCAGCAACCAGCACTTTGGCAAACAAACTCTTGCACTGAAGCTCATGCGTGGTTGACCAAAAACAGAATCAACCCCTTAAAAACAAATAAACAAATCATTGATGATAGTCGTGTTCAATCTTGAAAATTACGATTTGGGGTAATTATCCCCGATGTCCGATCAAACCCAGGCCCAGGACTTTATCAAAGAGTTGCATCACAAGATTCCATCACTGCAACAAAATAAAGATGAAAGCTGAATAATAGCATGGATCTCGATAAGTCACCATGCCAATATACCCTCCGGCAATGTGGAAATGGCGCATCCCCCATTTTCTCCAAAGATTTCCCAGCGAACTAAACCTTCGTTCCGGGATGTTCCAACCAGCCACGTTTGATGACCTATGTTCAAATGTATATATAGATGTAAAAAAAACTCCTGCGACCATCCCTCAAATGCGAAAAAGTGGCTTACACCCCAATCGTTGGGATTTACTTAGAGATGACCTACAGTTCCCTCACCGTCTCAGGCTCATCCTGGGAATTATGATTCATCCTATCACTCAACTTTCGGATGTTACACCTAATTCTGGCCAAGCTCGAAACAGCCGACCCCGGTGTTTGCATGTTTGGATGGTCATTGGCATTGGCATCTATCCCAATCGTCCGTTGTGTCTTTCCCGCGATTTCTGCTACGTTTTGGATGGGTGACTGTCGGACAGATGCTAAAACACGACTGACTACGTAGTGACGGATACACATTACATCACATTACGTAAACATACGCAAATTGTGTACTTGGTTGTTGCTGGGGCTAGTTCCTGCCATATGCCAAGTAGTCAATGAACCGCCACCTTAGTATCATTCTCTTGGATGAGAGATGATAGAGCCAAGGCCCACAGGAAATCATGTTTTTTTTGTTACATGAAATATACTGGGCTCTTGCAGATTTTTCATGCAAATCAATGTTCCCTTCGTCCAAACCTGCGAAAGTAGCTTTATATAAGCACCGTTCTGCTGGTCGCCACTCAAGTTTTTGTCGTAACACGTCAAGAGTCGCAGGTCTCTCGCTCTTGGCCACATTACGGGCCGATGGGTTGAAGAGCCATGTTGTGAAAAACTGATGCCATGGGGCCCCAAAATAAAACCACCAAACCGGCCAAACATGGTAGTTGGAGGAACCAAATAAGGGGCATTGACAAGATGTCTAAACTAGGGACGTAGCCAGTTTGAAACCCTGACCGTTGGGTACATGTATTTTTTGATGAACTCCACGGACCTATACCCCCAAAGGAAACAACAACCCATGGCGTCAATCTGCCCACCTTGAAATCACTTGAACCGCAAAATTGCCATGATCAATAGTCATAGGCTCCACGCATGAGATACAAGTGCATTCAGTTTGGCACATCTGGGCGTACCTATCTCTGTAGTGCAAGTACAAGACATTGGACATCATTGGACTAGGGTGCCCTCCCACCAATGGTACAATAGGGACGTTATAAGACTCATTGATAAGGGGTTAAATTTGGACCGTATTTGGTGGCGGGGGTGACCTTTGTGAGTACTCAGATTCGCATGACACATGGGATATTCTTCAATATGTTTTTTTTCCAACCAACATGTCCGCCATATAGCCCTAAGATCTGGTATTCAATCTCCAGTGGTTCAGCCCTTTTTATTTTTGGGATGGTTCCATCTCAGTTTTCAGCGAAAGCCTGTCGAAACTGGTGACCGTCCCTTCATCATCTCAAGCCGGCCGAAACATCTGCGGCAGAATGGTCCTGAGTTCCGGTTAACATGGGACCACCTTGACTTGGATTTGTAAAAAACGAAACCAAAAAGAATGCCAAAATCCAAAAAACAAAACTATGGTTTATGATAATGAATGGCAATTCTATGATAAATACATAAATCTAATGGTTTCTTAGAATAAATGTCAGAGTTACGTTATTAATGATCCCAATGTGTTCTCATAGTTTTGACAATGATCCAATTTATCAAAACACAATAATCATCATGGTCCCATTAAGATGGCCATAAATGGGTGGTCCAGCCAAATCCATGAGAATACTAATTAGATGTAATAGGTAACATGTCAGAATAATATGTCATATTCATTCCCTACGAACGGATGTCCATCCCAAACTAAGTCAAACCTTATGCACAATACCGTAGCGAATCCTGAATAGCATGCAGCTGCACGTATCTTCATTGATGGCAACCATTTAAATCAATGGGGTGTGTGGCAAAAATATGGGCTAACACTCTACGGTTCTACCCCTAGTTGCTTTGTCACTCCCACTAACAACATAGATATTATATGGGTGTGTTTGAAAATGGGGTGTACCCTCCAAATGAAGAATGATAATAAACTATAGAATTTTGGGGTACCCTATTTTTAGACAAAGCCATATTCATTATACAGTATATCTACGCACCCAGCAGTTCAAAAGCTCACAAAATAAACCAACAAAATTTACCAAACAGTGAAATATGACTGAAATCTAAGTGAATTGTTACCCAACTGACATAACCTAGACATGTGTTTTTTTCGTTGGTGAACTCCGCATCCAAATCACGTCAACCTCACCTCATCAGGTCCAAGAGACACGGGCCCGTTACTTGGCATAGGTGACCTCGAGGTGACAAAGGTAGAACCGTGAAATCCTACTGAGATACAGTCGGGAGGTTTAGTCACATCATGTTTTTCCAAATCCATACAGTTCGCCTGCGGAGAAATCGATGCGAGGGGGTCACATCAGGGTCACATCAATNCATGTTTTTCCAAATCCATACAGTTCGCCTGCGGAGAAATCGATGCGAGGGGGTCACATCAGGGTCACATCAATTCATGTTTACAATGCGTTTCATGTGGAAATACAAACTTTATCTTTGGATCCTGACGAGAACAGCAAATACAACCGGAGCATAAAGCCATTGCACCGTGCAGCAAGACCCTTATGGCATACCACGC